>OZ010797.1:492403337-492877337 GCA_963932465.1 Maratus speciosus | reverse complement strand
TAACAACATATTATGAAGTATAAATTAATTTCGTCATTTTAAGTTATATTCTGCTCTTGGAAAATATTTCTCAGAAAAATAATTATTTTTATTCTTTTGCTTTTCACGGTTAATATCGGATTATTTCAAATGCATATTTTCTATTTAGAGATATGGAAAAATGACTTTTTCGATTATTTACTTTTGGTCAGAAATTTAAGTGTGTAAATGCTGTGAATGTGCTACCTTCTACCTTTATTCTCAGAATTTCTACAATAAATGTTGAAATTTCATTATTATAACTTCGAACAAAATGTTTTTTTTGTGTTTTCTAAAATTTTTTACCTACGCCTTCTTCTTTTTAGCCCCGGTTCGGTATGCTATTTCTTTCTCCCAGCTTATTTTGTGTCCAAAAAATAACGTTAGCTTACAGACGCTAGCAATAAACAAAGTAAATGTATCATAGTCCAATTAAATGCTCTATAGCATTTTTTTTTAATTTCTAAACATCGCACATTTTCAGTTTTTATACCATCGTATTGGGGAAAAAAAGTACTTTTTAATGCAATTTGTTTGAAAACTGCATCTCTATTTGTTTTTGATATATTAATTTTTTTGTAGTTTTTAGCGACATTTGTTTCATTTTGGCAACTCAAGTACGCCATTTCTGTAGAAAGTAAAGAAAAAATTGCTGGAAAATAGCAATTATATCTTTTTGTTGCCATTTTCTCATTTAAAAAAAATTAACTTAAAAAAAATTAAATTGAAAAAAAAAATTAATTAAAATACGTGCTACTTTGAGAAAAATATAAATGAAGGATTTATGATAAAACAGGGAGCTATTATAAACTATATTTAATTTTAAGTTTCCATATTAATGCAAATGACGTCATTTTACATAAAATAAAAGTGTGTGCTTAAAACTGAAATATGTTTTCAAGTAGAGTCCCGATTATCCGAGTCACGCTTAACCGAGTTATTTTCTTCTGATGGACTGGTGGCTTCTATTTTTATGAAACAGCCGTTATAAATGAAGCGTTAGGTGAAGATGAAAGAGCTGCCGTAAAAATTTTGAACTCTGATTTTCTGGTCAGAATGGGAAAAAATGGCCATAATTTTTTTTAATGCTTCATTTATAATGGCTGTTTCATAATAATAGAAGCCACCAGTCCACCAGAAGAAAATGAAGTAATGGAAATGCCGGGGCGACACTAAATTCTGGAAAAGCAGAATTCCTGTTCTCTAGTTTCTTATTAACCCCTTCAGGACGGGGGCCTTTTACAAAATGTTTAATCTTTTGTCACAGTTTTTTAAAAACAAAAATTTGTGTTATCTTGAATAGAGAAAATGCACTGATTAAATAAGGCACATTTTGCAGTAAAATTTTACTGGTGAGGAAAAACAAGAATTCTGAGCACTTCATGCGGCACGTATACGTGTCGCTCGTCCCCAAGTGGTTAATCGGTTAAGTTTTATTAAATTATTTTAAATGTATTGGAAAGTGTTTCATAAGCTGTGCTTGATACATAATTTTTCTTTCTTGTTTTTTTATGTAGGCAAAAAATTCGCCATGATGGAATTGAAAATCGTTCTAGCTCATATGATAAAGAATTTTAAAGTAACATCTCTAGATCGTCCTGAAGACATCAATCTCAATTGGGAAATTGTCCTGGCGACTGTAAAACCATTGCGCATGGACATAACACCAAGGAGGCAAATTACAATAGTAGCATAATTTGTGGATCTCAATAAAAATGTTATCATGTAAAACATTTGTACTCAGTGCAAATGGGGAGTTAAAATTCACAAAGTTGAAAGAAAGCTGTGATATTTTGAACTAGCATTATTCATATCATAATATTAAAATATTTATTTGCTTAAAAGACGTTATAAAAACACATTAAAAGTAAATTAAAAACTCTTTATTTACATGTTTCAACTCATTTTCTGAGTCGTCTTCAGAATGTATAATAGAAAATTACAAATGCGTAATGAACTAGTATGTTGTGGCCATCACAAGACTTTCTTCTATATAAATCACATCAATTAAATCATTTAAATAGTAAAAGAAATAACATCAATTTAAAACCAATTCGTATCAAAGTATACCTGAATTTGAAGTTTGATGAAAATTCGTGCATTACTTATTGAGATAGAGCTGTAGGGGAAATTCTGAAAAATGCAGCATAGCAGCGCCACCTGTTGAGCGATTTGCACCAAAACACAAAAGCACTAATTCATATTAAAGTATACCGGAATCTGAAGTTTGATGAAAATCGGTGCATTAGTTCTGGAGCTAGAGCTATTGTGGAAATCACAAAAAATGCAGCACAGGAGCGCCACCTGTTGAGCGATTTACACGAAAAGGTACAAAACATCAATTGATGTCAAGGACTAACTGAATCTGAAGTTTCCTGAAAATCCGTGCATTAGTTCTGGACATTGAGCTATTGTGGAAATCGTGAAAAATGCTGCATAGCAGCGCCACCTGTTGAGCGATTTACACCAAAACATAAACAGCACTAATTCATATCCACGTATACCTGAATCTGAAGTTTGTTGAAATCCCAAGCATTAGTTCTTGAGATAGAGCTATTGCGGAAATCTCAAAAAATGCAGCATAGCAGCGCCACCTGTTGAGCAATTTACACCACAAGGGGCAAAACGTCAATTCATGTCAAGCACTAACTGAATCTGAAGTTTGATGAAAATCCGTGCATTATTTCTTGAGATTAAGCTATTACGAAAATCGTGTAAATGCTGCAAAATGCAGCATAGCAGCGCCATCTATTGGGCGATTTGCACCAAAACGTTACCAGCACCAATTCATATCAAGGATTAACGGAATCTGAAGTTTTATAAAAATCCGTGCATTCGTTCTTGAGATAGAGCTTTTGCGGAAATCCAGCAAAATGCTACATAGCAGCGCCACCTGCAGAGCGATTTACACCAAAAACTAATCAGCACCAATCTATATCAGGGACTACCTGAATATAAATTTTTATTAAATTCCGTGCATTAGTTCTTGAGATAGAGCGCCCACAAAATGTGTGTCACATACAGACAGACAGACGGACAGACAGACAGACAGACTCACAGACAGACATTTTATAAAAACATGTTTTTTGGAATCTCTGGCCCATAAAACGTGTAAATCCGTCAAAAACTGGAATTCGAAAATTTTCATGAAACCAATACTTTCTTCTTGTCAAGATAGAAGAAAGTAAAAATGGAAAAAATCATCGAAAATAAACAAGTAATCATGTAACGTGCCCCATATTTTCGCGATTGCTCGTGTTCCCTCTATGTCGGGATGCTGTAATTTATCCAACCATTCAACCCATAAATTCGGGATACGAAAAGATAATGTATCGTTACAAACTCCTGAACCTCTTAAATAAATTTCAATGGGCTCTCGTATGAATAATTGTAAATAAAAATTAGACCTGTAGATGATTTTACTCTCGTTAAAAAGTATGCTAATGTTCTCTATTTGATTTAGCCGGGATAAAGCAGTATTACCATTATTGTATTTTATGTCCGCTATATGTTCTTTACATCTGATATTGAATTTTCGTTGGGTTATACCTATATAATGATTTTTGATGAAATAAATAAAGAGTTTTTAATTTACTTTTAATGTATTTTTATAACGTCTTTTAAGCAAATAAATATTTTAATATTACGATGATATGATTAGAAATGGACGTAATTTTGACTTACTACTCGCACTTATTTACATTTCTACCATTATTCTTCTAAAGCTAAAGATTTATGACGAAAAGGTCTAGCCGGATAAGCATGGCGAAATGGCCCCCACGGCCGATGTTTGAAATAACATGTGTGGTAATAAGGCTCACCATGAGAATGCAATAAGGAGTGTCTTTAGCCTCTGACCTTGAACTGTCCTTGAGATAATCGGTGAAGTATGCACCGACGCTACTATTTTCAAATACGTTTTTCTTAAAAAGTACAAAAGTTAAAAAAATGAAACTAACGCAATTATTGAAGAATATATTAGTTTATATTATATATTTTTTTCACATTTTTACAAAAATTTTAACATAGAAAAATAAACAAAAATATTAAAAAAAAATATTAATGTAGTAATTTTATATTTACACCAACCAAAAAATTACAGAATAAGCCTCAAAGTACGCACTTTTAAGAAAAAAAAATTCTTTAAAATCGAAGATGCGCTTTTTGAGTTATAAAAAAAAATAATGTTAGCAACTTGCTAAAATATTCGTAACTTTCCCTGTTTGCATTAACAGAAATACGCTACTATCAATGCATTGGTCGATTCGAGACATTTCCACTCGGGCAGGATGAGCAGGGCGCCAAAATAAGAGAATGATTCCATACATATCACTTCCCTATAGGTTTGTTTCGTGTTTGTAAACATTCTGTTATTTTTGCGTACTGTGCATCCTTCTCGTATAATAATATCAAGAATTGACAAACAAAATCGAAACATTTGCCTACGATGATTTTCCCATTTTTACAAAAATTTTAACCTAGGAAAATAAACAAAAATATTAAAAAAAAATTAATGTAGTAATTTTATATTTACACCAACCAAAAAATTACAGAGTAAGCCTCAAAGTATTTGCTTTTAAGAAAAAAAAAAGTTAAAATCGAAGATGCGCTTTTTGAGTTATAAAAAAATAATGTTTAGCAACTTGCTAAAATATTCGTAACTTTCCCTGTTTGCATTTGCAGAAATACGCTACTGTCAATGCATTGGTCGATTCCTGACATTTCCGCTCGGACAAAATGCGCTGTGCGCCAAAATAAGAGAATGATTCCATACATACCACTTCCCTATAGGTTTGTTTCGTGTTTGTAAACATTCTGTTATTTTGGCGTACTGCGCATCCTTCTCGTATAATAATATCAAGAATTGACAAACAAAAGGGAAACATTTGCCTACGATGATTTTCACATAGAAGGAAGCTATAAGGCTGAACAATGTACATATATAAGGTATCACTTTAGGGGGGAGCGTATGTGTGTGTGTGTGGGGGGGGGGTCTGGCACTTAACATCGTAAGATATCTGTAGGGGGAGGGAGTTATCATTTGATATCGCTATATATTGTTATCATTTTTGATCAAAACAAAATTTACTTTTTTGGTATCTTTTTCTTTACATCCGTTATCTTAATTTTTTTAAGTCTGATTTCTTCTTTATATGAAAATACAAAGTTATAATTAAAACCATTGAATGATTATAAAACATTTCATTCCAAAATGGGGAATAACCCAACGTTCACCATTAATATTCTCCTGCCATATGTGTATATAATTCGTTGTTAGAAAAACCAGATTCGAAATTATACTTGTTATTTTTGCAAGTAAAAGATGGGGAAGAATGTTGTCCGCCTGTTTTGTTTGCAAGAAGTTCTGTTTCTGCCCCGTTCAAGGGCGAAGTACAAGAAGACAATATTATTGTTCAATGCATTGTAACAAAGATTTATTATTAAAAACTTTTAAATAATATTTCTTTAAAATATTATTTGGTGTAAAATTATTTCTTATATAACAATGATATCTAATAAATTTCTTCTCTTTATTTAAATAAGTAAAATATGCAAATAAAAAATGTACAACCATAACTGTATATAATTGCAAACGTATAAAAAGAAAAAAAAAAAAAAGGAAAACAGTTGTAAAAATAAAAAGAATTTTTAATCAATGATAACAATTTTATTAGGGGGAGGGGGATTCGAGGAATGATACCGTATGATATCGGAAGTTTGGGAAGGGATCCGGAATTACCAAAAAGTTGATAACCTTATATATTTACAACCCCTATAGCTTCACCTGCACAATGGACTACACCATCGACTTGACATTATTATGAGAGAAGGATGCGCAATACTCTAAAATAACAGAATGTTAACAAACCTATAGGGAAGTGGTATGTATGGAAACATTCTCTGATTTTTTGGCGCATTGCGCATCCTGCCCAAGTGGAAATGTCTCGAATCGACCAATGCATTGATAGTAGCGTATTTCTGCAAATGCAAACAGGGAAAGTTACGAATATTTTAGCAAGTTGCTAACATTATTTTTTTTATAACTCAAAAAGCGCATCTTCGATTTTAACGACATTTTTTCCCTTAAAAGTACATACTTTGAGGCTTATTCTGTAATTTTTTGATTGGAGTAAACATAAAATTACTACATTAATAGTTTTTTTTTAAATACTAGGGGTCTCGGCCCCCTACGAGCTACGCTCGCCAACCCCCCGATCAGACACTGCAGTCTCTAAAAGCACGCTAATTTGATCGGCTTTAATTGAATTTTTTTGGAAGATTGAATTATAATTAAGAAAACAAAGGCGATCTCCCTATAAACGGGTTTCTATTCATTTCTCTTTGATTGGGGAATTTTACGGAAAAATCAGCTGCTGTTAAAAGATACAATGGCATTTCAAAATCATCTAATATAAAAGGAATTAAGTAAACAGAGTCTTTGTCTCCCGGTATTTTTTAACAAAGCGAAAAGAAAGTCCTTTTAAATAAAACATTTTAAATATATCGTTTTAATCTGACGTAATTTTCACCAAACTTTTCTTTCCCTTTTTAATATTCACGTGAAAATGCTTTTATTAGAAATGAAATATTATTTGCGCTGTCCAAAAAAAAAAAAATAGTTGAAAAGTTCATCTCAAAATATCAAGTAAATGTCTCGCGCTATTTTTAAATTTAAACTACTATTTTGCAATATTATTTTTTGTTCATTTTACGTAATAAGTGTAATGTGACGTAAATGTGATGTAATTTCTCCTATTTAAGACTTCTAACGCATGTTAATGAATTTATTACTTTACAATATCCTTTCTCTGTTAAAATTCACGTGTAATTATAGATGAAGTAATTTTCAATAAGTTCCTGCTTTTTATACGTAATTATTTAATTCTAATTTGAAAGTTTTTCTTTTCTGTTTATAATAGTCACGTGTAAATAAATTTTTAATTTGAAGCAAACATTATTGTTCCGTTGTTTATACAGTTTGGCAACAGGTTAAATTAGTATAATTTTCTGAAATAAGTAAAAAAATATCTCTCGAAATGCTGAAAATTTGAATTTAAAATGGAAATGAAACCTCGAAAAATGAGTCAAATTAAAAAAATAAATTAATTCTTCACACCGGGAAATTATAACGTATAAAATGATCTAAAAAGTATTAAATTCCGATGTATAGTTTTTGCTCCTATAAAACTTTTTCAATGGAACGATTTTGTCCAACTTTAGCATTAAATATCTCTTAAAACAATTCTTCGATTTGAAAACTGTCTACATCAGCGTGTTTATCAAACATTTCTGTATAATACTACCAATTTTCATATTTTTGTATGCATTATTTTTCTTAATATTAACGAAGAAAGACCTCCGGTCACAAAAAATTCAAAACCGACGGCGGCGGCGGCGGTGACAGCGGGAGTTACTTTTTTTTAGAATAGAGAGATTTTTGTTTATTTTTCTATATTAAATTTTTTGTAAAAATGTGAAAAATATATATAATGTGAACTAATATATTCTTCAATAATTGGCATTGGTTTCATTCTTTTAACTTTAATACTTTTTAAGAAAAACGTATTTGAAAAATAGTAGCGCCGGCGCATACTTCCCCGATTATCTCAAGGACAGTTTAAGGTCAGAGGCTAAAATCACTCTATATTGTATTCTCATGGTGAGCCTTATTACCACACATGTTATTTCAAACATCGGCCGTGGGGGCCATTTCGCTATGCTTATCCGGCTAGACCCCCTTTCTGGAAGCAACCGCTTAATGTGGTTTTACTTAAGGCGGTTCTGAAATTTCCTGCTCAACAAAAAAAGTAATCGAATGGCGCTTACCCTTTTTTTTTTGGCAAATGCAGAAAATCGTTTAGAAAATATTATCAAAATTGACATTTTAATCAGAATTTCTGAACACGATAGTGCCATAACAAAACCAAGTCGGAAATTGTACGTCAAACGTGGCAAATGAGTTGCGTTCGCACTATAACTAGTCTTATAAATATTCAGATCTTGATGCAATAGCTGTCGGACTCTTACGCAAAAATGCATGAATGTAAAACTTATTACGATTCTGTATTTTAAATTCAGTCATACGGAAATAACAGGACTCCATCTTAAATGGGACGTTAGCGTCATGGCTACCTAGAATCATTACCTGTCATGGGATATCGTTGAATTCATTGCGTAGGATAGGATTTAATGGAGTTAAGAAAACTTTTATTAATATCTTTTTAAAATTTGATTTGATTTTCATAAAATTTGAAATAATTTGACAAAATGTTTCGACGATTCTATATAATAAGTTTCAAACCATTCGGTCGAGTAGTTTTTGCACTGTTATATGCGGACAGGCAGACAAACGGACCAGATGACGACAATAGTTCTACGTATGTATTTATATAATTACGAACTCACCTAAAAACCGGTCACTGCGTGGCAACAATCCCTTATAACTCGATAAGTAATTTATTTATCAAAAAACCGGAAAACGCCATTCAATCCCAAATCGCTTCAATAGCCAGGCTTGCCAATTTTATGCATCTACGTTTATAAATATGGATCAGAAAACTGCCAAGTCATATCTTGGTGGAAAACACGTGAAAACCCGATTTTAGCGGTTGACTCGTAGGTTTATCATTGTGCTTTCCTGCACCAAAAGGTATGAAGACTTGGAGGACTGGAAAAAGGAAAACACAATCGTAAACGTACCAGTCAGCCGCTAAAATCGGGTTTTCATGTGTTTTCCACCAAGATAGGATTTGGCAGACCGATTGCATTTTAATATCCGAATCAAGATTTAACTAATCCGATCATTTCATCCGTGAACTCGATGAGGTGATTGTCTGTGCTGCCGGCTACCGGTTTAATCTATTTCCCACTAAAGGATTCAGAGTTGCAATCTTTAATTTAATTTTACTCAGTCTGTGTTTCTTCAGTATATCAATATGATCAAATTGCTAAAATTTCAACATTAACTCAACATTTGACTCGCTGTTTTTTCTTATATCCTTAAGGTGCCATAAAATCTTTAAGGTCCATAAATTTAGGGAACTATTTTCAGTAATATAAATACAGGGTGTACACAGGGTTCTCGCTCGCATTTGATCAACATTAGTAATTTGGCGAATAAGGAATAAAAAACAGTAGCCAAAGGAAAATAAATGTTAGCAATACAGATTCGGCATGAAACACTGATAAAACTATCTTTAACCCCTTACTGTATCCTTTTTTAGGTGCGTTCGTAATTATATAAATACGTAGCACCTATAGTCGTCGTTCAGTCCGTCTGTCCGTCCGTTCGTCCGTCTGTCTGTCCGCATATAACAGAGCAAAAACTACCCAACCGAATGGTCTGAAATTTTAAATATATGATTGTCGCAAAATTTTGTCGAGCCATTTCAAATTTTATGAAAATCGGATGTATAGTTTAATTACAGGGTCAGTCAAATGTTTTTCTTTACATAACGGCCAATGGGAAAAATTATTGCAAGTGCATTTTAATGATGTTAAAGCCTTCCGAATGGCCTGAAATTTTAAATATATAATGGTTGGAAAATTTTGTCGAGCCATTTCAAATTTTATGAAAATCGGATGTATAGTTTAATGACAGGGACAGTCAAAAGTGTTCCGTTACATTAAGGGGAATGGGAAAAAAATTATTGAAAGAGCATTTTAATGATGTTACAGACTATGCACTTATGAAGTGCAAACAAATGTACATTCGTTACAATATGGGGTGCAAAAAATAATTATAAAACTAGTTATAGTGCGAACGCACCTTATTTGCCACGTTTGACGAGCAATTTCCAACTTGTTTAAATATGTTCTAAACTAACCTAATTTTTGTAATTATTTAGAAAATAGAATTTTGACTATCCGCCACAGAAACTATTAAAAACAAGTGCATTCTAAATGTGTCGCAAAATGTGTAAACGTTTCAGACATTCTTTTAGCACTCTAAATAGAAATTCAAAACAGATATATTTGATTTACCGTTGTGAAAATATGTACTTAAAATTTCTATGAGATTTCGACTCTAACAAATAGAAACAAGTTGGAAATTGCTCGTCAAACGTGGCAAATGAGGTGCGTTCGTACTATAACTAGTTTTATAATTATTTTTTGCACCCCATATTGTACTGAATGTATACTTTTTTGCACTTCATAAAGTGCATAGTCTGATACATCATTAAAATGCACTTCCAATAATTTTTTCCCATTCCCGTAATGTAACGGAACACTTTTGACTGTCCCTGTAATTAAACTATACATCCGATTTTCCTAAAATTTGAAATAGCTCAACAAAATTTTGCAACAACTATATCTTTAAAATTTCAGACCATTCGGAAGGCTGTAATATCATTAAAATGCACTTGCAATAATTTTTCCCATTGGCCGTAATGTAAAGAAAAACTTTTGACTGTCCCTGTAATTAAACTATACATCCGATTTTCCTAAAATTTGAAATGGCTCGACAACATTTTGCAACAATTATATCTTTAAAATTTCTGATCATTCGGACGGCTCTAATATCATTAAAATGCACTTGCAATAATTTTTCCCATTGGCCGTAATGTAAAGAAAAACTTTTGACTGTCCCTGTAATTAAACTATACATCCGATTTTCCTAAAATTTGAAATGGCTCGACAAAATTTTGCAACAATTATATCTTTAAAATTTCAGATCATTCGGAAGGCTCTAATATCATTAAAATGCACTTGCAATAATTTTTCCCATTGGCCGTAATGTAAAGAAAAACTTTTGACTGTCCCTGTAATTAAACTATACATCCGATTTTCATAAAATTTGAAATGGCTCGACAAAATTTTGCAACAATCATATATTTGAAATTTCAGACCATTCGGTTGGGTAGTTTTTGCTCTGTTACATGCGGACAGACGGACGGACGGACTGAACGACGACTATAGGTGCTACGTATTTATATAATTACGAACGCACCTAAAAATGACCGGCTAATGATACTTTACATAGCATTAATAAACAGTATGGTAAATGGATAATTTCAACACCATATTCCAGCAAAACTTTTCTTTATTTGGCACTCGATGCGAATAATTTTGTTTGTGTTTTGACTGTCGCGACGAAGGCGCATAGACAGTGATTAACTGATAATCGAGAAATACCTGTCGCATAATAGTCCAGGCAATAGAGACCGTATAGGGACTCTACCTAGCAAAATTCATGGTAGTTCTGGAAAAAGGCTTACTATATGTTTTTTGGTTCGCTGAATCCGAATTTTTAACTTCCCACCAAAATTTCCTCCGGCAACCCCCCCCCCCCCCAAATTTTGGTAAAATACCCCCAAAAAAGGTTTTTATTAAGAAAAAAAAAAATTTTTTTTTATTGTTTTAGGGAAAAAACATCTAGAAATTCAGAAAGTGGATAAAATTTGAAACAAATAAGATATATGACTTTATGACGTAGAATGAATGGGGAGGGGGGATCTGCATCGGAACATCGCCGCGCTGCTGCGTGGAAAAAGTTGCACAATTTCACTTAACCACTCACATCGTTTACATTCGCCCTCTCGTCTCCCCTCCGAACTTTCCCTATAAGATTTACTTTAAATTTTTTGGGTTTCTGAATCCAAATTTTTAACTTCCCCCCAAAATTCCCCCCCCGCAACCCCCCCCCCCAAATAGTTGTTTTTAAATTAACTTTTTTATTGTTTTGGGGAAAAGTATGTAGAAATTCAGAAAGTAGACAAAATTTGCAACAAATAGGATACATGATATTATGACGTAGGATGAACGGGGAGGGGGAGGACTGCCTCTGAACATGCACTGCGGTGCTACGCGTACTAAGTTATGCAAGTCCAGGCATCAGGGGATTTTACCTGGCAAAATTAATACTAGTTCTCGAAAACGACTCACTTTATGTTTTTGGGGTCGCTGAATCCGAATTTATAACTTCCCACCAAAATTTTACCCGGCAAACCCCCCAAAAAATTTGGTTTTTGAGAATAGCCCGCGGGGAATGTTCCGAGGCAGCCCCAACTCTCCCAGTTTATCCTACGTGATAATGTCATATATCCTATTTGTTGCAAATTTTATCTAGTTTCTGAATTTCTACATACTTTTCTCCTAAAACAATAAAACATTTAATTTTAAAACAACTAGTTTGGGGGGAAGTTAAATATTCGGATTCAGCGGCCCAAAAAACTTAAAGTAAACCTTATAGGGAAAGTTCGGAGGGGAGACGGGAGGGCGAATGTAAACGATGTGAGTGGTTAAGTGAAATTTCGCAACATAGTCCACCAAGCACCGCGACGCATGTTCCGAGGCAGATCCCCCCATCCCATTCATCCTACGTCATAATGTCATATATGTTATTTGTTGCAAATTTTGTCTACTTTCTGAATTTCTAGCTACTTTTCCTCTAAAACAATAAAAAAATTGATTTTTATAATAAAAACCTTTTTTGGGGGCAATTTACCAAAATTTGGGGTGGGGGGGTTGCCGGGTGAAATTTTGCTGGGAAGTTAAAAATTCGGATTCAGCGACCCAAAAAACATAAAGTAAGTCGATTTCCAGAACTACCATTAATTTTGCCAGTAAAATCCCCTATTGCCTGGACTATAATCTTTTCTGTGTTTTCGATTGTTGTTAAACTGAATTGGTATTGAGTCAGTATCTCTATAAATAGAACAATGTAAAGCGACATCAATCGTGATGTCGCGAAATGCGGATAAGAATGCGGATAAGAATCTTGACTTTATTGGCATACATACACAGAGCAGAAATTGAACACTCGCAATTTGGCGAGCCTGATTGTTCGTTTACTCGCCAAATGAAGCATTTTGCCGTGATTTGGCGCAATGGCGAGCGGCAGCGAGAACCCTGGGTGTCCATGAAAGAATTTCCCAGTTATAAATTTTAATAGTATCAAGTGTAAGCGTTGTAGAGTGTTGGTTCAAGATAACAAATAAAGAGAAACTCAAAACAGTTTTAGATGAGGCGCATGCGCGAGTACTGCTTTGTTATTTTCTCGCTTGCAGTATCACATGCGCAAAATGGCGACTTATGAGCGTAATACCCCGTTCAGATCGTATGTTTAAGATATCTTACACTGCCATTTTTGAGATGCCTGTTCAAATCGCAAAACTCGTCTAAGTTAACTCAGTGAACGTCACTGTGTCTGAGATCTTAACAAATGCAAAGTATGCGCATACGCATAAAATAAAACCGGCCGCAACAGCCAGTCAGTTAAAGCGAAGCTTTATAGCCAATTAGAGTGAGTTGTAGTGGCTATATCTAGCCGAAGAATGTTGAAACTCACTGAGAGAGTTCGGCTTACTAAGATATCTTAAATATCCAATCTGAATGAGGTATAAAGTATTATTGCTAAGCTGACGATTTAAAAACCGTTAGAGCCATGCGATCTTTTCCTTTAGGTATTTATAAAAGGTCGTGTCTACGTTCCGCCGCTACCTAATGATTTTCCAGAGTTGAGACACAGAATGGAAGAAGCTAACGCTTCCATGACTCCGGACTTGTTCATCAAAGTGTGGGAAGAATTGGATTTTAGGTTGGATGCGATCGTATGACCAAAGGTGGACCTATTGAACATGTGAAAGAAAAATTAGGTTAGTTTGCCTTTTATTGATGTATTGATATAAATAGTCTAAATTAAACTGTTATAATATACAATTGAAACTGGGACAGTCTTTTATGGACTCCTTATATTATTATGCATAAATCAAATGCACCACACAAAATATTTACTTATCAACAACAACAAATTTAAAAAAAAAGGAAAAAGAAAAAATATCTGTGAAATAATAACATACATGTACAGTGAAATACTTTGAACACGAAAACGCTTAACATAAAAAATCGGTTAACACGAAATGATATAGCGGTCCGGACAATATACTGTGCAATTTAATACATTTTTTTTTTCTTTTACCACGAAACAAAAATCGTTTAAAACGAAAAAAAAATCGTTTTCGATCTAGTTAGTTTGAGTTGAAATTGGTGAATTTTGTGTTAAAACCACTGAATTCTGGGTGAAAATCAGTGAATTTCGTGTTTTTTTTTTTTTTTTTTTTTTTTTTTTTCTTTGTGTGTGTGTGAATTAGCTTATGTTTTATGAGCACAATGGCGGAGAAATCGGTGCGAAAACAAACTGCTATTTCGCTTCAAATGAAGATGAAGCTGCTTAATGCCGTTGATGAATTAAATTTGAACAATTAAAAAACCCAACTGGGTAAAAAGCGAACTAATTAATTATTTCTCATCAATGTGAAACTATTTTTTATATTACTTAACTATTTTTTATGTACTTGTATTGATGACTTTGAAGTTGCGTATAATTGTTAGTTCCTATCTATAAACACTGTTTTGATGAGGCCTATAGATGTCTATGAAGGTTAGAGTTGAAGTAAAGTTAGAGATCCTACCTACACAACTTCCAGGTAGCGTAATATATAAACGGAGCTTCTGAATGTAAAATAGTCAATGAAACATCGTCTTCATTTTGAAAGACCTACCTGTTAAAAATTTCGTTGTCGAAAAACGGTCATTTGAACGGCAGCATTCTGTCCAGCAGTTTGACCGTATTTCGAGATAACGGTTACTTAACCATATTGTACATATAATGTTATATGACCGTAAAATATATATATGGTCATTTGACTGTAGTTGTATATAATGGTCATTTGACCGTAGTTTTATAAAATGGTCACTTAACCATAGAATTAATTTATATGTATATGACCGTAAAATATATATATATATTAAACAAAAACATAATTTGAAGAACAAATTAAAAAAACAAAATTTATTTCCTACATTGCTTAAGCCCGAGAAGGGACAGATATTAAGATATTTTATTCAATTAGTTCTACATTTACTGTTAAATGTTTGTAACAAGTCAGTTAAGCCAACTGAAGATTAAAAAATAAAAATAAAATTCATACAATATGATACTTAAAACACCCTAAAAAATTAGATTCCGTTCAAATGAAATCGAAATTAATCTTAGACTTCTTCCATTTGTAATTGAAAATATTTGTATTGCAGATTTTGTATTATGTTTATGACAATTGTGCATAAAATGATAAGATGCATACAAAAATACAAAACTTAAAAAAAAAAGTCTAAGATTTATTTCGATTTCATTTGAACGGAATCTAATTTTTTAGGGCGTTTTAAATATCATATTGCATGAATTTTATTTTTATTTTTTAATTTTCAATTGGCTTAACTAATTTGTTGCAAAAATTTAACAGTAAATGTAGAACTAATTGAATAAAATATCTTAATATCTGTCCCTTCTCGGGCTTAAACAATGTAGGAAATAAATTTTGTTTTTTAATTTGTTCTTCAAATTATGTTTTTGTTTAATATGTCAAGTTTTTTAATAACTACAGCACTCAGACGAACGCATTTCAAAATTAATACAGAGTATCATCATCTGGCTTTGATGTATTCAGTATTGCATCACAATGTGGGATGCAGTTTACTAATGTGTAATTCAAAATGTTTCACCACTGTATTAATGCAGGTTGTGGTATTTTAGACAAAACTTCCAATCTGAACGTAAAAAAAATGTATAATCAAAACATAAAAAATTAACTTCACTTAAATTTAGATACCCTATTTCCCACTCAGGAACGCTATGAATGTAAATGTAAAGTGTGTTGAATCTTTACTGCTAATATTTAACAACATTATAGCTCTGATACAGTAAAAAAATAAAAAATAATGGCACAGATGTCATATTCGCCCCATATTGGCGCGATTTGTTTCTGACAAATCGCGCCTGTTGCTGGATCGATTTGTTGCTGGTCGAATTCGGCAGCACCCTGTACATTTTATGGTTATATACTAATAAATCCATAATGCAATCAAATGACCGTACATGCATATTTTACAGTCATGTATTAATAAAATCATAATGCAGTTAAATAACCACTATCATCTCTCTGATTTTGTAAGTCAAATTCAGCAACTCTCTGGATATGTTCGGTCATTTGACTAAATTTTTAGATAACTGTTACTTAACCATATTTTCAGTTGGTTATCTTAAATATATATATATATATATGATTATTTGACCATATTTAAAAAAAAAGTCCATATATATCTTACAGTCATAAAACTATAAATTAAGAATGTGTGTAATAAATGGGAAATAAAAATTCTGATTTTCATGTAACAAGAATATCGGAAATACATGTAAAAATGTGTCAAATCAGTTAAATTGATTTTATTCTTTACAATTGTATACAGTTTTTAAATAAAATAGCAGTTATTGTATAATAAATAAATAGCATAATATCTACCCTATATATATAAAATCCTAATGAAACGAATTTATGAAACGGAAGTATGAATCGATTGATTAAACAACTGATTATGTTTCACGGCGATTTCTTCTAAAATATGAAATACTTTGCGATGAAATTAACACCAAAAATGAATATTGATCCGCAGATTTCAAAACTGGTATTAGAATTTTTAAATTCGAATTAGTTTTCCAAATATTAATTTTTTTCTAATTTTATATACAATTTTCTAATGATGGCAACTCAAATTTTAATCAAACAGATATATTTTTTTTTTATATTTCAGAAAAGGTTGACATGGTAACCCGGCTATTGTTGTTTCTTTGATAATAAATGTTTATTTACTTTTATTTCTTTTTGCAAATCATATAAATTATTTTGTTCTATGATTATTAATTATTTTTTTTATATTTCCTTTAGAAAATAATAGAAAATAATTAAGAAATACAGTACTACTTAGTTATTACGTCGACCAATTTCGCCAAATTATATAAATCGCCAAACACTTGCTAAATTATACAAATTGACATAATTTTTATTTTAAATAACTAAAGAAAAAATAAATTAGTATAACATTAATAAATATACAAATAAAACGTGGAAATAAAAATCACTTGATGACGTAAACACATGTAACTTGCTTAAAGTCAAGTGAATGTGACATTTACGATCAACAATTATTGGCATTTGATCTTATAGTTTGGCGATAGATTTTTGGTCATCGGGATATCTAAGTAATACCAAAAATACATATGTAACTGGTATTTGAAAACGAGGTTTTCGCCAAATTTTCGTAAAAAAATAAAAATAACGCCAAACCTGCGGTGCGTTCTGGCCAAATATTACCACTCGAAAAAAAAAAAAAAAATGCTAACTGGCGAGTTGAAAAAAAGCTATTGGCGAGATTTGCATTCTGCTAGTGTAACAGTACCTAAAATTCTTTGCGACCATGGCAACTTTTATGTAGTTTTATTCGAAAAAAACTTTTTGATTTTTTAATCAAAATGGAAAAATTGCGGTCCCATATTGGCGCGATTTTTTTCTGACGCCAATGTCATATACGGAACGGGCACATAACTGGCGCCAAAGTATCGTTATTTTGCTTGATATGGTAAGCCGGATGTTTCTGTTTATGCTGTTGATGCGCTACCCAAATTGGCGTCGTTAAAAAAATCACGCCAATATGGGACGTATATCCCTTAAATGCCGGGTGCTGCTTTTCGGCAACATACCCAATTTAGGCTTCTAAAATACTATCAGAAGAATATTGAAGCTATAATACCTAATGCTGCAAATAAAATACATTCTGAGAATATTATTAAATCAATTTTCAACATGTAGATGGCAACACTTGTGCTGTTTAGAATAAAGATAGATTTATTTTTTCAATTGTTGCTACTCGTTCTTTTTATTTTGTTTGGAAGCTTGCGAAAGACTCTATTTTGTTCTGCCGTAAGCAAGTAAAATTTATTTCTTATCATAGTTCCTAAAATTCTTGTGTGTTTAATATTATAGAATTTTATCAAGGAAATTAATTTTTCAATTAAAGACTAGTATTGCCGATTTAGTAACAAACTGTTTTTTAGCCGTAAACCATACTTAAAACAATATATAATTTTTTTAAGTATTTTTCCCATGCTTTATTTAAAAAATGAAAGCCGAAAAAAGTTATTACAAGGATTTTTGAAAAGTCCGGCATTTAAGGGATATGACATCTTTGCCTAACTTTCATATGAACGGCGAAGGGATCAGACCGTATTTGTTTATGGCAGTTGACGATTTGAACTATTGTAATATAGATGAAATGATGGCGATAAAATAATATGTGATGACTTATCACCTGTGCCTGGCTAACATTAAAGTACCAAAATGGCACCTACACTATTAAAAATTTTGCAGTATTCTGGCAGGTCATTCGACCGTTTTTTGAAAAAACGGTTTCATAACCATAATTTTGGCCAATAATATGGCCAGAATAGTGTTAAAATTACGGTTGTGTAACTGTTTTCGAAAAAACCTGTCAAATGACCTGCCAGAATGCTGCAAATTTTTAACAGTGTAGAGTATGAAAAGCGAAGTGGTCCGCCTGGAACTGTTGATGATCGTCACATTACTTAGACTATTGTTATACAGATTGTTTTAAAATACCTGGGAGACAAAAACTCTTAAACTTAATTTATTTTATTTTAGCTTCTTTTCAAATGTTTAACTGATCCTCTTTAATCAAAAACAAAAACAACCATTGGATGTCTTAACAGCAACTGATTCGCCCTTAAATTTTTGCAATCAAAGGGAATTGAATAGAAACCCGTTTACAGGGAGATCTGCACAGCTTTTTTCAGTATAATTCAGTCTTCTCTAATATTTTTAAAACCCATCAGATTAGCGTGTTTTTATATTCTTCGGTGTCTGAACGGGGGTTGGCGAGCGTAGCTTGCAGGGGGCAGAGCCCCCTAGTTAAAAGATATAAAAAGATAATAAAACATAATGTTGAATATGTCTGACCAGGAGCCAACTTTTGTTTTGGCCATAACAATAAATTCATTACTGCACCAGACTGTAATTTCTTAATAATACAATATAGATTATTATTATCCATGATATAATATGGATATTTTTTCACATTATAATATCTATATTTATTAAACAAGAACTTTAATGCACTTAAAAATTACATATATTTTCAAAGAATAAGTAAAATTAATAAAATAAAAAAAATTATAATTACTTCTGAGATTCTTGTTACTAATTTGGAAATTACAGTTTTTATTTTTCTTTCAACACACAAATCTATCTAAATTTTCTTATTTCAGTTAAATGTTTTAAACTGTCTCTGTCCAGCAAATTAAACTTTTGTAATTTTTTTTTTAATGGAATAATAGTATTTCATTATTCTTACAAAACTTAGTGTATATATTTTAAAACTTCGAATACTAATAATAACTTTTAGAGACTCTGTATATAGTTAACTTAGTATAGATTTTTTTACAGTATCACTGGATAAATCAAATAATCATTGAGAAGTTTATTAGAGTGTGTTGGGGTTTTAACCCTTTATGTACCAAATTATGAATTCTTGAAAATTTCATCTTGTAAAGCATTTTTCAGGATTTTCTAAAACTACATTAGAAGATTTACACAATGACGAAATAAATTTAGAAGGATTTTGTACAATATATATAACTCCACTCAAATCTTTTATTTAAAATATATATTTTTTAGTATTTTATAGAATAGTAAATGTACAAATATGTGTTCAAATTGAAATGTACAAATGCTCTTACAATAGAAATACTCCCCCCCCCCCCCACTTCCCACTCAATCTTTTAACATCCAGAAAGCTGAAAAGATGCAAATGAAAAGGAAATTATCCTTTTAAATATATTTTTGTTTTTGCAACCTATAATGTTTTTAGAACAAGATAAAGTTCAGTATCCATAACTCAGTCTAAATTGCATTGCTAATAATCGATGTGGGCGATTCTCAAAAGGTGGGCACTGGACACACGTCATAACTTTAAGCCTTTCAAACATAACTTTAATTATCATTGACTTGATTTTTATTATTATTTTTTTTTCATACTGAGTTTTTTCTGTTCAGAGACAGAAAGTGACATAATTTATTGTAGAAGCTTTGTATAAATATCTTAAAATTTTATTATTTTATGCTAAAGAGGCCAATTTCGGACATTCATAACGTTAACTGCTCCAATGTACCACCAAGAAAAAGAGTTATAACTTGCTTCCAGGTGGTTCTAATGGTAATCAACGAATAAAGGAAACGGAGGATTTTTTGATAATTTCGTTAAGAGATGGCAGGCTGATTTATTGCTTTTTTGGAGATAGAAGGACTTTTCTATAAAGAATTTTTCTGTATTTTGTTATGTCCGAAAGTAACGTACGTAACGAAGTATTTGATTTTATTAATATTATTACTGGATAACAAAAAGTTAATTATACATATATATATATGTATACAGGCACATTTACTACATTCTTAGTCTTAAGAATTTTTTAAATACTAAGAGCAAAGCCCAAAATCTGTAACTTACGTGCGAAAGAGTGTCCAAAATTTGTAACGTACATAACTGCTAATTAAATGCTTTAATCATTAATTTTCCAGAATAGTTGCTGTTTTTTAATGTTTGTGTATAATTTTGTAGACATACTATTACAAAATATTTATATATTATATTTATAGACAAAATACTATACTATTAAAAAAAATTGGCCTTAAATTTGAAAATTTGAAAAATTACACAAAGTTAACGTTTAAGGATCCCACCTTTTGAAAATCTCCCATGTACTAAATGAATCTTATAACAAGTTATTTTAATGGTACTTTAAAACACCGTCAAGGCCTAAACGGTTAATGTAATCAGTTATGAATAATTAGATTGCAGAATAAGTTATGAATATTTAGATTTAGAGTTGATGTAGAAAGAATATACAAATTACTATATTTGTGTTTTTTAAATATAAAAAAAGATATATAATTTTTAAAATCTACAAATGCAAAAACTTACAATAGATTTTTTTGTTTTTTAACAAACGTTATACAAATGCAAAAATATCTAAATATTCACAACTTATTCAGTTGCAGCACAATCATCAATTACTTGAAATGTAGGAATTTACATTTAGTAGTTTAAGTGGAATATATGTTTACTTAATGGGTCTTTACAAATAAATATGTAGAAGTTTAGCAGACTATAAAAACGTTTATAAGTTACAAATCATTAAGTAAAATGTCATTTTCTACACCAAAACAAAAAAGATTGATAAATTAAAATGAATCCAATAAATTTATGGTTTTTTACTATTTAATAAAACTTCTACATATTAATTAAATACTGACTTTAGTAAATCAGTTAAAAATGCAATAAATATATTGCTGCACATGTATTTAGAAGAAAAAAAAAACTTAAATATCACGATAATTGTTTTTAGTATATTAAAAAAAAAGATAATTGTGAATCATAAATAATCAAAACAATCAATTAAAATATAGAAATATTACAATAAATAAATTACATTATATTATAATGTAGTTATATTTATATATACAAATTGCTTTTACACAGGAATCCATTTTAATTTTCGTAAAAATTTGCATTGGCTTGGCCATGTTACAGAAATATGATTAACTATGCTGATTGATTTGCTGTAACTTGTTCCACACACAGGGTTAATCAACATTGGGTACCTTAAAGAAAAAGTTAAATTGCATTAAACTTGGCTATATTATAATGATACTTTGATAGAACACATTCAAATAACTTTTCTAACAAAATATAAAAGTAATTTATAGAAAAAGTTTTATAAAATCATCTTAAGGCTATAAAAAACAAAAAACAACAACAACAACAACAAAAAAAAAAAAAAAAAAAAAAAAAAAAAAAAAAAAAGAAAAAGAAAGAAAGAAAACTGACTAACAGAAACCACGACTCTTAGATCAATGCATTCATTGGGCAGTACATTCTCGCAAAAAAAAAAATGAATGGGGTAAAATATGCAGGTTTTAATAATTAAATTTATGAAAAATACTAGGGATGCACCGAATAGTGATTTTGGCCTAATGCCGAATATTGGGCCTACAGGCGAACCGAATACCGAATAGTCGGTTGGTTTGGGTTGATTTTATGACTGCCGATTATCTACTCGAGGGATATAGGCCAAACCTAACCCGTATTTACGCTTGGAAATCCAAGGTTCGAAGAAAACCATGAAAACTCCGAACGATTAGGCCGACGGGAACGATTGGGTCAGAATATTCGGCTGGCCGAATAATTATATATTTCAAAGTTTAAAAGACATTAAAATGTTAGATTTTTTACAAATTTTACAAAATATTTAATCAGGGTTCATTGATAAATATCAATGGATATATATCTTGATATATATCATGATATATATCCTATATTTATTTTCAAAATATCAAGATATTTGATATTTTTGATATTTTCTTTTATTTGATATTCATTTTCAGAATATGTTTCATATTTTCATATATTTGATATTCATTTTCAAAGTATCAAGACGGTTGATATTTTCTATACTTTTCTACCTTTGATATTTATTTTCAAAATCTCACTGTGCAAGACATTTTTGATATTTTCAGTTAAAACAAGTTTAAAGAAATTTTTCAACTGTTATTTACTGTTGTTCTGTAGATTATATACTACAAGTCTGATCATAAAGAACTTTTTTTTTTTTTTTTTATTGAGCTTAAACTGTACTTAGAGAATAAAAAAGACAAGCTTTACATTTATGTTAATTTTTCAATTAAAAAAAAGTATTTTGCAGTTAAAATTTTGTTTTGCATAACATAATTTTATAAAAAACTTGATACTGAGTCCTATATATGCATGACATATATACATATATATATATATATATATATATATATTGTGTGTATGTGCATAAAGCAAATTGTTTCTGTTTTCAATTAGATGATTTTGTTTTAAGTAAAAAAATAAATAATAAAATGCAGTTTTAGAATATTGTTTTTATAAGTTTTTATGTTCAATGCAATATGTTTTAGTTTCTAATTTATATTATGCTTGAAAATATTTATTATCAACAGTATATTGGCTATTTTGAAAATATCGGATATTTTTGATAATTTCGAAAATATTATGATATTAACTAACCCTGTATTTAATACATAAACTTACATTTGGATAAACAATAGCTTTTTACAGGTAAATTTTATACTGAAAAAAACCTACTTTGAGTTATTTAAGACGAGGTTAGTAAGAAAACTTTTTAAATTAATAACATTTTTAATTGCCTGGCTTCTTCTGTGAATTAAAACAAATGAATATTTTCTTAAATTCTAAAACAAACATTTTAAAATCAAAGAGAAATTGTGAAAAAAAATTGGAAGAAAAACTTCACAGGGTCATATGATATCTTCATTAGTGTTAAAGTAACGAAAGAATATCCATGTTTGACCAACAGTGAGATGAGATACACTCTATTTATGACTGAATAAGTGGATTGCGATTATGGTTTCTTGATCAAAAATTGTCTGTCTTGATGTCTATTATCAATCCTGAAAGTTTTTATATTTTGTTTCGAAACATCCATTTTTTTTGTGAAAATACAATAAACAGATTATTAACTAGACAATGTTCAGAAACTTGCATTTGTATGTCATTAATTTCTATGAAAATCCTCATTAAAGGTTAATTTTCTTGTGAAATTTTACAAACAGCAAATAAATAATGTAAAAACATTCTGTTTTATTTAAATATGATTTTTCTATCTACTTATTCTGAATATCTTTAAAAGTAGAAGTTGTATAAGGTTTTTTAAAAATATTTTAAATGGTTTTTTAAGTATTCAGCTCGGCTGAATAGTTCAATATTCGGCCAAACTGAATATTCAGCAGGACAAATAGTTTGATATTCGGTAAGATTGCCGAATAATGAATATTCGTTGCATCCCTAAAAAACACAAACTATTTTCTTGCAATGCTTTTACCCATTTAGTGTGTTAGAGTTATCAGAAATGTTACAATGAATAATAAAATATTTCTACCCTATATATATAAAATCCTAATGAAACGAATTTATGAAACGAATGTATGAAACGGCTGAAATGTAACGATTCTTTGAATCGACTGATTAAACAACTGATTATGTTTCACGGCGATTTCTCCTAAAATATGGAATACTTTGCCATGAAATTAATACCAAAAATCAATATTGATCCGCAGATTTCAAAACTGGTATTAGAATTTTTAAATTCGAATTAGTTTTCCAAATATTAATTTTTTTCTAATTTTATATACATTTTTCTAATGATGGCAACTCAAATTTTAATCAAACAGATATTTTTTTTTTCAGATTATTTTAAACTAATTTGGCGAGAAGTTTGGCCTCCCTTAAATGTATGCTAAGAAATGTATCATGTTACTTTTATTCATAATTCAATTTGTATTTAATTATCATTTTATTTAATACAAACAGAAACATTTAAAATAAATGGCTTTCACATCTTTATTTTTTTAAACGAAATGAAAAGAAAAATTTTAGGCACAGATGTTATGTACGCATCGGGGTACCTAATTGGCGCCAAAATGGCGTTATTTTGGTTGACATGGTAACCCGGCTATTGTTGTTTATTTAATAAGTGTATATTTACTTTATTTTCTTTTTTTTTAAATTACATAAATTGTTTTGTTCTATAGTTAATTATTTTTTTGGTTATTTTCCTTTAAAAATAAAAAATAATAGAAAATAATAAAAAAATACGGTACTACATAGTTATTCCATCGACCCATTTCGCCAAATTATGCAAATTTACATAATTTTTATTTTAAATAACGAAAGAACAAAGAAAATAGTATAACATTAATAAATATATAAATAAAACGTGGAAATAAAAATCACTTGATGATGTAAAGACGTGTAACTTGCTTAAAGTCAAGTGAATGTAACATTTATCAACCATTATTGGCATTTAATTTTATAGTTTGGTGATAGATTTTTGTTCGACGGGATAACTAAGTAGTACCAAAAATACATATGTAACTGGTATTCGAAAACGAGGATTTCGCCAAATTTTCGTAAAAGAAATCACGCCAAAACGGGTGCGTATATGGCATCTGGCCAAATATTAAATGATGTAACAAACGATGACATTTAATTTCACCTTCAAAGCAATGTTTTAATTTACCACTCGAAAAAAAAAAAAAATAATGCTAACTGGCGAGTTGAAAAATAGTTGTTGGCGAGATTTGCACCCGGCTAGCGTAACATAACCAAGAATTCTTTGCGACAATGCTTTTATGTAGTATTATTCGAAAAAGAAATTGATTTTTTTTAATCGAAATGGAAAACTTTCGGCACAGATGCCACATATGGTCCCATATTGGCGCTATTTTTTTCTGACGCCAGTGTCATATACGCAACGGGTACTTAACTGGCGACATAGTATCGTTATTTTGCTTGATTTGATAAGCCGGATGTTGTTGTTTATGCTGTTGATCTTTTCCCCAAATTGGCGACGGAAAAAAATCGCGCCAATATGGGGCCGTATATGATATCTGGGCCAAACTTTCATATGAAAAGCGAAGGGATCAGAGCGTATTTATTTATGGCAGTTACATGACTTGGACTATTATAATATAGATGAAATGATGGCGATAGAATAATATTTGGCGACTTATCACCTGTACCTGTCTAATATTAAAGTACCAAAATGGCACCAGGGATATAAAAAGCGAAGTGGTTCGCCCGGAACTCTTGATGATAGTCACATGACTTAGGCTATTGTTATAGAAATTGTTTTAAAATACCGGGAGACAAAGGCTCTGTACACTTAATTCCTTTTATTAGGTAGCTTTCTTTACAAAAAAGCTACCTATTGCAGCCGTTCGGAGGAAAGCGATTTCAAAAAATTTTGGTATATTTTCATCGATCATGACCCCCAGACCCCGAAACCACCCTCCGTTCAAAATTTATATATATATATATATATATATATATATATATATATATATATATATATATATTACCATTAATTAAACATAACCTGCCACCATATATATATATATATATGACCTATGTCACACTGTAACTCCCGTAATTATGAACCGATTTCGATATAATTCGGTGTGTACATAATACATACCAATGTCTCGACCGAGTTCGTTGGCCAGCTTCATCCTCTGTATTGTTTCAAAATGGCGGCCATTTAAAATTTTTAAAAATTTTTAAAACGTGAAATGTGGTACCAAAAAATTAAAAATGGAAAAATATTTTTTTCTTATGTATTTGACCTTTATACAAAGATTCCGGAGCAGTTTTTGTTTCGTCTATATCTTAAAAAATGGCTGAGTTGTAGCATTTTGAATTTCTAGCGTGGCTGACATTTTGAAACGTCCTGAATTTTGTCACGCGATAAAAGGCGTATTTATGAACCGATTTGGATGTAATTCAGTGTGTACATAGTACATACCAATCTCTCGACCGAGTTCGTTGGCCAGCTTCATCCGCCGTTTTGTTTCAAAATGGCGGCCATTTAAAAATTTTAAAAAATTTTAAAACTTGAAATGTGGTACCAAAAAATTAAAAATGGAAAAATATTTTTTTCTTATGTATTTGACCTTTATACAAAGATTCCGGAGTAGTTTTTGTTTCGTCTATATCTTAAAAAATGGCTGAGTTGTAGCATTTTGAATTTCTAGCGTGGCTGACATTTTGAAACGTCCTGAATTTTGTCACGTGATAAAAGGCGTATTTATGAACCGATTTGGATGTAATTCAGTGTGTACATAGTACATACCAATCTCTCGACCGAGTTCGTTGGCCATCTTCATCCGCCATTTTGTTTCAAAATGGCGGCCATATTTTTTTTTAATTTAAAATTTGAAATGTGGTACCAAAAAATTGAAAATGGAAAAATATTTTTTCTTATGTATTTGACCTTGATAAAAAGATTCGGGAGCAGTTTTTGTTTCGTCTATATCTTAAGAAATGGCTGAGTTATAGCATTTTGAATTTCTAGCGTGGCTGACATTTTGAAACGTCCTGATTTTTCTCACGTAATAACAGGCGTATTTATGAACCGACTTGGATGTACCTTGGTGTGTACATAGTACATACAAATATCTCGACCGAGTTCGTTGGCCGGCTTCATCCACCATCTTGTTTCAAAATGGCGGCCATTTAAAAAAGTAAAAAAATAAAAAAAATTAAATGAGATACCAAAAAATTGGAAAGTGAAAAAGATTTTTTTTGTATGTGTTTGACCTTAATACAAAGATTCCGGAACAGTTTTTCATTCGCCTATATCTAAAAAAAATGGCTGAGTAATAGCATTTTGAATTTCTCTTGTGGCTGACATTTTAAAACGACCTGATTTTTGTCACGCGATAACAGGCGTAATTATGAACCTATTTGGATGTAACTTGGTCTGTACATAGTACATACCAATGTCTCGACCGAGTTCGTTGGCCAGCTTCATTCGCCATCTTGTTTCAAAAGGGTTGCCATTTAAAAAAAATTAAATTTAAAATTCAAAATGAGGTATTAAACAATTGGAAAATGAAAAAGATTTTTTTATGTGTTTGGCCTTGATACAAAGATTCCGGAGCAGTTTTTGTTTCTGAAAATTTGTTCTTTTGTTTATATCTTAAAAAATGGTTGATTTATAGCACTTTGAATTTCTAGCATGGCTAACATTTTGAAACGATCTTGTATTTGTCACGCGATAACACACGTATTCGCCTATTTCGCTGTAAGAAGGCATGTGGATAGTATACATCAACACCTCGACCAAGTTCGCTGGCCAGATTCATCAGCCATCTTGTTTCAAAATGGCGACCATTAAATTAAAAAATATATATATATTTAAAGTGAGGTGCAAAAAAATTAGAAATTGAAAAAGGTTTCTTTCTTAAGTATTTGACCTTGATATAAGGATTCAGGAGCATTTTTTGTTTGTCTTTACCTTAAAAAATGGCTCAGATATAGCAGTTTCAATTTCTATTGTGGGTGACATTTTGAAAAATCTGATTTTTTGCATGCGACAGCACTCCTATATATTAACCGATTCCGATGTGAGTGAGCATGTGCACAGCAATTACTAAGGTCTCGACCAAGTTCACTGCTTAGCCTCATCCACCATGTTGTCTTAAAATGACAGGCACTTTAAGAAATTGCCGAATTTGGCAGCCAAATATATGTTACTTTAAAGAAAAGCAGTTTGGATAAAGCTGACTAATTTCGCGAAATTCTGATTCATTATATTGATAAAAATTAGTATTGAATCTCCTATATTCGGTTTCCACTAAATTGAGCTTCGTGTGTTCGAATGATGTAATTTGGCTTTTTTTAAATAAGGATTATGAAATCTACCTCTTCCTCCCGGCACTGGCCGGAAGGACTTTTTTTAGATTCTTTTCAAACGTTTAACTGATCCTCTTTAATCAAACACGAAAACAACCATTGGATGTCTTAACAGCAACTGATTCGGCCTTAAATTTTTGAAATCAAAGGAAATTGAATGGAAACCCGTTTACAGGGAGATCTGCATAGCTTTTTTCACTATAATTCAATCTTATATAATATTTTTTAAACCGATCAGATTAGCGTGTTTTTAGATTCTGCGGCATCTGAACGGGGGTTGGCGAGCGTAGCTTGCAGGGGGCAGAGCCCCCTAGTATTGCTATATTATTCTGCTTTGTGGCCATTTTAAAATTTTGGATGAGAGAACTTTGTTGTAATGATGAGAAAAACTTTAGATTTAAAGTAAGAACTTATTTTCAGCTTATTTATCTATTATATAGCAATAAATACTTAGAATTAACTTTCTGCATTTTTAATACAAAATAACTTAATAATTTATATTTTATAGTAAAAAAAAAATAATAATAAAATAAAATAAAATAAATAAATTTAAAAACAATAACTGGGATAAAATAGTTAAAATGTTAGCTCAGGAAACAAATAGCAATTTTGTTTTTACCTTTTTGGTAATTTTATTATATTTTCTTATGTAACATTTGACATTAAAACAATACTGTACTCTAAAACTATTTAAAAAATATTTATTAAAAATCAATTTAATTCGATAAATTAAAATATAGTAAAAGAAAGATATGCCTCTTTGAGTTTGAGTTACATATTTATTTTATACTAGCATAATTCCCGCGTATAATCCGCAGATCAAACTATTCTGTTTGGACACAGAAATTTTATTCAGTAATTGAATACAAATGTTTACCGCAATTTAAAAAGTAAAATTTTATTCTAAAAAAATTTCTGGGTCGAAACATAATTGTTCAATCCGCGGATTACATGCTGGAAATTACAGTAATTCTTTTACAAGGAATTTTGTAAGTGACATGAAACAAGTAATATAAAAATTTTGTTTTTAAAGTCAATTCCTACTTAGGTCATCAAAGAAAAATTTAATATAATCCCTTAAGCTAATATTAGTTTTTGTCGCATTAAAATATCTCAATTTGTTGATTTTCTATAAGCAAGTAGGTTTACAATGGAAGTCTATGGGAATTTGGCGAAATATTAGAGATATCGCCAAGTTGGCGTCACTTTTGGCGACTCATTTTGGCCGCCAAATTTGGCGATATATCGCCAAGTTGGCAACAAACTTGGCGGTATTTGGCGACAGAACAGGTTCCCCCCTATGGTAACCCCTTATTAAAAATACATTCATTGATCCTCAATAACCAATGGCCGCCATTTTGTTTCCCACGCAAAACTAAAATTAATTAATTAACATTTAATTAATTGATTAATATTTGAAAAAACTGTATTAACATCAATTGTCATCCAGTACAAGTTAAAAAATATTTATTTCAACTTGATAAGATAAATAATGAGTATTTTATTAACGATTGAAAATTTGAACAAGATAAATAAATAAATAAATAAATATAGGGAGAGTGTGAGCTAATAGTAGGAATTGAAAAAGAGAAATGGAAGCGCGAAACCATGACTAAAAGCTTACCAACAGAGTTATTGATGATTTATAAATTTAAAAAGAAAAAAAAAACTTTAGTTAAAATTTAGTAATACAATTATTTAAATATACTATCTATATAATATAATTTGGCGAGTGGTTTGGCGATTTATATATTTTAGCGAAATTGGTCGACGGGCTAACTAAGTAGTACCAAAAAGAATTGATGTTTAAGCGATAAATTTTATTCAAATATGGATATAATTTGAGACAATATCAATTGAAATTAGGCTGATAACTGAATATCTCATTCCACTAAAGTAAACAAACAATAGCGATTCCTTCATTTTGGCAGTTAAAAATATTAAGCCATGAAGGTAATCATTCGTAAAGCGAGTTCTCGAGAGAGGAATTTTAAATAATTAATCAAATTGTGATTTTTATAGCTGTCAAATCAGGAGGCAGAATGCAGCTTTGTTCGTGACGTCATTCGCCTATGAACCAACGAAATAAATTTTAGATTTAAAATTGAGCTCGCTATTAATTGAACGTGAATCAATTATTATTATTATTATTATTTAATCGTATTAAAACAATTTATTTGCTATATTTCGAAAATATACTATTTGTTTGCACTATAACTTACATTTCCCGTTGATTCTGAGGTGGATATTACAATTTAGTGCTATTTGATGATGAAAGAGCTGCATCAAAATTGTAACATGAAATTATACATAAATATTTTCTTTGAGATGCAGGCTAAGAACATTTCTCAGTAAATTTTTGCAATTTAAATGATAAATTCACAGTAGTTTTGTTAACCCTGACGCTGGATAACTTTGGTGTCGTATTAGGTGAAATGCGCCAATAGGCAGAGGACCCAATTACGGAAGATTAATTAATATGTTAAAATCTCCGATTTAGTGAACGTATTACAATTGATATGCAGACGTACATGAAATAAAATGCTTAAATAAGTGGTTTTTGACAAGAAAGATGAAATCAAAATTACGAAATGCTGCCATGATCTTAAAGAATTTTTCATTTCCCGGTCAGAATCTTCCATTTTGGCGAAAGATTAAGTAAATAAATTAAATTATAAATAAAAATAATATGTTGCAATTCTTAGCAAGCATTTAAGCACGACCAAACTGGTCGCCAGAGGCGACTAGTTATAGATATAAATTAAACAAAAACATAATTTGAAGAACAAATTAAAAAAAAACCAAATTTATTTCCTACATTGTTTAAGCCCGAGAAGGGACAGATATTAAGTTATTTCATTCAATTATTTCTACATTTAATGTTAAATTTTTGTAACAAATTAGTTAAGCCAATTGAAGATTAAAAAATAAAAATCATACAATACGTTACTTAAAACACCCTAAAAAATTAGATTCCGTTCAAATGAAATCGAAATAAATCTTAGACTTTTTCCATTTTTAATTGAAAATATTTGTATTGCAGATTTTGTATTATGTTTATGTCAAATGTGCATCTATTTATATAAAATCCAAGTCTCTGTGTGTCCCTCACGATTCCGGTAGGACCACCTCATTGAAATGAGTAATTGTTGAAAAATACTAATGCAGGCTTACCACAGTAGCGCCAAATGTTGGCCAACTTGGCAATAGCTGGCTGATTTGGTGAAATTCCCATTTATAACTATTAATCTTTCATAAAGGAGGTCACCAAAATTTAATTTAAACTCAGCTCTTTTAAGATATTTTTTCAAAATCTATGGGTGAGAATTTAAAGTACATCTTTACATCTTCCTCCCGATGCTACTAATAAAATAACCGCCAATAGACGGCGCTGTACTGTATGAGCTCCTAACTGCGCGATTTTAATGTGCTTTAGGTACTTTTCCAGTATAAGTGCCTTGGCGAAAAAAGAAATTTGGCAACATTTTCCCGGAACCTATCCAGTTTCATTTTATATACACATGCATTTTTTTTTTCGATATTTATACGATTTATTTATACGATTAAAAAAGCCGTTTCTCTTATTTTATACAGAAACAGATGTAATTTGGGAACAGATGTCATATTCGCCCCATATTGGCGCGATTTTTTTCTGTCGCCAATATCATATAGGCAACAGGTACTTAACTTGCGCCAAAGTGTCGTTATTTTGCTTGATGTGGTAACCCGGATTATGTTGTTTATGCTGTTGATGTTTTCGCCAAATTGGCAACCGAAAAAAATCGCGCCAATATGGGTCGAATATGACATCTGTACCGTAATTTGTACATAAAAACATGAATAATATACATATAAAATAAACATATAAAAAAAACACTCATCAAGTTTGTTTTCATAGCTGTTTATATGATTTGACAACTATTCTCAATATTTTTCCGTTATACGGACACCATGCCAAAATGTATGCGGTACTTTTCCATTATACGGACAGCATTGTCGCCAAGCGCAATAGTTGGCGCAAAATGAAAATAAGGTGAATTGAAACATTTGAAAAACAAAAGAAAAAACATTCTCGATAGTAAAGTGGGCATTTTAAAAATATAACATTTGAAAATTACAAACTTTTACGAACTATTTTATTAAATCACAAATATATACTTAAAATAAATGAACAAATAACTGTTATACTATAAAGTAATAAAATAAAAAATCATATTAAACTGCTGCCATAAAATTATAAATATCTTTCAGCATTGCAGTAAACATTTCATTTTTTGAATGAAGGCGTAGCCACATAAAATCTATGAGATACGACTCTAAATGATGACGAACAGCTTCCCGATGTCTTTTGTTGCGCCATTTTGCGATGCCCCATAATCTTTCAACATTTGGAGTATGACATCCAGTATTAGGGTCGACAAAATTGTATTTGTGATTTACTGTGAAATGATCATAACCAGCACTTAGCAGTTCATCTGTTTTATATCCTTTCCAACAATCTGTATAAATAATACATGACTTTCATCTACTTCTATAATTTTATTAGGTCCACCGATTTTTCTATTTGGACGAGAACACAAAGCATTTGCACAAACTTCTCTCGAATAACTATTCCATTCCACTGTTGTGTTGTGGTTCATATCAAGTTGCAGCTCACAAAACTCAATCGATGTCAACTCTTTGCACGATAAATATATAAACCTCAAAGCATTAAGAAAAGTCACCCGCGATCCTTTAAACCAAGTTTTTTGTCGTATTTCTACGCTTTCTTCGCATGATCGTAAGCTACAACTCAATTTCGGATTTCCAGAACTCATCCATAATTTCATTTCATGATTTTTTGAACACAATCTTTTATTGGAACAGATGTCATATTCGCCCCATATTGGCGCGATTTTTTTCTGTCGCCAATATCATATAGGCAACAGGTACTTAACTTCCGCCAAAGTGTGGTTATTTTGCTTGATGTGGTAACCCGGATTATGTTGTTTATGCTGTTGATGTTTTCGCCAAATTGGCAACCGAAAAAAATCGCGCCAATATGGGGCGAATATGACATCTGTACCCTTTTATTATGCAGAATTCCAAATTCCTGAAACAGTTTTATCACAACTTTCTCATCATCTGGTAATTGCCAAATGATAAAATCCATCTCAGCATCAGCAGTAAAAGTAAACTACAACTTTATAAAAAAAAAAGCATTTTTAATTCGATTAATAGCAGATTAAAAAGCTTTCCAAGGTTAAGGTTAAACAATAATCATTCACGTGATTCACGTTTCATAAATAACAAATCACAATGTTTCGCACGGTTTACAATAAAAATCTACGATCAAGGTTGAAATAATTGGCGCATTAGCATACATTTTGGCATGCTGTCCGTATAACGGAAAACGTATGCTAATGCGCCAATTATTTCAAAATGCTAAAATATATTTGTAATTTTATGCCAGCAGTTTAATATGAGTTTTATTTTATTGCTTTATTTTATAACAGTTATTTGTTCAATTATTTTAAGTATATATTTGTGATTTAATGAAATAGTTCGTAAAAGTCTGGAATTTTCAAATGTTATATTTTTTAAATGCTCACATTAGTACGACAATATTTTTTCTTTTATTTTTCAAATGCCTTAATTCACGTGACTTTCATTTTGCGCCAACTATTACGCTTGACGACAATGGTATCCGCATAACGGAAAAATACCCAAATCTCACTTTCTGATGCCCAAATTACACCAAACTTTTAAAAAAAAATGCTAAAGCCCCTACAGTGGAAAAGTATCAAACTGTCTATTATTTTGCGCTATCTGTGTTATAGTTTATACTATATGCAAGGTGAGTGGAGCGAAGAGTTTAAACATTAAATATTAAAGTTTCGGCACAGATGTCATATACACAACGGGTACTAACTGTCATCAAAGTGTCGTTATTTTGCTTGATATGGTAACCCGGATGTTGATGTTTATGCTGTTGATGTTTTCGCCAAATTGGCGTCGGAAAAAAATCGCTCCAATATGAGGTATATGACAACTGTGCCAAAGTTTCTATAAAGCAGTATAAGACTAAAAATTAAGAATAAAATAAATGCAAAATAAGACTAAAGAAGAAAGAAAAATCATGCGTTAAGCATAGAATATGAAACACGTTCCAACACATCCTGAATGCTTTAACAAAACTTCGTTATTTAGGGAAATAAGGTAAATAAGATAACTAAGTAAACATTTTAGAAAACGCATAATTTTTTTAAAAAATTGATTTCAGCAGTTACCGTCCATAGCAATAGTACCGTTATTACATGCCACTATTTAGCTAAAATTTAATTTAAGCTACTCTTAAAGCTACTGAAATCATATTTCCAGATATTATCATCCATAGACGGTTATGTATCCAATTCTTTGCGTGACCCTGTATATCATTTTATCTATATTCTACAAACATTTCTTAGTAATCTAAATGCAATTCAGCGTAAAACTGCATAATTCCTTTAAAAACCACCTTTAAGCAATTTATTCTCATACTCAGGAACCCTTACGAATTCTTTTGTGTAGCCCTGCATACGAACTGTAGCATTTATACACACGGTATAGTATGCATAAATGTAGTGAAACATAAAAGCGCATATCATAATTAAAAATGCATTTCCAGCAATCATTACTTATGTACGTACAATACTTCGGTGAAAAGTTTCTTGGCGAGAAAGAAGTTTGCCAACGTATTTTCTGACAACCTATTTACTGCTTCATACTCACAAGCAATTTTTTGCATATGTATACAATTTATTTAATGTAAAAAAAACTATTTATCCATTTTTATAAAGAAACAGAAGTATTTTTCGCACAGATGTCACACTGTTAAAAATTTGCAGCAAACTGTCCAGTCATTAGACCGTTTTTATAGAAAAAAGTTACATAACCATAATTTAACTCTATTCTGACCATAATATGGGTAATAATATGGTCAGAATACAATTAAATTACGGTTATGTAACCGTTTTATATAAAAACGGTCGAATGACTGGACAGTTTGCTGCAATTTTTTAACTGGGCATATACGCATCGGGGTTGGCGTGATTTTTCTCTGACGCCAATTCGGCAGAAATCTCGCTTTCGAATACCAGTTACTTATATATTTTTAAATTATTTGCTATCATTTTGAAAAGGAAATAACTATAAATAAATAAAAGTTTGAGTAATAACTATAGAACAAAACAGTTTATATAATTTAAAAACAGAAAATAAAAGTAAATAAACAATGGCACAGATGTCATATTCGCCAAATATTGGCGCGATTTTTTTCTGACGCCAATGTCATATACGCAATGTATACTTAACCGGCGCCAAAGTGTCGTTATTTTGCTTGATATGGTAACCCGAATGTTGTTGCTTATGCTGTTGATGTTTTCGCCAAATAGGCGTCGGAAAAAAATCGCGCCAATATGGGGCGAATATGACATCTGTGCCTAAACAATTTATTAATAAATAAAAAACATTAGCCGGCAAAATAACACCATTTTAGCGCCATAGGTATCCCGGTTCATATCTGGAATCTGTGCCGTAATTTGTATATAAAAAAATATTATATATATTTAGAAACGATTTTTTTTATGTATATAAGTGCATATATAAACAAAAATAAAAGTTCATTAGATTGGTTTTCATAGCTGTATAATTTGGCAACATATCTCACTTTCTGATGCCCGAATTACGCCAAGTTTTTTTTTTTTAAATGCGCTATAATGGAAAAGTACCTAAATAAATAATTAACAGAAATAACCAATTATACAAACTAAAGCATTTTATTTCGAGATCAAAGCATTGTTTTTAATTTCGATTAAAAATACATATATCTTTGGATAACTTTAATTGAAATTGGGTTCACGGCTTAATATCTCATTCCATAAACCTAAACAAACACAAGTGATTCATTCATCGTGAACCGTAAAAAATATTAAATCATTGAGGTAATCATTCACAAAGTAAGTTCTCCAACAATCAATGGATAATATTCTCATGACGTCATAGTATGTAAAATGGTGGCGGTATCATTTGTTTATGGTTTGAAATCACAAAGATTTAATTTTGCAATGTCTCTTAGTTACATTATTTTATTGTCGTATTTATGAGATCAGAACAAAAGCATATTTTTTCATTATTTAGTTATTAAAGACGGAAAAAAATTATAAATGTGCATGATTTGAAAAATTTAAATAATTTTCTTTCTTAATACTAAAAAATAACATCGGGAAGTAACAGCGAGTTTAAGTTAAATAAGTTTAGCTGTTTAATTCTGTTGTAATATTCAAAATAACTGTATTTATTAGATTTCAGTAAACAACATCAGGGCTCGATTAAACTTTGAAGTTAGAGGAATTACAATGTCATTTCAGGACCTTTCTTTTGGAGAAGCTTTTCTAAATTCCACATATACATGGAAACTCTTCAGTGTTAGAAATATTATTCCCAGGACTGGTATAACATGAGAACGGCCTGCAATTTTACACAAGTTTTTGAAAACTACTTTATATCAGAAATTTTACTAAAAACTGGTTACTTTTTTGTTATAGAGGCCCACACTATTAGAATTATGACAAGTTGCAGCCAATTTCGCCAAAGTCGTAACCAAGATCGTGAAGCACACACATATAATACCATATAATACCATTTTATGAAATCGTATACGATAATTTAATAGTTTTTACCTTACTTCAAGTGTGTAATTTATTTATTTTTAAGGCTTAATAATCTAAATTGTCCAATATATGAATTTAAAAAAAAAAATGTAAACAAAGACTGAATAGACATGACCGCAAAAATCTGCAGAAAACTTGGAATTGTGCAGATTAGTGGTCTTCTACTGTACACAGTTTTTCATAAATGTGTTTTGTTCTTAAAATGTGTTATTTTCATCTATCACTGCGGAACAAATGAGAAAACTCATATTCTTGCACATGAGTTGTATATATCTTTATATCTAAATTTCCGTCATTTTTGACGGGCTACCTTTCTAGTAAATTGATAAGATGCATGCAAAATACAAAACTTTTAAAAAAAAAGGCTAAGATTTATTTAGATTTCATTTGAATGGAATCTAATTTTTTAGGGTGTTTTAAGTATCGTATTGTATGATTTTTATTTTTAAATCTTCAATTGGCTTAACTAATTTGTTACAAAAATGTAACATTAAATGTAGAAATAATTGAATGAAATAACTTAATATCTGTCCCTTCTCGGCCTTAAACAATGTAGGAAATAAATTTGGTTTTTTAAATTTGTTCTTCAAATTATGTTTTTGTTTAACATGTCAAGATTTTTAATAACTACTGCACTCAGACGAACGCATTTCAAAATTAATAGAGAGTATCATCATCACGCTTTGATGTATGCGGTATTGCATCACAATGTAGGATGCAGTTTACCAATGTGTAATTCAAAATTTCACCACTGTAGTAATGCAGGTTGCGGTAGTTTGGACAAAAACTTCCCATCTGAGCGCAAAAAAATCAATAATGAAAACATAAAAAATTAACTTCACTTAAATTTAGATACCCTATTTCCCATTCAGAAACGCTATGAATGTAAATGTAAATTGTGTTGAATCCTTACTGCTAATATTTAACAATATTACAGCTGTGATACAGTAAACAAAAACAAAAAAAAAAAAAAAAAAAAAAAAACAACAACAAAAAAAAAGTTTTACTTAAATTTTTAAACCTTATTCTCTCCCAAGGGGTGATGTAAACACATGAGAAAACTATTACCTAAGTTTACATGGGGTATCAATAGTTCTCATATCGGAAAAAAAAATACATTTTAAAATTTAAGTTATGTAATTCCCCAATAAGTTCGCGACCTGCGAAAAAATAGTTATCCATAAATATAAACTTGATTAAAATATACACTTGACCAAAGCAAAAACTTATTCTGAAGATATCCTTTTCATTTCCACTATGACTTCATATTCACCTTTTTATTTAAAAAAAAAAAAAAAAAAAAAAAAAAAAAAAAAAAAAAAACTAGCTCAATTTAATATTTTACGTGAAAATATTTCAACTAAAAATAAATACATTATTATTACGGCTTTTGAAATTTTTGCAAAAATGAAGTAAAAACGTTACATTTTCTATGAAAAATGTCCGTTGATTTTCAATGAAAAAAGCGAAAATTGGAATTATTAAGAAAAATATTTGAATAATGTACAAACAAATTGGCCCATGTTTCTCTCTGGGTTATAATTCACCCCTATGCAAAGGCATTTTACCATTCGTTTTGACCCTGACGTCAATCAAACGTTTTTACACGTTAAATTTATAATATCATTAGAATTAGTAAAGAATAAAAAATGAGTGGCATCAGGGGCAAAAAGGTGGGAAGAAAAAATGAAAAAGTTATGATCCCCATAGGCTTTTCTATGTTAAATTAACATTGAGAAGTGACACGGGAAATAAATAAGTATTTCGCTGCCGCGCAATAATTAAATTAAATTATAAACTAGTAAATCTGCAGATCAGGAGCCTCAACGTCAGCTCTGCAAGTCATTGTTTTTAGACACACTTTGGTAATACTCAGTTTCCTGCAAACCGCAATTTAAAGTTGTCAAATTATGTAATTATTTATAAGAATAAAAAATACGAAGTTTTCAGACATCAGAAGCATTAAATTAAAAACGTTATGGAAGGATATTTCGCAATTTTCATGAGCTGTTAATTCTGGTATAGTTTTTAAATAATAAAGTAGATTTCTTCAGGGTGGCGGAGCCCCCTGAACCCCCGTTGTCTTATTAATTTACATACGTAACTTTTTATTATTGCGCTAATGGTTAGCGCAAATCTTAGATTTCTTTTTACACTTCCGAACCTTATTTTTCAATACTAGTAATACAGAAAATGATTTACATTGGCGCAATTATATCAAACGTTTAGGTTTTATGAATGAAAATGTAATTTCCTTTAAAAATAAAATAATTTTCATTCATATTTTCTGAAATGAGGCGGCATTAAGAAGTAACACCCGTCCAAAAACATTTTTTCAGGCAATCTAGTTAATGCTTGGTTTTTAAGGATGAAAATATTTATTTCCCGATACAATCACGTCATTTTCGACAGCGATAATTTTGCAGTGCATAATTTTGATATTTACTATATATTTGCTTTTCAAAAGTTTTTTTTTTCTCATTGGAATTTTCGATTAAGAATTAACATTTCTGTTAGCTGTGTGCAGACGATAAACCATGAGATATTAGTAACATTTTTTTTTAATAATAAGAATTAATATCATAACACAAGCCCCTTTTATTTCAACCTCAAAGCATATTCGTTTTAATTTTGATATATGAGATCAAATTCACCTTCTTTTCGTATTTTCACTTTATTTCTAATATGAAGGCGTATTCATGTCTATTTTTTATTTCAGTTTTTCCTCTCGCACATAAAAATCTTTCAAATCAAAATTAACTGTTTAGGATAAATTTTTATTCCGGAATTGAATTTTCGTGGCAATGGCCAAAAAAAAAAAAAAAAAAAAAAAAAAATTGTTAAATTTCTTAGCAAAATGTCGATTTATTCCTTATGAAAATAATGACCTTTTTAATTTAAAAGAAAAATATTTGAACAAAATAAATAGAACATAGTCTTTCTTTATTTCTGTGGTAAATTCCATCTATATGTAAAGACACAAAGGCATTAATTCGTCCCTTTTGACTTTGATTTAACTTCATACAATTACACATACTTTCACATTTACGATATTTTTAGGTGTAGTTCGCTGCTAGGTAACAGTTAAAAGAAAATAAAAACAATTAAATATGTGCTTAAAAAGAAAATTTATATTAAAAAAATATTTTATATTATTGAAACACATATATAAAATCCCTCCATAAAAGTTATACACCGAATTTAAAAACTCTGACAAATGTATACACAAAATTTCAAACTAATATGAATAATGTATGGTTCTAATTAGGAAATTTCATCATCCTTAATTTAGCATTTAAATCCTTCAATCATATGAGCCATTTCTTTTCAACAAATAAAAATGGAAAAATCGTTTGAATTGCTATAGGAAAGCATTAGGTCGCAAAATAAAATGTTCTATATATTCCGAACGAATGAAACAAATTTAACCAAAAACTATACAGCTAAATCCGGGGATTTCACGAACATGCATCCTTAATTTTAAGATAATCAGATGCTTTTTACGGCAGTTATCGCGGAACAGACAGACAGACAGACTAACAGAAACCAAAACTTTTCGTGTCTCCACAGTAAGCCTTCACTGACGTTTCGGCAACTAGTAAATCTGCAGATCAGGAGCCTCAACGTCAGCTCTACAATTCATTGTGTTTAGCACCCTTTGGGTAATATTAATCTTTCTACAAAAAACGAAATTTAAAGTTTTGAAATTACATAAACATTTATAAAACGAAAAAATATTTCGAAGGTTTCTGACATTAGAAGCGTTAAATTAAACCCCTTGTTATGTAATAGTAATATGAAAATCTCATGAGCTACTTATTCTGGTAATTTTTAAATAATAAAGTAGATTTCTTCAGGGGGGGGGCTCTGCCCCCCTTAACCCCTTCGTAGTGTAATTTAATTTACATTTGTAATTATCAATTAATTGTGTTAATTTCCTTTAGTAAATTCTACCAATAGACGGAAACGTACATGAATTCTTTTCTAGAGCCCTGTATATTACGTGAAGATTTTTACGCGTCGTCTATAACATTTAAATTTAACGCAGACAAAAAACCCTCTTAAAACTGCTCATATCACATTTCCGGGGATTAGTATGCATAGTGTGCACCATATATCCAGTTTCTGCGGAGTCCTGTATATGGTTCTATTTAAATTCTGCAAACATTTGTTAGTATACTATATGTAATTGGGCTGGGAAATACATAACTCAAAAAAAAAAAAAAAAAAAAAAAAAAAAAAACACTGAAGCAATTCGCGCTCATTTTCATTTATACTTACGAATTCATTTGTGTATCCCTGTACATGGTCTATACAATATTTAAGCACTACTTATTAAGCACAAATTTCTTAAACATTAAAACGCACACCATAATCGAAAATGCTCTTCAGCAATCATCCCTAATAGACCAGAACTGTATCCGAAATTTTTTATGTGACCCTATAAATGAACGATAAATACGATACAAATCATATTCAAGATTCTTGTAGTCAACCACAGTAATGTAATTTAATTTCATAATGTTTGAATTAGTGCAACACAATTAACACACTGACGACAGGCAATTTAATTAAATCTGGGTTAAAAACAGTGGAAGCTCCTCCCTCTTCTGAAAGTGTCTCGGAAATTGGTTTCTGAGATATGTTTTTCATGTTTATGCAGCAGTAAATATCTTTCAATGTACGGATGTAATATATAATGTCTTACAATCTATAAAAAATATGGACAACACAATATAAATGTCTTTTCTGTAAGGTAGAAGTCACTCCCTTAGCCAATGATGTATTCTGAATAAAAACGAGAATTCTCGTTTCCCGTCGCTAATGTGTTAAAATAAGCTGTGAAGAGTTTTTTTTCCCCCGTAGACCATATTTTAATCGACCACTTTTGTGTGACCCTGAAGAAAACATATGCTTTGCACCCCGTATACTACAAAAATGTTTCAAAAATACATATCAATTTTATTATTTTGTAACAGAGTAACATCATTAAAAAACGCCACAAAACGATTTTCTTCAAAGATTGTAATATTATGAATACTTTTGAGTTCCCTGTACGCATGCTGTAAGTGCTACACATAACATATTTTATAGTAACCAGGTTCTAGTGCACCTTAATAAAGTATATAAATTTCATTACGTTTAAAATTGTGTAACATTATTTAAATACACCGCAGACGATTTTTCCCAAAGACTATAATGTAACGGAATAGTTTTGAGTGAACCTGTAATTAAGCTATGAATGCTACACTCTTCATTTTTAATACCAAACATACTTTGGCAAACCTTAATAACGTATATCAATTACATGTAATCCCGACTATATTTACGCGAGTTAGAGCACGTAGAGAAACACGGCAGGCGACAGATAGAAAAACTGAAGTCATAAATACTTTTCATCCATGTTGGAAAGTGTTAAAAAGGATTTACATGCCTTTAAACTGTACTTTTTTTTCACTTATAGCATGGTTAAACATTAGTTTAAACATCCTAATCCATGCGATAGCAATAACATATTTAAAGCCCCCCAAAATATGCATATCTGGAGATCTATAAATCTACTGGAAAATAATTCATTATCGTGCCCACTGTTAATTGCATAAATTGCATCGATTTGGCGCGATAAAATATTTTTTGTGATAGCCACTTAATAGTACCTGCAACAAAATTAACGTAATTTACTAACTTCGTTCATATTTGACGCAATGATAGGCTACGAATAACAGTCGCTAGGCAACGAAGAAAAGGAAAAAAAAAAAAAGAAATATTTATCATGTAAAACAAGAAAATTAATTTAAAAATTCTTTATATTATTGGAATACATGTATAAATGTCCTCAAAACATTATACACGTAAATAAAAAAATCTGATAGATATATTGATAAAACTTCAATATAATAGGAATAATTTAAAACCCTTATTTGGAATTTTAGTATCCATAATTTGACATTTAAATCCATTAATCAAACGTGCCATTTTCTTTCAACAAATCGAAATTTGAAAATCGTCTGACTTGCCGTAGAAAAGCATTATAAAGAAAAATAAAATATTCCATATTTTCCGAACGAATGAACCAAATTTAACCAAAAACTATACAGCTACGTCCGGGTATCTCACGAATATGCCCAATTAATTTCAAGCTGATCGGGTGCTTTTTGCGGCAGTTATCGCGGAACAGACAGACAGACAGACAGACAGACAGACAAACGGAAATCAAAACTTTTCGTGTCTCCACAGTAAGCCTTCACTGACGTTTCGGCAACTAGTAAATCTGCAGATCAGGAGCCTCAACGTCAGCTCTACAATTCATTGTGTTTAGCATCCTTTGAGTAATATTAATCTTTCTACAAAAAACGAAATTTAAAGTTTTGAAATTACATAAACATTTATAAAACGAAAAAATATTTCGAAGGTTTCTGACATTAGAAGCGTTAAATTAAACCCCTTGTTATGTAATGGTATTCTGAAAATCTCATGAGCTACTTATTCTGGTAATTTTTAGATAATAAAGTAGATTTCTTCAGGGGGGCAGAGCCCCCCTGAACCCCTTCGTAGTGTAATTTCATTTACGTTTGTAATTATCAATTAATTGTGTTAATATCCTTTAGTAAATTCTACCAATAGACGGAAACGTACATGAATTCTTTTCTACAGCCCTGTATATTACGTGAAGATTTTTACGCGTCGTCTATAACATTTAAATTTAACGCAGACAAAAAACCCTCTTAAAACTGCTCATATCACATTTCCGGGGATTAGTATGCATAGTGTGCACCATATATCCAGTTTCTGCGGAGTCCTGTATATGGTTCTATTTAAATTCTGCAAACATTTGTTAGTATACTATATGTAATTGGGCTGGGAAATACATAACTCAAAAAAAAAAAAAAAAAAAAAAAAAAAAAAACACTGAAGCAATTCGCGCTCATTTTCATTTATACTTACGAATTCATTTGTGTATCCCTGTACATGGTCTATACAATATTTAAGCACTACTTATTAAGCACAAATTTCTTAAACATTAAAACGCACACCATAATCGAAAATGCTCTTCAGCAATCATCCCTAATAGACCAGAACTGTATCCGAAATTTTTTATGTGACCCTATAAATGAACGATAAATACGATACAAATCATATTCAAGATTCTTGTAGTCAACCACAGTAATGTAATTTAATTTCATAATGTTTGAATTAGTGCAACACAATTAACACACTGACGACAGGCAATTTAATTAAATCTGGGTTAAAAACAGTGGAAGCTCCTCCCTCTTCTGAAAGTGTCTCGGAAATTGGTTTCTGAGATATGTTTTTCATGTTTATGCAGCAGTAAATATCTTTCAATGTACGGATGTAATATATAATGTCTTACAATCTATAAAAAATATGGACAACACAATATAAATGTCTTTTCTGTAAGGTAGAAGTCACTCCCTTAGCCAATGATGTATTCTGAATAAAAACGAGAATTCTCGTTTCCCGTCGCTAATGTGTTAAAATAAGCTGTGAAGAGTTTTTTTTCCCCCGTAGACCATATTTTAATCGACCACTTTTGTGTGACCCTGAAGAAAACATATGCTTTGCACCCCGTATACTACAAAAATGTTTCAAAAATACATATCAATTTTATTATTTTGTAACAGAGTAACATCATTAAAAAACGCCACAAAACGATTTTCTTCAAAGATTGTAATATTATGAATACTTTTGAGTTCCCTGTACGCATGCTGTAAGTGCTACACATAACATATTTTATAGTAACCAGGTTCTAGTGCACCTTAATAAAGTATATAAATTTCATTACGTTTAAAATTGTGTAACATTATTTAAATACACCGCAGACGATTTTTCCCAAAGACTATAATGTAACGGAATAGTTTTGAGTGAACCTGTAATTAAGCTATGAATGCTACACTCTTCATTTTTAATACCAAACATACTTTGGCAAACCTTAATAACGTATATCAATTACATGTAATCCCGACTATATTTACGCGAGTTAGAGCACGTAGAGAAACACGGCAGGCGACAGATAGAAAAACTGAAGTCATAAATACTTTTCATCCATGTTGGAAAGTGTTAAAAAGGATTTACATGCCTTTAAACTGTACTTTTTTTTCACTTATAGCATGGTTAAACATTAGTTTAAACATCCTAATCCATGCGATAGCAATAACATATTTAAAGCCCCCCAAAATATGCATATCTGGAGATCTATAAATCTACTGGAAAATAATTCATTATCGTGCCCACTGTTAATTGCATAAATTGCATCGATTTGGCGCGATAAAATATTTTTTGTGATAGCCACTTAATAGTACCTGCAACAAAATTAACGTAATTTACTAACTTCGTTCATATTTGACGCAATGATAGGCTACGAATAACAGTCGCTAGGCAACGAAGAAAAGGAAAAAAAAAAAAAGAAATATTTATCATGTAAAACAAGAAAATTAATTTAAAAATTCTTTATATTATTGGAATACATGTATAAATGTCCTCAAAACATTATACACGTAAATAAAAAAATCTGATAGATATATTGATAAAACTTCAATATAATAGGAATAATTTAAAACCCTTATTTGGAATTTTAGTATCCATAATTTGACATTTAAATCCATTAATCAAACGTGCCATTTTCTTTCAACAAATCGAAATTTGAAAATCGTCTGACTTGCCGTAGAAAAGCATTATAAAGAAAAATAAAATATTCCATATTTTCCGAACGAATGAACCAAATTTAACCAAAAACTATACAGCTACGTCCGGGTATCTCACGAATATGCCCAATTAATTTCAAGCTGATCGGGTGCTTTTTGCGGCAGTTATCGCGGAACAGACAGACAGACAGACAGACAGACAGACAAACGGAAATCAAAACTTTTCGTGTCTCCACAGTAAGCCTTCACTGACGTTTCGGCAACTAGTAAATCTGCAGATCAGGAGCCTCAACGTCAGCTCTACAATTCATTGTGTTTAGCATCCTTTGAGTAATATTAATCTTTCTACAAAAAACGAAATTTAAAGTTTTGAAATTACATAAACATTTATAAAACGAAAAAATATTTCGAAGGTTTCTGACATTAGAAGCGTTAAATTAAACCCCTTGTTATGTAATGGTATTCTGAAAATCTCATGAGCTACTTATTCTGGTAATTTTTAGATAATAAAGTAGATTTCTTCAGGGGGGCAGAGCCCCCCTGAACCCCTTCGTAGTGTAATTTCATTTACGTTTGTAATTATCAATTAATTGTGTTAATATCCTTTAGTAAATTCTACCAATAGACGGAAACGTACATGAATTCTTTTCTACAGCCCTGTATATTACGTGAAGATTTTTACGCGTCGTCTATAACATTTAAATTTAACGCAGACAAAAAACCCTCTTAAAACTGCTCATATCACATTTCCGGGGATTAGTATGCATAGTGTGCACCATATATCCAGTTTCTGCGGAGTCCTGTATATGGTTCTATTTAAATTCTGCAAACATTTGTTAGTATACTATATGTAATTGGGCTGGGAAATACATAACTCAAAAAAAAAAAAAAAAAAAAAAAAAAAAAAACACTGAAGCAATTCGCGCTCATTTTCATTTATACTTACGAATTCATTTGTGTATCCCTGTACATGGTCTATACAATATTTAAGCACTACTTATTAAGCACAAATTTCTTAAACATTAAAACGCACACCATAATCGAAAATGCTCTTCAGCAATCATCCCTAATAGACCAGAACTGTATCCGAAATATTTTATGTGACACTATAAATAAACGATATATACGATACAAATCATATTCAAGCTTCTTGTAGTCAACCACAGTAATGTAATTTAATTTCATAATGTTTGAATTAGTGCAACACAATTAACACACTGACGACAGGCAATTTAATTAAATCTGGGTTTAAAAACAGTAGAAGCTCCTCCCTCTTCTGAAAGTGTCTCGGAAATTGGTTTCTGAGATATGTTTTTCATGTTTATGCAGCAGTAAATATCTTTCAATGTACGGATGTAATATATAATGTCTTACAATCTATAAAAAATATGGACAACACAATATAAATGTCTTTTCTGTAAGGTAGAAGTCACTCCCTTAGCCAATGATGTATTCTGAATAAAAACGAGAATTTTCGTTTCCCGTCGCTAATGTGTTAAAATAAGCTGTGAAGAGTTTTTTTCCCCCGTAGACCACATTTTAATCGACCACTTTTGTGTGACCCTGAAAAAAACATATGCTTTGCACCCCATATACTACAAAAATGTTTCAAAAATACATATCAATTTTATTATTTTGTAACAGAGTAACATCATTAAAAAACGCCACAAAAGGATTTTCTTCAAAGATTGTAATATTATGAATACTTTTGAGTTACCTGTACGCATGCTGTAAGTGCTACACATAACATATTTTATAGTAACCAGGTTCTAGTGCACCTTAATAAAGTATATAAATTTCATTACGTTTAAAATTGTGTAACATTATTAAAATACACCGCAGACGATTTTTCCCAAAGACTATAATGTAACGGAATAGTTTTGAGTGCCCCTGTAATTAAGCTATGAATGCTACACTCTTCATTTTTAATACCAAACATACTTTGGCAAACCTCAATAACGTATATCAATTACATGTAATCCCGACTATATTTACGCGAGTTAGAGCACGTAGAGAAACACGGCAGGCGACAGATAGAAAACCTGAAGTCATAAATACTTTTCATCCATGTTGGAAAGTGTTAAAAAGGATTTACATGCCTTTAACTGTACTTTTTTTTCACTTATAGCATGGCTAAACATTAGTTTAAACATCCTAATCCATGCGATAGCAATAACATATTAAAAGCCCCCCAAAATAGGCATATCTGGAGATCTATAAATCTACTGGAAAATAATTCATTATCGTGCCCACTGTTAATTGCATAAATTGCATCGATTTGGCACGATAAAATATTTTTTGTGATTGCCTTTTAATAGTACCTGCAACAAAATTAACGTAATTTACTAACTTCATTCATATCTGACGCAATGATAGGCTACTAATAACAGTCGCTAGGCAACGAAGAAAAGGAAAAAAAAAAGAAATATGTATCATGTAAAACAAGAAAATTAATTTAAAAATTCTTTATATTATTGGAATACATGTATAAATGTCCTCAAAACATTATACACGTAAATAAAAAAATCTTTTAGATATATTGATAAAACTTCAATATAATAGGAATAATTTAAAACCTTTATTTGGAATTTTAGTATCCATAATTTGACATTTAAATCCATTAATCAAACGTGCCATTTTCTTTCAACAAATCGAAATTTGAAAATCGTCTGACTTGCCGTAGAAAAGCATTATAAAGAAAAATAAAATCTTCCATATTTTCCGAACGAATGAACCAAATTTAACCAAAAACTATACAGCTACGTCCGGGTATCTCACGAATATGCCCAATTAATTTCAAGCTGATCGGGTGCTTTTTGCGGCAGTTATCGCGGAACAGACGGACAGACAGACAAACGGAAATCAAAACTTTTCGTGTCTCCACAGTAAGCCTTCACTGACGTTTCGGCAACTAGTAAATCTGCCGATCAGGAGCCTCAACGTCAGATCTGCAATTCATTGTTTTTAGACACACTCTAGTAATATTCAATTTCCTGCAAACCGCAATTTAAAGTTTTCAAATTACGTAATTATTTATAAGAATAAAAAATACGAAGTTTTCACACATTAGAAGCTACGGTGAAGAACGGGTTGAAGAACGGGGGTAGAACGGGTTGAAGAACCTCATTAATTTACATATGTAACTTTTTATTGATTGCGCTAATGATTATGGTAAATCTTTTTACACTTGCGAGCCTTATTCTTCAATACTGGCGGTCAGAAAAGGATTTACATTGACGCAATTATATTAAAAGTTTAGGTTTTACGAACGAAAATGTAATTTCCTTTTGAAGATAAAAAAAAATTCATTCATATTTTCTGAAATGAGGCGGCATTAAGAACTAACACTCGTCAAAAAATATTTGTTCAGGCAATCTAGTTAATGTTTGTTTTTAAGAATGAAAATATTTATTTCCCGATAAAATGACGTCCTTTTCGACAGCGATAATTTTGCGGTGCATAATTTTGACATTTACTATCAATTTGCTTTTCAAAAGTTTTTTTTTTTTCTCATTGAAATTTTCGATTAAAAATTAAATATTTCTGTTAGCTGCGTCCAGACGATAAACCGTGAGATATTAGTAACGTTTTTTTTTAATAATAAGAATTAATATCATAACACAAGCCCCTTTTATTTCAACCTCAAAGCGTATTTGTTTTATTTTTGATATATGAGATCAAATTCACCTTTCCGTTGCTAGGAAACAGTTAAACGAAAATTAAGACAATGAAATATGTGATTGAAAAAAAGTAAATTAAAAAAAGAAAATATTTTATATTATTAGAACACATATATAAAATCCCTCCATAAGATATTACACCGAATTTAAAAACTCTGACAAATGTATACACAACATTTCAAACTAATATGAATAATGTATGGTTCTAATTAGGAAATTCCATCATCCATAATTTATCATTTAAATCTTTCAATCATATAAGCCATTTCCTTTCAACAAATAAAAATGGAAAAATCGTCTGAATTGCTATAGGAAAGCATTAAGGCAGAAAATAAAATGTTCTATATATTCCGAACGAATGAACCAAATTTAACCAAAAACTATACAGCTAAATCCGGTGACCTCACCAACATGCATCCTTAATTTTAAGATAATCGGATGCTTTTTACGACAGTTATCGCGGAACAGACAGACAGACTAACAGACAGACAGACTAACGGAAACCAAAACTTTTCGTGTCTCCACAGTAAGCCTTCACTGACGTTTCGGCAACTAGTAAATCTGCAGATCAGGAGCCTCAACGTCATCTTTGCAAGTCATTGTTTTTTAACACTCATTGCATAATATTCACCTTCCTACAAATCGCTTTTTAAAGTTTTCAAATTACATAAATATTTATGAGCATACAAGATACTTCGTAAAGTTTCAGAAATTAAAAGTGTTAAACAAGTGGTTGTACATTGATGTTCTGAAATTCTGATGAGCTACTTATTCTGGTAACTTTTTAAATCAAAAATTGCATTTCTTCAGGGGGGGGCAGAGCCCCCCTGAACCCCCCGTAGTCTATTTAAATTTGCATTCGTAATTTTTTATTGATTGTGCGGATGGTTATAGTATATCTTAGATTTTTTTTTACGCTGTGATTTATAAGGATAAGCATAAGTTTTTTTTATAAATTAATAAAATTTAAATTTTAAATAAAATATTCATGTTAACCGTACACAGACAATAAATCTTGAAGTGACGCCAAAAATGTAACCCTAAAATCAGCTACATTCGGCACAACACAACGACGTGCTTAAAAAAAAAAAAAAAAAAAAAAAAAAAAAAAAAAAAAAAACGGATGAAGTCAAAGAATTTGGCCCCTGTTCCACGTGCTTGTTTTGTTTGGGCCGAAGGAGGGCATTTAAATCTGAGCGATAACGCACATCGCATTGCAAACTGTTTTTACGGCATACTGCATCTCCATCTATCTCTTTCCTCCGTGAATAATAGTTAATTTTATTTTACCCAAGATCTTTTTATTCCAGCATCTTTGTTTTCGATAAATGACGTCTAATTCACCTGCTATGCGTACTTACTCAAAACTTTTCATCTTGTTATATTAAGAAATACTCGAGAGTTTTCTTTTTATTTCCAATATGCCACCATATTAATTTTTCTATTCTTAATTTTATTTTTCATTTTCCTGTTTCACGACAAAACATTTCAATTGAAAAGTGTTTAAAAGAAAATATTATTCCGGGTTTTGATTTTCTTGGCAACAATTAAATAAATATTGGTAAATGTTATGGGAAAATGTTACGTTTTTCTCTATGAAAATAATGAACTTTTGTATTTTTAAGCAAAATATTTCAATAAAATAAATAAAATAAAAGAAATATTGCCTATTTTTATTTCTGGGCTAAAATCCTTCTATATGCAAAGATACAAATTTATTAATTCATCTGTTTTGACGTTGGCTTTACTCAAGCATTATACACGCAATTATACTAATATTATTAGGACCAAATATGTTGCTAGGCAACAGAGAAAGAAAAGGAAAAAAATGAAATATGCATTATGTCAAATTGATAAAACAAAATCCTTTATATTACTGCAAAACATGCATAAAATTTCCCCCATTATTATAAACCTAATTAAAAAAATCTCGCAAATACATTGACATAATTTATTGGAATAATTTAATAATGTTATTTAAAAATTTCAGCATCAAAAATTTACCATTTAAATCCATTTTTCATATGAGCCATTTCTTTCAACAAATGAAAATCTGAAAATCGTCTGACTTGCCATTGAAAAGCATTATAGAGCAAAATAAAATGTTCCATATTTCCCGAACGAATGAAGCAAATTTAACCAAAAACTATACAGCTAATTCCGGGTACCTCATCAACATGCCCAGTGAATTTCAAGCCGATCGGATGCTTTTTTCAGCAGTTATCGCGGAACAGACAGACAGACTAACAGACAGACAGACTAACAGAAACTTTTCGTGTCTCCACAGTAAGCCTTCACTGACGTTTCGGCAATTATTATACAGTTTTTTTATTGTATATTTTTAGTAATACAATAAATAAATTTAACACAAATTCTAATTGACTTTTAACTTGACACACATTTTTCTCAAATCGAGTTTCACTACTCATGCGCACTGTTTAGAAAATATTGTGTGCAAAACTATAATTTCTTTTTCACAGATATCTACAATCTTCACCTACATTTTTGTCAAATAAATAATACAAATTTTATTTCTTGCATTTAGAATGTACTTTTAAATGTGATGCCCCTTTAAAAGAACATTCTAATAAAAAATTCTATCGTTTAATTGACAAAACGAGGTAGAGATTGCACATTAGATTCTTTTATATGTTTGTGAGCAAAAAAATTATCTTTCTGCAAACAATTTTTTCATTGTGGTACGCACAAGTAGAAAAATATGATGTGAGAAAACACAACATTATCCTGTACAATTTTAATACAGTGTGTTTTGTTCAATTCTGAATTATATTATATAAAAATATAATGAAAAAAAATCTAACCTATGTTATTTATGGTAAGATGTAAGCGAATTTTAAACTAACAGCAATATTTTTTAGAAATTTCTTATTTGCATTTAAATGTTTTTAATTACTTTTTACATGGGATATCTTAGTTCAATGCCTACCAAACTATGTTTATTTTTTCAATTTTAGTTGCAGTTTTTACTAAAGATATTTTTAATTTTGAAACCAGTGCAAAGTTGAAAAGTGCATTTAACAAAAACTGCAACCGAAATTGAAATAGTAAAAAAAGAAACACAATTAGATTTTGACATCGGATATCTATGGCAAAAAAACAAAAATAATAATAATTTAAAAATACTGGAATCCAAATAAGAATTTTGTAATGAATGCTATCATTGGTTTAAGAACAATAGCCTTGTGAGTGTCTTTGCATAAGTAGCATGTCTTGGCAATTAGAAAAATTGTTAATACCTCTTGAAACAAAAGATCTATCAATTAAGCTTAAAATACACTGCTCAAAATAATTAGGGGAGTACATGGTTTTAACGAAATTACGCAAATATTTACACCGATAAGTAACGTAAAATAAAACATCCATAATTTAAAGTGCTGTAGAAAACAGATAAAGAAAACTTCACCCGTAAATTAAAGTTTATGACGTCAAAAACTGGAAAAAGATGATAAGTGCAGAAATCGGGATTTTGCAGAAACGTCTGTTTCACTGCCACAGTTGTAAAATTCAAATTCTCAGCTTGTGTTTTGAGAGAAGGTGGCTTGAAAATGTCACAACAACATGATTCCTCAATCCATGGCTTGGCGTGTTATCGGGACAGTTGAATTTGGAGAAACACAACGAAGTGTAGTGGACGCCGTTGGAGTCGCAAGAAGTGTCCATGAAAGGTTGTGGAATCGATTCTAACACACATGGAATGGTTGTCATCGTCAAGTGAAGGTCGAAAATGTGCTAACACAGAAACTGATGACCAATATATCCTGTTAACAACCCGTCGAGACGGAACGGGTAATGCTACTCAGCTGCAAACACAGTTGTTCTTGGCCAAAGGACGAAGGGTGTTCAGCCAAACAGTCCAAAATAGGCTTCATCAGGGTAGTCTCTATGCACGCAAGCCAATGGACTGTATTCCGTTGACCTCAAGCCACTGTGCGGCTCAATGAAGGTGGGGAACTGAACATCGAGTTTGGAGCAACGTTGTTGGAGTGAAATCCTGTTTACAGACGAGTCCCGATTCAGTCTGGATGTGACATCTGATGTGTTTTGGCATGGAGAGAAAGAGGCACTAAAAATAATCCTACATTCGTTCTTGAAAGATCACATTACAGACGAGGTGGGTTGATGCTCTTGGCTGGAATCAGCATAAGTGGACGTACGGGCCTGCATATTATACGGAAATGCACTTTGACGGTCCGGAGTAATACAGACGAGATACCGAGACCTCATGTCGTATTTTATGTTGCTGTAATTAGTGATTTCTTTTTTTTTCATGCATGATAATGCCAGACTTTATACAGTTCGTCTGGTGGAAAACATGCTTGAAGGTAAAATAATACAGTGTATGGAATGACCAGCATGCTCTCCTGACCTAAATCCGATCGAGCATGTTTGGGACATACTCAGGCGAAGCATTGCTGCGAGATCGAGGCCTCCTTTTACTGTCCGCGACTTGGAGAATGCAATTCTTAATCATTGGAACAGTATTCCCCAAAGTCTTATCGATAACCTCATCGCATCTATGGAAAACGGGTGTGCAGCAGCCTTAGCTGTTCGAAGAGACCACTCACCATATTAAAAATATTGCATCATTTCTAAACAATACATTTTTATGATTTACATGAAACCAAATTGTTGCCCTAAACCATCTTTTCATGTTCTTTTCATCTTCTCAAAAAATAAAAGCTACCTTACCATTTTTTTGCGTCTTTTTTTATGTATTGCGCATTGCTACACGTGTACTATCCATTTTATGCCCATACATTGCTGTTTTGCACTGTTCTCTTCACTTTTTTGCTTGCTCCCCTAATTTTTTTGAGCAGTGTATATTGATTTTATGATTACCTATTAATATTTTCAGTGAATTATTACCACAAGACATACTTTTCACAAAATACCTTGACACAAATTTTATATATTTAAAAAAATTATTTAAATAAATAATACCTATATCTTAAAAATTCTTTTTATTATTATTACTAGCAAACCCCGCGGCTTTGCTCGCGTAATATTTGAAATATGACAAGTGATACTTATATGTCTAATTTTAATTAAAAGGTACTAACTAATTTTTTTATATTAAAAGGTAATATTTTATTTTATTAAAAGGTTTTTTTTATTAAAAGGTACTAATTACTTTTAGGAATAATTCAAAAATTACTATTTAAAACTCAGTTTGATTAAACATCATTATTACACTGCATTAGGCAGAAATGAGACTTAAATTAATAAAATGAAACTAAACTAAATTTTTGATAATTTAGGAAATATTTTGAAACTTTTATACTCAATTAATACGCTCATTTCAGTATTCATTTGAAGTTTTGAATTTTTTAGAAACTATCATCTTACATCTTAAAATTAACCATCATGTCAAATTCCAAGTCCTACCACCTCTCTCAACATAAAGGGCTATGTTGAAACAGGAACTGTCACCATTAATTTGCCAACATTAATTCTGAAATCCGTTTGTTATTTCCTAATATTCCACAGAAACGTAATTTAAAAAGCCCTTTTTTAGAACGTTTGTTGTTCCTGTGAACCCCAGGTTGTAGAATCACCGGCATGAAATATAGCCTGTGTAGGATCAGAGACTGTTACCATTGATTCGCAACTATTACTTTTATAATCATAGCAGGTTTATATTCCCTGAAATTGCATAGAATCGTAATTTAGAAATTTTTTAGAATGCTTTTAGCACTACCCCTTCGCTTCACCCCTTTTTAATTCGAATTTATTTTGGACGTTCATTCGAGGGCATTTATATTTTATAAGTAACTACCATGTCATATTTAAAGTTTCTAGCATTTTCAGTATCACAGAAATCACAATTTAGAAAGTATTTAGCTCCTGCAACCCTCTGGTGGTAGTGGAACAGACATAAAATATGGCTTATGTTTGAGCAGGTTCTATCACCAAAATTTGTCATCATTATTTTTTTAATCGGTTTGGTAATTTATAAGTTTGCTTAAAAATTGTAATTTATAACGCTTTTCACTCACTTCATTTTTTTAAATTGGGAATTTTCTTTCGATTGTTCTTAGAAAGCAGTTGCATCTTGTAAGTAAATACCATGCCATACTTCAAAGTGTTAGACCCCTCAGTTGTGCAAAAAAAGACAAATTAGAACATGTTTTGATTTTGCAACCCTCAGATGGTAGTGACAGCAACATAAAATATAACCTATGTTATAGCAGGGACTGTCACTATTGATTTGCAACCATTACTTTTGAAATAGCTTTGGTATTTCCTTAGATTCAGTAGAAATCGCAATTTAGAACATTTTTAAGACGCTTTTCGCGCATTTTCACCCCTTTTTAAATTTCCAATTTTTTCGAAACTGTTCTTAAAGATCGTTTATATCTAATAAATATGTACCTTGCCTAATTTTAAGTTGCTGGCCCCTACCGATCACAAAAATCGTAATTTAGAACGCTTTTTTGCTCCTGCAAAATCTTGGTGATAGTGATACCGACATAAAATAGCATCTATGTTAGAGCAGGGGCTGTCAGCATCAATTTCCTACCATTACGTTTGAAATCAGATTCATTCTTCCAGAGATATTGCCGACAAATCGGCATTTAGAACGTTTTTAGAACGCTTTTCGCGCATTTTGCTCCTGTATCTCCTCTGGGGTAGTGGAAACAGATACAAAATATAGCCTACCTTGGAGCAAGATCTGTCACCATCATTTTTACACCATTATATTTGAAATCGGTTCAGTACTTCCTGAGATTACATAGAAATCGGAATTTAGAAAGTTTTTCACAACGCTTTTTGCGCATTTCGACCGCATTTTTTTTTAGGAAAATGCCCTTAGAGATCATTGATATCTTATAACGAACTACCATTCCAAATTTCACGATTCTAGGCCCTTCCGTAACGCAAAAGCCGCAATTTAGAACGTTTTTCTCCTGCATCCCATTTGGGGTAGTGGCACCGACATAAAACATATCCTATGCTGGAGCAAGGGTTGTCACCATCATTTTGACGCCATTATTTTTTAGATCGGTTTGGTATTTCCTGATATTGTGTAGAAACCACCATTTAGAACGTTTTTTAGAACAATTTTCGCGCATTTTCACCCCTTTCAAATTTCGAATTGTTTAAGAACTGTTCTTAGAAATCCTTTATATCTTATATGTAACTAATATTCAAAATTTCATATTTCTAGTCCCTTCGGTAACGCTAAAATCGCATTTTTAGAACGTTTTTTGCTTCTACACCCCCTTTGGGGTAGTGGCACCGACATAAATTTTAACCTATCTTGGAGCAAGTGTTGTCACCATCATTTTGACACCAATATTTTTAAAATCGGTTTGGTATTTCCTGAGATTGTGTAGAAAATATCATTTAGAAAATTTTATAGAACGCTTTTGAGCATTTTCACCCCTTTCAAATTTCGAATTGTTTAGGAACTGTTCTTAGAAATCCTTTATATCTAATAAGTAGCTAATATATGAAATTTCATATTTCTAGGTCCTTCAGTAACACAAAAATCGCAATTTTAGAACGTTTTTTGCTCCTGCACCCCCTTTAGGATAGTGACACCGACATAAAACATAGCCTATGTTGGAGCAAGGGTTATCAACATCATTTTGACACCATTATTTTTTTAATCGGTTTGGTATTTCCTGAGATTGTGTAGAAACCACCATTTAGAACGTTTTTTAGAACAATTTTCGCGCATTTTCACCCCTTTCAAATTTCGAATTGTTTAAGAACTGTTCTTAGAAATCCTTTATATCTTATAAGTAACTAATATTCAAAATTTCATATTTCTAGTCCCTTCAGTAACGCTAAAATCGCATTTTTAGAACGTTTTTTGCTTCTACACCCCCTTTGGGGTAGTGGCACCGACATAAAATATAACCTATCTTGGAGCAAGTGTTGTCACCATCATTTTGACACCAATATTTTTTAAATCGGTTTGGTATTTCCTGAGATTGTGTGGAAACTATCATTTAGAAAATTTTATAGAACGCTTTTGAGCATTTTCACCCCTTTCAAATTTCGAATTGTTTAGGAACTGTTCTTAGAAATCCTTTATATCTAATAATTAGCTAATATATGAAATTTCATATTTCTAGGCCCTTCAGTAACACAAAAATCGCAATTTTAGAACGTTTTTTGCTCCTGCACCCCCTTTAGGGTAGTGACACCGACATAAAACACAGCCTATCTTCGAGCAAGCGTTGTCCCCATCATCTGGACACCAATATTTTTTAAATCGGTTTGGTATTTCCTGAGATTGTGTAGAAACTACTATTTAGAACAATTTTTAGGACGCTTTTTGCTCATTTTGACCCCCTTTTAAATTTCGATTTTTTTAGGAAAATGCCCTTAGAGATCATTGATATCTTATAACTAACTACCATTCCAAATTTCACGATTCTAGGCCCTTCCGTAACGCAAAAGCTGCAATTTAGAACGTTTTTCTCTTGCACCCCCTTTGGGGTAATGGCACCGACATAAAACATCACCTATGTGGGAGCAAGGTTTCTCACCATCATTTTGACGCCATTATTTTTTAGATCGGTTTGGTATTTCCTGAGATTGTGTAGAAACCACCATTAGAACGTTTTTTAGAACGCTTTTCGCGCATTTTCACCCCTTTTAAATTTCGAACTGTTTAAGAAGTGTTCTTAGAAATCCTTTATATCTAATATGTAGCTAATATTTCAAATTTCATATTTCTTGGCTCTTCGGTAACGCAAAATCACATTTTTAGAACGTTTTTTGCTTTTACACCCCCTTTGGGGTAGTGGCACCGACATAAATTTTAACCTATCTTGGAGCAAGTGTTGTCACCATCATTTTGACACCAATATTTTTTAAATCGGTTTGGTATTTCCTGAGATTGTGTAGAAAATATCATTTAGAAAATTTTATAGAACGCTTTTGAGCATTTTCACCCCTTTCAAATTTCGAATTGTTTAGGAACTGTTCTTAGAAATCCTTTATATCTAATAAGTAGCTAATATATGAAATTTCATATTTCTAGGTCCTTCAGTAACACAAAAATCGCAATTTTAGAACGTTTTTTGCTCCTGCACCCCCTTTAGGATAGTGACACCGACATAAAACATAGCCTATGTTGGAGCAAGGGTTATCAACATCATTTTGACACCATTATTTTTTTAATCGGTTTGGTATTTCCTGAGATTGTGTAGAAACCACCATTTAGAACGTTTTTTAGAACAATTTTCGCGCATTTTCACCCCTTTCAAATTTCGAATTGTTTAAGAACTGTTCTTAGAAATCCTTTATATCTTATAAGTAACTAATATTCAAAATTTCATATTTCTAGTCCCTTCAGTAACGCTAAAATCGCATTTTTAGAACGTTTTTTGCTTCTACACCCCCTTTGGGGTAGTGGCACCGACATAAAATATAACCTATCTTGGAGCAAGTGTTGTCACCATCATTTTGACACCAATATTTTTTAAATCGGTTTGGTATTTCCTGAGATTGTGTGGAAACTATCATTTAGAAAATTTTATAGAACGCTTTTGAGCATTTTCACCCCTTTCAAATTTCGAATTGTTTAGGAACTGTTCTTAGAAATCCTTTATATCTAATAATTAGCTAATATATGAAATTTCATATTTCTAGGCCCTTCAGTAACACAAAAATCGCAATTTTAGAACGTTTTTTGCTCCTGCACCCCCTTTAGGGTAGTGACACCGACATAAAACACAGCCTATCTTCGAGCAAGCGTTGTCCCCATCATCTGGACACCAATATTTTTTAAATCGGTTTGGTATTTCCTGAGATTGTGTAGAAACTACTATTTAGAACAATTTTTAGGACGCTTTTTGCTCATTTTGACCCCCTTTTAAATTTCGATTTTTTTAGGAAAATGCCCTTAGAGATCATTGATATCTTATAACTAACTACCATTCCAAATTTCACGATTCTAGGCCCTTCCGTAACGCAAAAGCTGCAATTTAGAACGTTTTTCTCTTGCACCCCCTTTGGGGTAATGGCACCGACATAAAACATCACCTATGTGGGAGCAAGGTTTCTCACCATCATTTTGACGCCATTATTTTTTAGATCGGTTTGGTATTTCCTGAGATTGTGTAGAAACCACCATTAGAACGTTTTTTAGAACGCTTTTCGCGCATTTTCACCCCTTTTAAATTTCGAACTGTTTAAGAAGTGTTCTTAGAAATCCTTTATATCTAATATGTAGCTAATATTTCAAATTTCATATTTCTTGGCTCTTCGGTAACGCAAAATCACATTTTTAGAACGTTTTTTGCTTTTACACCCCCTTTGGGGTAGTGGCACCGACATAAATTTTAACCTATCTTGGAGCAAGTGTTGTCACCATCATTTTGACACCAATATTTTTTAAATCGGTTTGGTATTTCCTGAGATTGTGTAGAAAATATCATTTAGAAAATTTTATAGAACGCTTTTGAGCATTTTCACCCCTTTCAAATTTCGAATTGTTTAGGAACTGTTCTTAGAAATCCTTTATATCTAATAAGTAGCTAATATATGAAATTTCATATTTCTAGGTCCTTCAGTAACACAAAAATCGCAATTTTAGAACGTTTTTTGCTCCTGCACCCCCTTTAGGATAGTGACACCGACATAAAACATAGCCTATGTTGGAGCAAGGGTTATCAACATCATTTTGACACCATTATTTTTTTAATCGGTTTGGTATTTCCTGAGATTGTGTAGAAACCACCATTTAGAACGTTTTTTAGAACAATTTTCGCGCATTTTCACCCCTTTCAAATTTCGAATTGTTTAAGAACTGTTCTTAGAAATCCTTTATATCTTATAAGTAACTAATATTCAAAATTTCATATTTCTAGTCCCTTCAGTAACGCTAAAATCGCATTTTTAGAACGTTTTTTGCTTCTACACCCCCTTTGGGGTAGTGGCACCGACATAAAATATAACCTATCTTGGAGCAAGTGTTGTCACCATCATTTTGACACCAATATTTTTTAAATCGGTTTGGTATTTCCTGAGATTGTGTGGAAACTATCATTTAGAAAATTTTATAGAACGCTTTTGAGCATTTTCACCCCTTTCAAATTTCGAATTGTTTAGGAACTGTTCTTAGAAATCCTTTATATCTAATAATTAGCTAATATATGAAATTTCATATTTCTAGGCCCTTCAGTAACACAAAAATCGCAATTTTAGAACGTTTTTTGCTCCTGCACCCCCTTTAGGGTAGTGACACCGACATAAAACACAGCCTATCTTCGAGCAAGCGTTGTCCCCATCATCTGGACACCAATATTTTTTAAATCGGTTTGGTATTTCCTGAGATTGTGTAGAAACTACTATTTAGAACAATTTTTAGGACGCTTTTTGCTCATTTTGACCCCCTTTTAAATTTCGATTTTTTTAGGAAAATGCCCTTAGAGATCATTGATATCTTATAACTAACTACCATTCCAAATTTCACGATTCTAGGCCCTTCCGTAACGCAAAAGCTGCAATTTAGAACGTTTTTCTCTTGCACCCCCTTTGGGGTAATGGCACCGACATAAAACATCACCTATGTGGGAGCAAGGTTTCTCACCATCATTTTGACGCCATTATTTTTTAGATCGGTTTGGTATTTCCTGAGATTGTGTAGAAACCACCATTAGAACGTTTTTTAGAACGCTTTTCGCGCATTTTCACCCCTTTTAAATTTCGAACTGTTTAAGAAGTGTTCTTAGAAATCCTTTATATCTAATATGTAGCTAATATTTCAAATTTCATATTTCTTGGCTCTTCGGTAACGCAAAATCACATTTTTAGAACGTTTTTTGCTTTTACACCCCCTTTGGGGTAGTGGCACCGACATAAATTTTAACCTATCTTGGAGCAAGTGTTGTCACCATCATTTTGACACCAATATTTTTTAAATCGGTTTGGTATTTCCTGAGATTGTGTAGAAAATATCATTTAGAAAATTTTATAGAACGCTTTTGAGCATTTTCACCCCTTTCAAATTTCGAATTGTTTAGGAACTGTTCTTAGAAATCCTTTATATCTAATAAGTAGCTAATATATGAAATTTCATATTTCTAGGTCCTTCAGTAACACAAAAATCGCAATTTTAGAACGTTTTTTGCTCCTGCACCCCCTTTAGGATAGTGACACCGACATAAAACATAGCCTATGTTGGAGCAAGGGTTATCAACATCATTTTGACACCATTATTTTTTTAATCGGTTTGGTATTTCCTGAGATTGTGTAGAAACCACCATTTAGAACGTTTTTTAGAACAATTTTCGCGCATTTTCACCCCTTTCAAATTTCGAATTGTTTAAGAACTGTTCTTAGAAATCCTTTATATCTTATAAGTAACTAATATTCAAAATTTCATATTTCTAGTCCCTTCAGTAACGCTAAAATCGCATTTTTAGAACGTTTTTTGCTTCTACACCCCCTTTGGGGTAGTGGCACCGACATAAAATATAACCTATCTTGGAGCAAGTGTTGTCACCATCATTTTGACACCAATATTTTTTAAATCGGTTTGGTATTTCCTGAGATTGTGTGGAAACTATCATTTAGAAAATTTTATAGAACGCTTTTGAGCATTTTCACCCCTTTCAAATTTCGAATTGTTTAGGAACTGTTCTTAGAAATCCTTTATATCTAATAATTAGCTAATATATGAAATTTCATATTTCTAGGCCCTTCAGTAACACAAAAATCGCAATTTTAGAACGTTTTTTGCTCCTGCACCCCCTTTAGGGTAGTGACACCGACATAAAACACAGCCTATCTTCGAGCAAGCGTTGTCCCCATCATCTGGACACCAATATTTTTTAAATCGGTTTGGTATTTCCTGAGATTGTGTAGAAACTACTATTTAGAACAATTTTTAGGACGCTTTTTGCTCATTTTGACCCCCTTTTAAATTTCGATTTTTTTAGGAAAATGCCCTTAGAGATCATTGATATCTTATAACTAACTACCATTCCAAATTTCACGATTCTAGGCCCTTCCGTAACGCAAAAGCTGCAATTTAGAACGTTTTTCTCTTGCACCCCCTTTGGGGTAATGGCACCGACATAAAACATCACCTATGTGGGAGCAAGGTTTCTCACCATCATTTTGACGCCATTATTTTTTAGATCGGTTTGGTATTTCCTGAGATTGTGTAGAAACCACCATTAGAACGTTTTTTAGAACGCTTTTCGCGCATTTTCACCCCTTTTAAATTTCGAACTGTTTAAGAAGTGTTCTTAGAAATCCTTTATATCTAATATGTAGCTAATATTTCAAATTTCATATTTCTTGGCTCTTCGGTAACGCAAAATCACATTTTTAGAACGTTTTTTGCTTTTACACCCCCTTTGGGGTAGTGGCACCGACATAAATTTTAACCTATCTTGGAGCAAGTGTTGTCACCATCATTTTGACACCAATATTTTTTAAATCGGTTTGGTATTTCCTGAGATTGTGTAGAAAATATCATTTAGAAAATTTTATAGAACGCTTTTGAGCATTTTCACCCCTTTCAAATTTCGAATTGTTTAGGAACTGTTCTTAGAAATCCTTTATATCTAATAAGTAGCTAATATATGAAATTTCATATTTCTAGGCCCTTCAGTAACACAAAAATCGCAATTTTAGAACGTTTTTTGCTCCTGCACCCCCTTTAGGGTAGTGACACCGACATAAAACATAGCCTATGTTGGAGCAAGGGTTGTCAACATCATTTTGACACCATTATTTTTTTAATCGGTTTGGTATTTCCTGAGATTGTGTAGAAACCACCATTTAGAACGTTTTTTAGAACAATTTTCGCGCATTTTCACCCCTTTCAAATTTCGAATTGTTTAAGAACTGTTCTTAGAAATCCTTTATATCTTATAAGTAACTAATATTCAAAATTTCATATTTCTAGTCCCTTCAGTAACGCTAAAATCGCATTTTTAGAACGTTTTTTGCTTCTACACCCCCTTTGGGGTAGTGGCACCGACATAAAATATAACCTATCTTGGAGCAAGTGTTGTCACCATCATTTTGACACCAATATTTTTTAAATCGGTTTGGTATTTCCTGAGATTGTGTGGAAACTATCATTTAGAAAATTTTATAGAACGCTTTTGAGCATTTTCACCCCTTTCAAATTTCGAATTGTTTAGGAACTGTTCTTAGAAATCCTTTATATCTAATAATTAGCTAATATATGAAATTTCATATTTCTAGGCCCTTCAGTAACACAAAAATCGCAATTTTAGAACGTTTTTTGCTCCTGCACCCCCTTTAGGGTAGTGACACCGACATAAAACACAGCCTATCTTCGAGCAAGCGTTGTCCCCATCATCTGGACACCAATATTTTTTAAATCGGTTTGGTATTTCCTGAGATTGTGTAGAAACTACTATTTAGAACAATTTTTAGGACGCGTTTTGCGCATTTTGACCCCCTTTTAAATTTCGATTTTTTTAGGAAAATGCCCTTAGAGATCATTGATATCTTATAACTAACTACCATTCCAAATTTCACGATTCTAGGCCCTTCCGTAACGCAAAAGCTGCAATTTAGAACGTTTTTCTCTTGCACCCCCTTTGGGGTAATGGCACCGACATAAAACATCACCTATGTGGGAGCAAGGTTTCTCACCATCATTTTGACGCCATTATTTTTTAGATCGGTTTGGTATTTCCTGAGATTGTGTAGAAACCACCATTAGAACGTTTTTTAGAACGCTTTTCGCGCATTTTCACCCCTTTTAAATTTCGAACTGTTTAAGAAGTGTTCTTAGAAATCCTTTATATCTAATATGTAGCTAATATTTCAAATTTCATATTTCTTGGCTCTTCGGTAACGCAAAATCACATTTTTAGAACGTTTTTTGCTTTTGCACCCCCTTTCGGGTAGTGGCACCGACATAAAACATAGCCTATGTTGGAGCAAGGGTTGTCACCGTCATTTTGACACCATTATTTTTTTTTATCGGTTTGGTATTTCCCGAGATTGTGTAGAAACCACCATTTAGAACGTTTTTTAGAACAATTTTCGCGCATTTTCACCCCTTTCAAATTTCGACTTGTTTAAGAACTGTTCTTAGAAATCCTTTATATCTTATAAGTAGCTAATATTTAAAATTTCATATTTCTAGGCCCTTCAGTAACACATAAATCGCATTTTTAGAACGTTTTTTGCTCCTGCACCCCCTTTGGGGTAGTGACACCGACATAAATCATAGCCTATCTTGGAGCAAGCGTTGTCATTATCATTTTGACATCAATATTTTTTAAATCGGTTTGGTATTTCCTGAGATTGCGTAGAAACTACCATTTAGAACGTTTTTTAGAACGCTTTTTGTGCATTTTCACCTCTTTTAAATTTCGAATTGTTTAAGAACTGTTCTTAGACATAATTTATATCTTATAAGTAACTAATATTCAAAATTTCATATTTTTAGACCCTTCAGTAACGCTAAAATCGCATTTTTAGAACTTTTTTGCTCCTCCACCCCCTTTGGGGTAGTGGCACCGACATAAGATGTAGCCTATGTTCTAAGTTGGACTAACACCATCATTTTGATACCATTACTTTTGGAATCCGTTCGGTAGTTCCAGAGCTTACCTCCTACAAATAAACAATTTTTTCCTCTTTATAATAGGAGTATAGATTATTCCACATTGATGGATCAGCTGAAAAATGTTCAATTACCTCCAAAAGAAACTTATAACCATGTTATTTCAGTGGAGAAATATTCTATAAATCACATCACAGCAACGTCATCCATTATTCACCAGAGAAGGATGAACCTTAAAAAAAAGTTACTGATAATACCAGTATGCAATATACCTTATATATACAGGGTGATTCAGCTCGTCGGTGACAAACTTTAAGGATCGATAGAGCACACCTAGACGAACATTTTTGAATAGGGAATGTAGGGTCCCTGACGCGATGGTAAGGCGCTAGGCGCTTTCGAAAATTTGGGTGCCGAAATTCGAAACGTCATAAAAACTAGGGAAATGGTTAGATTTTCTTGCTTGTTGCGTCGAAATGATTCTGTTTGATTAGACTTTCTTCAGTACCAATTTGATAAGCGTATCTCTTAAAACATGGATAGGGGGCGCTGCAGACTTTGGAGAGCTAGACAACAACTTTAAGCCCGTTATTTTGATAATTTAACACATGCTCGCTAAAGTTTATACTCTAACTTAAAGTTTGAACCCAAAAGTAGAGCCCTGCAAAAAGCGTAAGAGCCGGAATAAAATGTCAAAGTACAGGGTGGTCGAAACTCGAAGGCTCCTAAGAGATAAACAAACAGATTTCTTGACTTATGGCATGCATTTTCATGATTCTGTTTGCTGGGGCTCTCTGAAACTCAGTTGAACGGTACAAAAAGAAACATCGATAGGGGGCGCTTTGGGCAAAAAACATAATTCGTTGACATTTCGGACGCTAACTGGAAACGGGGCGCTACGATCAGTTAGAAACAAAACAAGAGAGTAATTTACTTATCATAAGAAGCTATTAAAACTGCAGTTTGTTTGTTTTTTTTAACAAACATAGCTGGTTTCAATCATGCACAATGCGCGCAATAAAATTTACATAAGGTGCTTTTTGCTGATTTATGCAAAAGATATCGTACCATATCGATATGCAAAAGATACGTAATGCGTAGACGACAACGCGAGATGACGTAGTTGTATGCGCAGACACGTCTTTTGAACGTGCGGTACCTACTTAAGCTTCGGGTTACTTGTCTGCAGATCGGTAGTAGGATGGAACGGTACACAAACTCTGAATTGGCTGACATGCATTTGGCGTATGGCGCTGCTGGTTGTAATGGACGAGCCGCTCAGCGGTTGTACGCCGAGCGTTACCCCAACAGGCAAATCCCCTGCCATGCCTTCTTCGCTCGAGTACACCAGAGGTTGTCCACAACGGGATCTTTCGACGGAGGCAGGCCTGAACGGGAGCGATCAGTGAGCACCCCCGACAACGAAGAGGCTGTGCTTAACCTGGTTGAGGACAACCCAGGTCTTAGCACGAGAGATATCGCCAGACATGTTGGCATTTCGCAAGCAACTGCGTGGCGCATCTTACGTTCCCGGAATCTGCACCCCTACCACATCCAGCGGGTGCAGTTGCTCAGAGAGCAGGATTTTGGCCCTCGAGTGGAATTCTCAAGATGGTACTTGGCGATGAGATCCAGGGATCCCCGTTTTGTAAACAGCATTTTGTTTACGGACGAGTCCACCTTCAGCCGGGAGGGAATGTGGAACGCCCACAACAGTCATGTGTGGTGTGATGAAAATCCACATGAAACCAGAAGCCGAGCAGCCCAGGAGCGTTTCTCAGTAAATGTGTGGGCCGGCATTCTGGGGGATTGCCTCATTGGCCCTTATTTGTTACCTGAACGGCTGACAGGTGGAAATTACCTGATTTTCCTGGATCAAGTGCTGCCGCAGCTTCTGGATGAGGCGCACGTACCCGAAGGTTCGCGTCGCCAGATGTGGTTCCAGCACGATGGAGCTCCGGCCCATTACACGAACGACGTGCGTCTCCATCTAAACGCAAGGTATGGCCAGCGGTGGATCGGGCGTGGGGGTCCAGTTCACTGGCCTGCCCGATCACCAGACCTCACCTGCTTGGATTTCTTCCTTTGGGGTTACCTGAAGGCCGAGGTATACCATACACCTGTCAGCAGTGCTGAAGAACTTGTGGCGCGCATTGTGGCAGCTGCAGGGCAGATCAGAGATACTCCTGGCATTGTTGGAAACACACACTCCTCAATGCGACGGAGGTGCGAAGCCTGCATCATGGCCCAAGGTCGAAATTTCGAGCATCTTCTGTAGTGTTATTTTTTGTAAATAAATTTCCAGTATCATTGATGTTTTTGGTCTAAATTTATTCAGAAGTGTTGAGCAGAGGTAGAAAATGTGTTTTCATTATTACTAACTGATCGTAGCGCCCCGTTTCCAGTTAGCGTCCGAAATGTCAACGAATTATGTTTTTTGCCCAAAGCGCCCCCTATCGATGTTTCTTTTTGTACCGTTCAACTGAGTTTCAGAGAGCCCCAGCAAACAGAATCATGAAAATGCATGCCATAAGTCAAGAAATCTGTTTGTTTATCTCTTAGGAGCCTTCGAGTTTCGACCACCCTGTACTTTGACATTTTATTCCGGCTCTTACGCTTTTTGCAGGGCTCTACTTTTGGGTTCAAACTTTAAGTTAGAGTATAAACTTTAGCGAGCATGTGTTAAATTATCAAAATAACGGGCTTAAAGTTGTTGTCTAGCTCTCCAAAGTCTGCAGCGCCCCCTATCCATGTTTTAAGAGATACGCTTATCAAATTGGTACTGAAGAAAGTCTAATCAAACAGAATCATTTCGACGCAACAAGCAAGAAAATCTAACCATTTCCCTAGTTTTTATGACGTTTCGAATTTCGGCACCCAAATTTTCGAAAGCGCCTAGCGCCTTACCATCGCGTCAGGGACCCTACATTCCCTATTCAAAAATGTTCGTCTAGGTGTGCTCTATCGATCCTTAAAGTTTGTCACCGACGAGCTGAATCACCCTGTATATATATATATATATATACACTATGACGCAAAAGTTTAGACAATGACGTCATTCAGCTTTAAAATGTAGAATTATGACGTCAGAATTACAAAAACCTGTAAATATATTCAAAAACTGATTTAAAATGCTATGTACAAAAGACAGTCGTTTTATTTGCTATAATACTAATTTTTTTCATAAAAATTCAAATGTGCTTGTCTCAAAAGTTTAGACACTATTCTAAATTTCTTTGAATATTCGCTGGCATATGCAAATTTAGAATCGATGATGTCACAAATTTGGAGTACTTAAGTTCTGCAAACGATTGCGCTTCATAGTCGACATGCCGAGAGCTAAAGAAATTCATGTGAATGAGGTTTCAAGGATTTGGCAGTTGAAAGGTGAAGGGAAGAGCGTTTCTGAAATTTCTGCTATTATTAATAGGTCAAAAAAATCTATTTATCGAGTTTTATCGAGTGGTTCCGAATATAAAGCAAAATGTCGGTCTGGGAGGCCACGTGTGACAAATGTACGAGAGGATCGCCTGATACAAAGACTAGCGAGTACTCAACAAATGAGCGTACGTGGAGTTCAAAGCTCATCGGGACTCTCTGTATCAAAGGATACGATTCGTAGACGAATTTTGGAAAAAGGAACAATCGTTTATAGCAAAATGCAGGAGAAACCAGCTCTGAAACCATATCATAAGTTACAAAGACTTATGTGGGCTCGAAAGCATATGTCATATGGAGAGAAATGGCAGTCAGTCATATTTAGCGATGAAAAAAAGTGGAATCTGGATGGTCCAGATGGTTGTTTATCGTATTGGCATGACTTGCGGAAGGAACCTCGACGTTTTTTTAGTCGCAGACAAGGAGGGGGCTCGGTGATGGTTTGGGCAGCCTTTTGCTATAATGGACAAGTATCTCTGACCTTCACCAGTGGTCGTCAAACTTCACAGCATTATACACAGACATTAGAAGAAAACCTACTGCCATTTGCTGAGCTTCTAGGGGGTCCTCAGTGGGAATTTCAGCAAGACAATGCTTCAATTCACACTGCAAAACATTCAAAATCTTGGTTTAATTCCCATAATATAAGAGTTCTCGACTGGCCAGCATGTAGCCCAGATCTTAACCCTATAGAAAACCTTTGGAGCATCATGTGTCGCAAAGTTTATAGCAACGCTAGACAATACTCTTCTGAAAAGGAACTTAAGACATCTATTGAGAATGCATGGTACGATATCGATCCACAAACTATGCAAGATTTAGTTTCTTCCATGCAATCTCGTGTATATGACGTAATACATAAGCATGGATGCGCAACCAGGTTTTAAAAATTGTTTATTTCGATTTTATTTAATTTGTGTCTAAACTTTTGAGACAGCAGTTTATTTTTGTTACCATTTAATTTATTGCAATATGCACAATTCCACTTTTCTTTGTTATAAATATTGTTTATATGTACAGCACATTAATTTCAAGCAGTGATTTGAAAATTGAATAAATATTTTTCAAAGTATGTAAGAATTTCTTCATTGTCTAAACTTTTGCGTCATAGTGTATGTATGTATTAATTTATTAGGAATGCACTGAATTTTTTATATATGTATTTGGCTATGATGAATTCAAAATATTTGGTGTTTCGAATATACAGTTTTAAATTAATATTTACTTAAAGTGATAAAATACCTTTAACAAGTCAAAAATACCTTTATTTATTCACATTATCCATGTTTCATTGTTTCGATGGCAACATTCTCAATAATAAATATGACACAAATATTTTCACAAATAATTTTTTAATTGAAAACTGGTAAACAAAAACCATTTATCATTTAGAATTTTTGAAAATGTTGCTGTCGGAACAATGGAACATGTATAATGGGAATAAATAAAGGTATTTTTTCCTTGTTAAAAGTATTTTATCACTTTAAGTAAAATATTAATTTAGTTTGACATACATTTTTGTCGAATAATAGTCGTTGAGCCAGAAGCCAAAATTAGTGATTTTGGTTTCATCTCTGAGGACTTGATGATATATACCTATTTGGATTCACAATGATCCAAGGAGTTCATTTTATGATGATACTATGAAATTTGTGGTAGCTTATAGACGCCATATTGAAAACATGAGCGCCATCTATCGCTCACATATATATATATGATTTTTTTGCCAGTATCGCATAATTAAAGAGATTTCAATGAAAAAATGGAAAGAACAAATATTGTTAAACATAAAACTTTATAAAAATTCTATATTTATTAAGATTTTATTTTAATATAATGCTTATCTTTACATTTAACTTTATTAATATTTTCAGTGGGATAAACATCTTGTTTCACATTTTAATGCATATTATTTTCATATGGTAAAACACAGCAATTCAAGAAAAAATTAATACTGATGAAACTATTGTACTTAGTATGTTAAGAATTAACCCTTCGGGACCACGGGTGCATATATGCACCTTCGAAAACGTGTTTACATCGCTTGTTTTTGATACCACTAAAAAAGAAAAGTAAAAATTTCCTTATTTGTTTAAGTTATTTTCTTGATTGCTAAGCTAAATTTAATTGTTTGACAATAAGGGGTGTCAAACGAATAATATTCATGTGAAATATGCTGGACCCAAACGGATTAATAAATAACGGAAATCTTAGTCTTCTTCACAGCTATCATCATCATCGGTTGACATTCCTGTGTCCAAATAACTTCCATCGTCATAGAGCAGTTCTGTATTTTGCATATGCTTGTATATCTGAGGTTATTAAAATATATGCCTATGATGGTGAGACACATGTTCTTGAACAAGAACATGACATCAGTTCCAAAATAGCTTCAGGAGCAGGAGAACTGCCATTCCACTGGATCTCTAGATAGCCTTTTCCTTCACTATCTGTTCCAAAAATCCAACTATATTTATCTGGGTATGTAAGATCAGGATCACCCTGTATGCACTTCATCCAAACAACACCGTGGTAATTAGATCGCATTACCTATAGGTAGAGTGTTATTTATGCATGGCAGAAGGCGATGCGATTCCACAGACTCCTTTTTTACAGCAAAAATACATAGAATATAGCGCAATTCATTGATATCTGAGTATTTGTGCTTTCATAATAGAGAGGGCAAACTTACGGCTCAAGCTGTTTCTTTGTTTCCTTTGATAGCGCCTTAAGCGCATTTCGAAATTCAGTGTTCTGAATCACCATTTTACCTTGCTTGCAAAGGCACTTACTGTATCGCATTCGACAGTTAATGCATTACATACCGCTTTACCTAAAAGTCCATGCATCTCACTCAAGTTGTAGTACTTTACTTTACCCTGTCATTGGATCCACATTTTACAAATATTAACCCTTTCTAGTTCTTCAAATCGTTTTATAAAGAAAACAGTATGATAACTGCCACATCAGTATCTATAGAGATAATAATAATATTTCTAAATCCCGACGCTAAAGCTATGGTGTGCGCAAAATAAAAGTCGGGTGTAACCTCTTCTTGGAAGAAGGTCAATTTAGTGTATTCTTCAAGTAGTTATTTCGTGAATGTATAGCATTTTCTCCGTAGATAACGTACATAATTCGTGTAATCAACTATTTCAGATAATGTTGATTTTGTCATTCTTGAGAAATGAAATGTATAAGTTCTTTCTTGTTCTCCTCATCGGACAGAAACTGCTTCCATTTTCGTACTGGGTGTCCAGGAGTATATGACCTTTATAGCATTACCAAGAGTTCATATATTTTGTTCATTTCTTTTTATTGACACCTGCCTGTATGTATATCAAATAAAACATCTATTCTTTGAGAGGATGTAAAATCTTGTATTATTTTAGAAAACAGATTCTTTGCTAGTTGTCCAAATGATTGTAGTTCCTGCGTTAGCTTTGAACAAAGCACATTCCGTCAATGATATTAGCAACACCATCATTTGCATTCTTTCAGCAGTCGCAATTTTGTCATAACATCCATCAGTTTGATTTTTCAGTTTTTCTCATTAAAACATCAAGTGTTGCTAAGGGCTATGGAAGAGGCCCTAGGTGGTAGGAAAAGACAGTTCTCATACCGAAATTTCTTCGCTCTGCAATGATTGTCCTCTAAGCAAACAGATTTCTTTCTGCCTAGGCAACAAACTCTGATTTATTAAATTTTACATTCTGTTTCTTTTTAAAGTCAGAAAATGTCTTTAGCTTCTTTATCTTTGGAGGTTTGAAAAACCCGTCTGGCTTTGAGTCTTCAGACAGATATTCTCTCTTGAAAGTTTGGTAAGCTTCTTCACACATCTTATGAGCTTTGACCATGTCTTCGACAATTTCTAGATTTGTCATTGCTCCAGTTGATTCTATTACCATGTCTAGATTTATCCATTCATTGGTAAACATGTTCTGTAAATATGAGACGTCACGCTCATTTTTCTGGATCCTGCTATAAGGCAGATCTGGATGTAGAACTAATTTTGGTTCTTTCACGAATCATGTTAAGAAATGCTGCCCTGATATCAAAAATATCTTTCGACTGTGGCAGGTCTTTCACTGATCTTCGTTGTACCTTTTGACACCTGAATGTCTTTATTTATTGTCTCTTCAATTGCCCAATTCATTTAATAGCATGCGAAACCAAGAAAATCTTTCAATCACCCTGTTTATCGGCGGCCATTTTCCAATATGGCGTCCATTAGCTACTCTGTTTTTGAATGTATCATGGATAAATGTCATTCTGATGTTGTGTTGAATCCAAAAATGTGTGATTTACCAAGTCCGCTGAAATGAAACCACTCGAACTCCCGACTCAACGACGGCGGCCATTTTCCAATATGGCGCCCATAAGCTACCCTGGTTTCGAAAGTATCATGGATAAATGAGGTGCTGTTGTTGCAGTGAATCCAAAAATATATAGTTTACCAAGTCCGCTGACATGAAACCACACGAGCCCCTGGCTCAACGACTATAAATTGATATTCAGCCAAACCCAATACTTAAGAAGCTTTTCAAAAATATTTTTTTAATGTTAGGTAACTTCCATTTTTAAGTATGAATAAATAAAAATATTTAGAATTAACAAATAAATAGAATCATTTAAATAAAATATATTGCTTTTACATTATTTATTTGCTGTTTGAAAAGGGACACTTAAGAAAACTAACTGTTATTAAAGACAATTGATAGGGAATAATAATAATGTACAAATACAAAAGTAGTAGAAAAAGGATAGTCCGGCTCCAGCAGGCGGCGGGCGGCGGAGGAGCAAGGAGCAACTCCGCCGCCTGCTCCTCCTCCTGCTCCACCTCCACCTGCTCCTCCTCCTGCTGAGAATGTGTGCTCATAGAGGAGGGGTCAGAAAGGAATTTTGATCTCTAAGAAGAGGGCGGAGTTTTAAAAAATTTAGATTTCTTTTTTTAGAGATTGAAATTTTGAACTATAGTACGAGGGGTCATTTTGAAGATTGAAATTTTATTTTTTAGCGGAAATAATTTGTAAGTGAACTATAGTACGAGGGGACATTTTGGAGAATGAATTTTGTGATGTGATGTTTGGTGCTGCCCTCTAACGGCAAAAATGGAAATAATTAAAAAATTATTTTGGAATTATTTTACTCTACTATTTACTATTATTTAGAATTACAAAGATCCTTTTTCTACTACTTTTATTTTGAATGAGTTTAAATTTTGGAGCACTCTAACAAAGAGGAGGTATTTTCAAAGGATTAAAAGATTTTCATTTAATTTCGAATTTTTATTTTAGGGTGATTGAAGTATTTTTCAAAAGAGACAAATATTTTTGAAAATTTTTGGAGAAAAGAATTTTATTTTTTTTAACGAACTATAGTATGAGGTTAAAATATACATTTTAATTTCTGGAAAAGGAATTTTATTTTACTTAATTACAAAAGAATTTTATTTATTTATTTAGTTATTTTTTTTTTCTTCTGAGATTGAAAATTTTCACCAAACTATAGTAAGCGTTGGAATTTTCAATTATACATGAAGAATTAAATTTAAAATATTTAATTTTGGAACTTAAGAAAAATTTGAATGGGAATTTTTTTTTCGGATTGAATGTAATAATGGAAGATAGTAATGGAAATTTTTTCGAAAGGTTTAGAATTTCTGCTGTTAGACGAGAGGTCGATAAGAATTTTTAGGGGATTTTAAATAAGTAAAAGATTTATTTTCTGCTACCCTCTAGCGGACTGAAACCGAAGCAATTAAAATTTAATTTTAAAATAGTTAAAATTGAAATTTGAGCCCTCGTGAAATGTTAGGAGGGCTTGCTTCTATACACCTGCTCCTCCTGTAGCGAGTAAAGAGCTCCTCCGCCTGCTCCCACCTCCTGCTCCTCCACCTCCGGAGAGCTTGTTGTTTTAGAGGAAGGCTTAATTAGGAAATTTTTAAGGGAACGCTCTAGGTTGAGGCGGAATTTTCAATTATACCTAAAGAATTCATTTTAACTTTTGAACTTAATTTGGAATAGGGATATTTTTTAGGATTTAATGTAATAATGGAAAATTATACCGAATTTGAATATGTTAGAATTTTCTCTAGTAAATTTAGGTTTTGGTAATATTACACCCCACCTAACTTTAATTGTTAATTACTCATTAATAAATTATGTTAATTATTTTTTTTCATTCCATGCTATTTGTTCTTGCGCATTTTTAAATTTTAATTAAATAAATATTTTCGATTTAATACCCGTAGTCACGTGACACCCCCACCTTTTTTTTTTCTACTTGTGTAATAAACTATTGAGATTTCATTTTAAAACCTAGAATTAGATATACTGCAAATAATTATTCAAATTTTCTATAAGGTATGAATACACTTCAAATATTTTCCCAGTTGAGTTAAATGTTTTTGAGATGTTTATCGAAATTACATAGAAATACAGGGATGTTCAAGGTACGTTTTCTTTTGACATGTATCAAAGCTTTTAATTCCCCCCCCCCCCCCCCATAATGAGTGCTTGATACTTTTATAAATGAATGCCCCGTTTAATTCAAATATATGCCTTTTTTATTATGTTAATGAGTCAATTCGTAAATTTCGCTAATGATGTCATGGAGGTCTAATTTTTTTCTGTTGTTGGCGAAGATTTTAATAATATTGGGGAAATATATTTATTAATTCTATAAATTTTTTATGTTGTTGGTGAAATATATGAATTCAATTAGATAAAATTTTTAATATTGATTACATTTTTATTGTTATTCGTGAAAATTTTAACGTTATTACCGAAATATATTTAAAGGCACTTAATAAATTTTTAATGTTGTTGGTGAAATATATTAACTGAACTCGATAAAATTTTAATGTCGAATATATATTTTTTATGTTGTTGACGAAACATCTGACTTTAGTTTTATAAATATTGAATATTATTCAAAATTGGTGAGTATAATATATTGGTGAATTTAATTAAGTTGAATAAATTGTTTTCAGCTTTTAACGAAATGTGTTAGTAAATTTTGAATGTTGTGGACGAAATCTCTTATTAGTTTTCAACAACGCGAAAGATACGTTTGAATAGGAATCTATCGCAATAATTCTTACATATACAGGACAGTGCAAAAGAATTCACATAAATTTCATTAGTGTATACATTTTATTCGCAGTTCAAAACTATTTTATTGTAAAAATAATTTCGCATACAAGATTTTTTTCGCCGCCTTTAGCAAGTAGAATTTAAATAGCGATAGTGGGATGAGCGAGTTTTTTTTTTCTTTCCTAACCGACGAATAATATAATTACTATTCAAAGCCAGATTTAAATAAATTTTAATTAAAAATCGAATTTTTGCTCACAAATTTCGAGTGAACTGTATTAGAAAAAGCATATACGACTCATTTTTATACGGCATACAAATTATATCTAGATAAATGATAAATTTTTAGAATGCGTATATAGTATTTATTTAGAGAATGCATATACGATTCATTTTTAGACTACCTGTATATTCATTTTTTTGGATAAATTCTATTCATTTCTGAATTATGTATATTATTTTGTCTTTGAAAGCAATTTTAGTAAAAAATGTACTGACATATTATTTATTTTGTATGTGATTAATTTTTTAGATTGCGTATTGCTATTATAGCAGTGTCCCTTAGGCTATCAAATCAAATGCCTTTTTGATTAATTTTTCAACTAATGATTAGCTAATTTTGGAGATTAAATATAGTTTTTATTCATTATTTTCTTGTAGGTGTTTGTTTTAGACTGCCTCATTGAAAACATGATATAGGCTACTGCATTTTCAAGACTGTATGTTCAATGAAACAGTTACAATTTGAAAACAATCTAAGTAAATTACACTGTATGCTGTTATAAGACTAATTGAAATGCTTTCTTCGGAGATTTTTGAAGTAGGATTATTTTTAATAAAATTCAAAACTGAGAAATTTTTGGAGATAAAATAAAATAATTTAGACAAATCCTCTCCCTAACCCAATATTATTTTGTAACAATATTTCACGGGATTCATTTTACTTAATTATTCTGCGAAAACAATGTATGAGACTTTTGTTTCGCGAAAATTAATATTTCTAATATACTATGTTCTAAAATAAATATTAGTATATTTAAATAGGAATAATATGCTCACAGATGAATATTCAATAATACATTTCGAACATGCTATTCCCTAACACAAACATATAGTATATGCATTTTCACTTATACTCAAAAGAAATTTAATGGAAAAAAAAATAAATACCTATTAACACCTAGTTTTAGCTGTATATTTTTTAATATGAAATCGAAATATAAAATAAAAGCACAGTACCTGTTAATAATCCATAATGTCTTCTCATCTGACCAGCCACCTCATACGTTAAAAATCTTACAGTAAATACGCTTATCCCATCACTTGCTATCTGTCGGAACATGCATCTACAGGAATGTTATCTCAAAGATCAAAGGCGCCGCAAATGAGCGCTCCCTTTCAATAGATAAAAGAGATAAGCGGGGATATTATTCGAATAACAATTAGTAAAGTCTGTCTCAATGACAATTTAACTTAATTAAGGGATTCTTTTAATTTTTTTTTTTCATATGGGCTAGACTCCCATTTTATTACCTACATTTAGATTTAATAACAGCACCAAATGTACTATTCTGAAAATCTGTGTATTCATTTTTAAACATAACGTTAGCCTTTTACCCAGTTTTTTTAGATGAAATTACTATTAGGTATCATACTTTTTAAATAATTTACACTCATGGAAATATTTAGACGATACTTTCTGTACATTTTATATTCAAGGATAATTTTTCAAACATGCATTTACCTCAAATTTATGTTTTAGAGATAAATATTCTATGCGACTACCTATATCATTTTTAATACACGTGCATACTATTTAATATAGTTACTCTAATCGAAATACATAAATGAACTACACACATCCCCATTGAATCACAATTCCTATATTTATAATGCTAATAGATGATAAGCTATTTTCTAGGATGATGTAAGAATAATTTTGAATGTTGCATATATAATATTCTTCTATAAAATATACCTCAGTCATTTTTTTCATGCGTTAGAGATAATAATAATAAATCTTCAAACTTATTTCTATCGAAGTACCCAGAAGTATTTTTTTGTTTTCAGGTAGTGATATAGGAAAGTGTTTACTCGTTTGACCTTTTTAACTAAAATAATCTCACATAGGTCGAATTTACTTTTTAACAACAGAAGGATTTTCAAAGATTATTAAATCTTTTTTTTTTCTTCTTCAAAGCTTCAGAATGAAAACATAGTCATTTAGAACGAATATGTGTACAGGGTCCGCATAGGCTAACTGGCCCGCGGCCTTCGGCTCCATGCTGAGTGGGGTCCATAATCGCATATGTGTAACTATGAAGAGGATGAAATGTATGTTATGTTGCCTAAATCCTGAGTTAGTTATTATTGGGTAAAAATCCCTCTTCTGCAATTGATTATCATTTTTTTTTTTTTTTTTACTTTAGCAAAGGAACCCAAAGAAGACAATTTTATTATTTACACATCTTTTTTTATTATTAGCGAAATGAAACTTTTTAACATTTGCAAAGCAATTTTTTATTATTTGTAAATTTTTATTTTTATTAGCCAGACAAATTTTAAACAACTTCATAGACGAAGGAAAGTAACCCGAATTATCGATTTCATACAAGGAAAACATTTTTTTTTTCAGTCACCTCGTCTGGTTTGAGAGGTTTCAAACTCATATAATCAGAGATTACATTTCAGGTAGAGCCCAATTAAGATTGCAGGGGGCCCAAGGCCCAACACCTTTCGCCCTCGCCCCCTCAATTATCCATGGCCTGTGCGGGAACTAGGCCCCAATTATAGGGAGCCTGGTTGGCCTGTGCGGGAATTAGGCCCCGATTATAGGGAGCCTGGTTGGCCTGTGCGGGAATTAGGTCCCGATTATAGGGAGCCTGGTTGGCCTGTGCGGGAATTAGACCCTGATTATAGGGCGCCTGGTTCGCCTGTGCGGGAATTAGGTCTCGAATATAGGGCCAATACATTAACCACAACGGTTGATTGTGTTTTTGACGACCAATTATCATCACGAGGGATATAGACCCAAAGTGGGTAGTGCCCCCCCCCCCCCCCCCGCGGGAGTCTTTCTAAGGCAACCTAACCCGTATTTACGCTTGGAAAACCAAGGTTCGAAGGAAACCACGAAAACTCCGAACGATTAGGCCGACGGGCGCGATTGGGATCGAACGCAGTACCTCCCGTCTACCAGCTTCGAGGGCGGAACCACTCGGCCACTGGTGGGGCCTAAGCACAGTATATTAGTCACGTGATTTTCATCTTTTAAGTTTTTGGGCTACTTTTTCACACACTTATACATAGACAATATTAATTTTAGGAAAGTATTGTTATTTTTCTTTTCATTATTAAAAATACACTTTTTTAGTTTAGTGGATTTAAACATTGATTTTAACTCAAATAACTTAGTTGGACCTAATCAGATTTTATAATATACACTAGGTAAAAATCGATAACTTCCCTATTTAGTTTGAAACATTGGTCAGATCACGCGACATTAATGTCTTTAGAAATATTAGATATTTAATTTGATTGCAACTTTTAGTCAAAACTTCGTGAACTCCTTTTAGAAAAATCTTGGTTAACCATGTTATTTTTTACACACCAATCTACCACTCGACACTATACATTTCACCCTTCCCCTAAACCACCAGAAAATTAACTAGATATTTGAAACTCGCCACAAGAGGGAAACTATATTTAAAATAATGAATCACTAATGAACTATAAAAATTAAGCAACATACTTAAAATTAACAAATGAATAACCAAAATAATTTCAATTATCCCATAAAAATTTCGCTATTGTAAGAAAAATGTTTATTAGTTAGTGAAAGTAAATGATTCATTTTATACCTTCTAGTTTTTGAAAAATATCGTCTTAACATACTAGCGCACCTTATGCATACTTATAATACATATGCGTATGTATATGTTTGCCATTGAATGGTTTTGAGAAATACACACGTTATGAAAAATGATTTGTAAACAGTAGAACTTAACTCAAAAATAAATTTTAGAAATCACAGCCAAATAAAAAAAATACATAACAATAAAAAAGATTTTAACAAATCACAACTTGATAAAAAAAAATAAAAAATCAGGAAGATAAAAAAAGTTAAAAAAAATACAAACGAAATAAAAAAAGTTAAAATTTTTTCATGTTAATAAATAAAAGTCAAAAAAATTACAAGTCAATAAAATTTTTGAAAGAAAATAAAAATTTTCTAATGGTTATCAAAATAGTATTTTAATTGTTTGCAAGTTAATAACACGTATATGACAATTTATATGCACATTCATATATGCGTATTTATACCAATGTAAGTATATCCAGGCATACTATTTGCAAGTAATATCTGTGTAAACATACCTGTGTAAAATATTCATAAAAAAATATTTTTAAAATATCTACATGTTAGTCAAACTCTTTTTTAAAATCTACATTTTTGAGATACCTGTCCTAAGTATCGAATAAATACATCCTAATCGAAAGTTAATGAAAAGTTTGGACGAAATTTACAAAAAGTTTTCAAATTATTTACAACTTTATAAAAATGTGTGTATATGCATGTTTATGCGAATATGTGTGCTTACACATGTAGGCAAAAATTCACCAAAAAGATTACGAATATCTACAGATGAGTCGAAGTGTTTAAAAAATTGACATTATATGCGTGTTTGTAAATTTTGAATGTTTTGACTAATGAGCGAATACATCCAACCAACCAACCTGGTCTACGCACCCCCCCCCCCCCTAACCAACCAACTGCTAACCTTAGCAATCAAATATTTTATATCTGCACATACGCAGAAACGTAGTTGACGACATAATAGAACAATCCGTAACATATTATTTGTTGAAGTAGACTATTATGTATGATTTGATAAATTAAGAAAACATTGAGCTAGGGTGCAAACTTTGACGATAATTCACTTATCTATTATTGAATATCTATAGAAATCAACATAGTGAAAAATTAAAATTAACTAAATTCTCACATTCGTTTGTAATATTAGTAACTTGTAATATTGCTTTGTTAACTAGGGTTGCCATTTAAAAATTTCTTTTATGGATTTACTATGATAAGCAACTTATATGACTAACCTTTTACTATTTTCAGTTCAACTCACTTTCGTGAGCTAAACCTGCACAGCTTACAATTCTACTTTTCATTTAGTTTGCTGTATCAAATCATGGTTCTTTAGTTTTATTATTATTTGAAATATAATTATATACTCTAGCATAATCATTTTAAGGCATTCAAATTCTAACATATAACAGAATCATATTTCACACTTACCTAATATACCAGCTTCTTGAAAGCACGTCTATCTTATAGCACGATTTGGTGTGGAATGCCAGCTTCTTATCACAAAAACCGGAAATCACGTGGTCGAGGATTGATCACGTGACGACTTCCTGATATAGGATTGACCGATAGCGATTCCTTCTAAGTGACGTCACTCGACGATAAGAACATCTAGATTAGCAACATTCACGCCATTTTGATCACTGTTTTCGAATGAGTGGTCCTGTTCACTTGTCTAAACTTGTCTGACCTTGTCTGCAGCTTCTTTCTTAGCTAGTCTAAAATGTGAGTTTATTCATGAAAATCGTTAGAGACGTATATTTTTAATTACTATAATTGATTAGATAATTTAAACATCAATTGTTTATTATATTCAAATCATTGGTATTAATTGAATTTTTATAATAATTAAAATTTATTTATTATTTTATAAAACATAGTATCAATTTTAGAAATAGTTATTTTCTAATGAAAGCGAAAAGAATATTTCATCATAGGCTTTATATAATATATAACTCAACTGTACGTGTATATATCCTATTATTTAAAAACATGTATAGGAAATAACGTAATAATTGAACAATCATTTTATAATATATACATAAAAATAGTATACTTATCTATTGCTTATTGTAACCATATTATTTTCGTTAATTGATTTTCATAATAATTCAAATAATAATTGATTTATCTATTTATTATTTTATAAAACATAGTATCGATTTCAGAAATAATTTTTTTATGAAAGCGGAAAATAGGTAGATTAATGAATGTCTGCTGTTTTAGCAGCAAATCGATTTCATATGTGTCTATCCGTGTGTGTGCATGTGTGTGTGTGTGTATCTATACTTGCCTCTAAAATCATGTATAGGTATTGTCTGCATGCATCTGTGTGTGTATGTATATGTGGATAAGTGTCTATTTGCCTGGCTATGTATTTATAAATTATTTATTTATTATTTTTTAAAAAATAAAAAAAGTTTTAACAAATTAAAAAAATTTAACAAATAAAAAAGTTTTAACAAATTTAAAAAAAGTTTTACAAAATTAGAAATTTTTTTATTACAAATTAAAATGAAAGTTTTAATGATTAAAAAAAAGTTTTTTTTTATTATTTATTAATTTTTTTTTTCTGTGTAAATTTTATGAAAATTTTTGAAGTCTGGTAAATTTTCTAAAAATTTTTTAAAGTAAGGAAATTTTTTCAAAGTTTTTTTTTTAAGTAAAGTAATTTTTTCTAAAAATTTTTAAACTTATAAATACATAGCCAGGCAAATAGACACTTATCCACATATACATACACACACAGATGCATGCAGACAATACCTATACATGATTTTAGAGGCAAGTATAGATACACACACACGGATAGACACATATGAAATCGATTTGCTGCTAAAACAACAGACATTCATTAATCTACCTATTTTCCGCTTTCATAAAAAAATTATTTCTGAAATCGATACTATGTTTTATAAAATAATAAATAGATAAATCAATTATTATTTGAATTATTATGAAAATCAATTAACGAAAATAATATGGTTACAATAAACAATAGATAAGTATACTATTTTTATGTATATATTATAAAATGATTGTTCAATTATTACGTTATTTCCTATACATGTTTTTAAATAATAGGATATATACACGTACAGTTGAGTTATATATTATATAAAGCCTATGATGAAATATTCTTTTCGCTTTCATTAGAAAATAGCTATTTCTAAAATTGATACTATGTTTTATAAAATAATAAATAAATTTTAATTATTATAAAAATTCAATTAATGCAAATGATTTGAATATTATAAACAATTGATGTTTAAATTATCTAATCAATTATAGTAATTAAAAATATACGTCTCTAACGATTTTCATGAATAAACTCACATTTTAGACTAGCTAAGAAAGAAGCTGCAGACAAGGTCAGACAAGTTTAGACAAGTGAACAGGACCACTCATTCGAAAACAGTGATCAAAATGGCGTGAATGTTGCTAATCTAGATGTTCTTATCGTCGAGTGACGTCACTTAGAAGGAATCGCTATCGGCCAATCCTATATCAGGAAGTCGTCACGTGATCAATCCTCGACCACGTGATTTCCGGTTTTTGTGATAAGAAGCTGGCATTCCACACCAAATCGTGCTATAAGATAGACGTGCTTTCAAGAAGCTGGTATATTAGGTAAGTGTGAAATATGATTCTGTTATATGTTAGAATTTGAATGCCTTAAAATGATTATGCTAGAGTATATAATTATATTTCAAATAATAATAAAACTAAAGAACCATGATTTGATACAGCAAACTAACTGAAAAGTAGAATTGTAAGCTGTGCAGGTTTAGCTCACGAAAGTGAGTTGAACTGAAAATAGTAAAAGGTTAGTCATATAAGTTGCTTATCATAGTAAATCCATAAAAGAAATTTTTAAGTGGCAACCCTAGTTAACAAAGCAATATTACAAGTTACTAATATTACAAACGAATGTGAGAATTTAATTAATTTTAATTTTTCACTGTGTTGATTTCTATAGATATTCAATAATAGATAAGTGAATTATCGTCAAAGTTTGCACCCTAGCTCAATGTTTTCTTAATTTATCAAATCATACATAATAGTCTACTTCAACAAATAATATGTTACGGATTGTTCTATTATGTCGTCAACTACGTTTCTGCGTATGTGCAGATATAAAATATTTGATTGCTAAGGTTAGCAGTTGGATGGTTAGGGGGGGGGGCTGCGTAGACCAGGTTGGTTGGTTGGATGTATTCGCTCGTTAGTCAAAACATTCAAAATTTACAAACACGCATGTATAAACATATAATGTCAATTTTTTAAACACTTCGACTCATCTGTAGATATTCGTAATCTTTTTGGTGAATTTTTGCCTACATGTGTAAGCACACATATTCGCATAAACATGCATATACACACATTTTTATAAAGTTGTAAATAATTTGAAAACTTTTTGTAAATTTCGTCCAAATTTTTCATTAACTTTCGATTAGGATGTATTTATTTGATACTTAAGACAGGTATCTCTAAAATGTAGATTTTAAAAAAGAGTTTGACTAACATGTAGATTTTTTAAAAATATTTTTTATGAATATTTTACACAGGTAAATTTACACAGATATTACTTGCAAATAGTATGTCTGGATATACTTACATTGGTATAAATACGCATATATGAATGTGCATATAAATTGTCGTACACGTGTTATTAACTTGCAAACGATTAAAATACTATTTTGATAACCATTAGAAAATTTTTATTTTCTTTCAAAAATTTTATTGACTTGTAATTTTTTTAACTTTTATTTATTAACATGAAAAATTTTTTAACTTTTTTTATTCGTTTGTATTTTTTTTAAACTTTTTTTATCTTCCTGATTTTTTTTTTTTTTTATCAAGTTGTGATTTGTTAAAATCTTTTTTATTGTTATGTATTTTTTTTTTATTTTGCTGTGATTTCTAAAATTTATTTTTGAGTTAAGTTCTACTGTTTACAAATAATTTTTCATAACGTGTGTATTTCTCAAAACCATTCAATGGCAAACATATACATACGCATATGTATTATAAGTATGCATAAGGTGCGCTAGTATGTTAAGACGATATTTTTCAAAAACTAGAAGGTATAAAATGAATCATTTACTTTCACTAACTAATAAACATTTTTTCTTACAATAGCGAAATTTTTATGGGATAATTGAAATTATATTGGTTATTCATTTGTTAATTTTAAGTATGTTGCTAATTTTTTATAGTTCATTAGTGATTCATTATTTTAAATATAGTTTTCCTCTTGTGGCGAGTTTCAAATATCTAGTTAATTTTCTGGGGGTTTAGGGGAAGGGTGAAATGTATAGTGTCGAGTGGTAGATTGGTATGTAAAAAATAACATGGTTAACCAAGATTTTTCTAAAAGGAGTTCACGAAGTTTTGACTAAAAGTGGCAATCAAATTAAATATCTATTATTTCTAAAGGCATTAATGTCGCGTGATCTGACCAATGTTTCAAACTAAATAGGGAAGTTATCGATTTTTACCTAGTGTATATTATAAAATCTGATTAGTTCCAACTAAGTTATTTGAGTTAAAATCAATGTTTAAATCCACTAAACTAAAAAAGTGTATTTTTAATAATGAAAAGAAAAGTAACAATACTTTCCTAAAATTAATATTGTCTATGTATAAGTGTGTGAGAAAGTAGCCCAAAAACTTAAAAGATGAAAATCACGTGACTAATATACTGTGCTTAGGCCCCACCAGTGGCCGAGTGGTTCCGCCCTCGAAGCTGGTAGACGGGAGGTACTGCGTTCGATCCCAATCGCGCCCGTCGGCCTAATCGTTCGAAGTTTTCGTGGTTTTCTTCGAACCTTGGTTTTCCAAGCGTAAATACGGGTTAGGTTCCCTTATAAAGACCCCCACGGGGGGGGGGGGCACTACCCACTTTGGGCCTATATCCCTCGTGATGATAATATGTCGTCAAAAACACAATCAACCGTTGTGGTTATTGTATTGGCCCTATATTCGAGACCTAATTCCCGCACAGGCCAACCAGGCGCCCTATAATCAGGGTCTAATTCCCGCACAGGCCAACCAGGCTCCCTATAATCGGGGCCTAATTCCCGCACAGGCCAACCAGGCTCCCTATAACCGGGGCCTAATTCCCGCACAGGCCAACCAGGCTCCCTGTAATTGGGGCCTAATTCCCGCACAGGCCAACCAAGCTCCCTATAATTGGGGCCTAATTCCCGTACAGGCCAACCAGGCCATGGCTAAATGAGGGGGCGAGGGCGAAAGGTGTTGGGCCTTGGGCCCCCTGCAATCTTAATTGGGCTCTACCTAAAATGTAATCTCTGATTATATGAGTTTGAAACCTCTCAAACCAGACGAGGTGACTGAAAAAAAAAATGTTTTCCTTGTATGAAATCGATAATTCGGGTTACTTTCCTTCGTCTATGAAGTTGTTTAAAATTTGTGTCGCTAATAAAAATAAAAATTTACAAATAATAAAAAATTGCTTTGGAAATGTTAAAAAGTTTCATTTCGCTAATAATAAAAAAAGATGTGTAAATAATAAAATTGTCTTCTTTGGGTTCCTTTGCTAAAGTAAAAAAAAAAAAAAAAAAATGATAATCAATTGCATAAGAGGGATTTTCACCCAATAATAACTAACTCAGGCTTTAGGCAACATAACATACATTTCATCCTCTTCATAGTTACACATATGCGATTATGGACCCCACTCAGCATGGAGCCCAAGGCCGCGGGCTAGTTAGCCTATGCGGACCCTGTACACATATTCGTTCTAAATGACTATGTTTTCATTCTGAAGCTTTGAAGAAGAAAAAAAAAAAAAAGGATTTAATAATCTTTGAAAATCCGTCTGTTGTTAAAAAGTAAATTCGTCCTATGTGAGATTATTTGAGTTAAAAAGGTCAAACGAGTAAACACTTTCCTATATCACTACCTGAAAACAAAAAAATAATTCTGGGTACTTCGATAGAAATAAGTTTGAAGATTTAATATTATTATCTCTAACGCATGAAAAAAATGACTGAGGTATATTTTATAGAAGAATATTATATATGCAACATTCAAAATTATTCTTACATCATCCTAGAAAATAGCTTATCATCTATTAGCATTATAAATATAGGAATTGTGATTCAATGGGGATGTGTGTAGTTCATTTATGTATTTCGATTAGAGTAACTATATTAAATAGTATGCACGCGTATTAAAAATGATATAGGTAGTCGCATAGTATATTTATCTTAATTTTAATCATAAATTTGAGGTAAATGAATGTTTGAAAAATTATCCTTGAATATAAAATGTACAGAAAGTATCGTCTAAATATTTCCATGAGTGTAAATTATTTAAAAAGTATGATACCTAATAGTAATTTCATCTAAAAAAATCCCTGCCGGCCCGGCCTACAGGCAGAGGTAGATTTCGAAGTTAAGTATACTAATTTCACCAACAAAAACTAAATCATTATTAGTTATAAATCAACTTTAACAGTTTTATCTGTCTGCTTTTGACGAGTTTTTATTTCCTTTTTATAAAATAGCTGGTTTTATCAGAATCATGTTAAGGCGATATTAAAAAAAAAAATATTTTTCCATACTCAACAACTCGAAATTTTCTGGCACATTTTCAGATTCATTTTTAATAAAAAAAAATATGAAACATGCTGACGTGATTTTTGAAAAGATTTATAAGCGACCTGTGTTTTTATTTTTCTTTCAATTAATTAAAACTTGATTAATAAACAATTATTTTCTCAGTAGGGCAATATTTTTCTTTTCTAACAATCGCTTCGGGAAATTCTGTTCAAAATGCCCACTTTGACATCATTTTTTGAAATATATTCTGCCTCTATCAAAAAATCGATCATTACTGTACATTATATAGTTTCTGAATAAGAGAATCTAGCAATTGGATGCGTTTGAGAGCAAAAATGAATTTAAAAATGAGTAAGAAAATAGACAGTTTGGATTTGAATGCATCCTTAATAATATGATTTTTTTCTTCAACCGCTATGTATTTTTAATTTGTTTTTGCTGTAAGAATTGGCCCTATCAAAAACTTGTCTATATAAATGTTGAAGACAATATTAAGAAGATGTATGATGAATTCATGGAAATGTTATATCTTGTGAATTGACGGAGTTATGAAAATTTTTCTTCTTCAACCCCTCATTTTTGTTTTCGTTTTTAATTTTTTTTTTTGCGGTACGAATTGGTCCTATCAAAAACTTGTGACTATAAAAGTTGTAGATAATATTAAGGAGATGTATAATAAAATTATTGGATTTGATATCTTGAGAATTGACGAAGTAAGGAATTTTTTTCTCCCAAAAACCCTATTTTTTGCGCCCCTTGAGCCCATTTTTAACTTTACCAAAAATCTGTGATACATAAAATTTTGGCGCTATTTTTAGAAGTAATAAAAACTTTAAACTTATTTGATATGTACAAAAATTAAGAAGTTATGGGGTTTTTTTCGGTTTTCACAAAACCCCTCCCTATTTCCGTCCCCTTTGTCCGCTTTTGCCATTAACGAACTTGACCGAGATTTTATGTCCCTTGATTTTATGTATCAGTTTGAAAGAGATTTGTGCAGAATTACGAAAGTTATCGTGTCCAGAAGAAAGTGATATATATATATATATATATAAAGTTTTTTACTGAGGGTGGTTTTGGGTTCTAGGGGTCATGATCGGTGTAGATCTGCAAAAATTTTTCAGAAATTCCAACATAGGAACGATCCCAATAGGTAGTATTTCATACGAAATCTACCTAAAAACTGGGTAAAAGGCTAACGTTATGTTTAAAAATGAATACACAGATTTTCAGAATAGTACATTTGGTGCTGTTATTAAATCTAAATGTAGGTACTAAAATGGGAGTCTAGCCCATATGAAAAAAAAATAATAATAAAAGAATCCCTTAATTAAGTTAAATTGTCATTGAGACAGAATTTACTAATTGTTATTCGAATAATATCCCCGCTTATCTCTTTTATCTATTGAAAGGGAGCGCTCATTTGCGGCTCCTTTGATCTTTGAGATAACATTCCTGTAGATGCATGTTCCGACAGATAGCAAGTGATGGGATAAGCGTATTTACTGTAAGATTTTTAACGTGTGAGGTGGCTGGTCAGATGAGAAGACATTATGGATTATTAACAGGTACTGTGCTTTTATTTTATATTTCGATTTCATATTAAAAAATATACAGCTAAAACTAGGTATTAATAGGCATTTATTTTTTTTTCCATTAAATTTCCTTTTGAGTATAAGTGAAAATGCATATACTATATGTTTGTGTTAGGGAATAGCATGTTCGAAATGTATTATTGAATATTCATCTGTGAGCATATTATTCCTATTTAAATATACTAATATTTATTTTAGAACATAGTATATTAGAAATATTAATTTTCGCGAAACAAAAGTCTCATACATTGTTTTCGCAGAATAATTAAGTAAAATGAATCCCGTGAAATATTGTTACAAAATAATATTGGGTTAGGTAGAGGATTTGTCTAAATTATTTTATTTTATCTCCAAAAATTTCATAGTTTTGAATTTTATTAAAAATAATCCTACTTCAAAAATCTCCGAAGAAAGCATTTCAATTGGTCTTATAACAGCATACAGTGTAATTTACTTAGATTGTTTTCAAATTGTAACTGTTTCATTGAACATGCAGTCTTGAAAATGCAGTAGCCTATATCATGTTTTCAATGAGGCAGTCTAAAACAAACACCTACAAGAAAATAATGAATCAAAACTATATTTAATCTCCAAAATTAGCTAATCATTAGTTGAAAAATTAATCAAAAAGGCATTTGATTTGATAGCCTAAGGGACACTGCTATAATAGCAATACGCAATCTAAAAAATTAATCACATACAAAATAAATAATATGTCAGTACATCTTTTACTAAAATTGCTTTCAAAGACAAAATAATATACATAATTTAGAAATTAATAGAATTTATCCAAAAAAATGAATATACAGGTAGTCTAAAAATGAATCGTATATGCATTCTCTAAATAAATACTATATACGCATTCTAAAAATTTATCATTTCTCTAGATATAATTTGTATGCCGTATAAAAATGAGTCGTATATGCTTTTTCTAATACAGTTCACTCGAAATTTGTGAGCAAAAATTAGATTTTTAATTAAAATTTATTTAAATCTGGCTTTGAATTGTAATTATATTATTCGTCGGTTAGGAAAGAAAAAAAAAAAAAAAAAAACTCGCTCATCCCACTATCGCTATTTAATTTCTACTTGCTAAAGGCGGCGAAAAAAATCTTGTATGCGAAATTATTTTTACAATAAAATAGTTTTGAACTGCGAATAAAATGTATACACTAATGAAATTTATGTGAATTCCTTTGCACTGTCCTGTATATGTAAGAATTATTGCGATAGATTCCTATTCAAACGTATATTTCGCGTTGTTGAAAACTAATAAGAGATTTCGTCCACAGCATTCAAAATTTACTAACACATTTCGTTAAAAGCTGAAAACAATTTATTCAACTTAATTAAATTCACCAATATATTATACTCACCAATTTTGAATAATATTCAATATTTATAAAACTAAAGTCAGATGTTTCGTCAACAACATAAAAAATATATATTCGACATTAAAATTTTATCGAGTTCAGTTAATATATTTCACCAACAACATTAAAAATTTATTAAGTGCCTTTAAATATATTTCGGTAATAACGTTAAAATTTTCACGAATAACAATAAAAATGTAATCAATATTAAAAATTTTATCTAATTGAGTTCATATATTTCACCAACAACATAAAAAATTTATAGAATTAACAAATATATTTCCCCAATATTATTAAAATCTTCGCCAACAACAGAAAAAAATTAGACCTCCATGACATCATTAGCGAAATTTACGAATTGACTCATTAACATAATAGAAAAGGCATATATTTGAATTAAACGGGGCATTCATTTATAAAAGTATCAAGCACTCATTATGGGGGGGGGGGGGGGAATTAAAAGCTTTGATACATGTCAAAAGAAAACGTACCTTGAACATCCCTGTATTTCTATGTAATTTCGATAAACATCTCAAAAACATTTAACTCAACTGGGAAAATATTTGTAGTGTATTCATACCTTATAGAAAATTTGAATAATTATTTGCAGTATATCTAATTCTAGGTTTTAAAATGAAATCTCAATAGTTTATTACACAAGTAGAAAAAAAAACGTGGGGGTGTCACGTGACTACGGGTATTAAATCGAAAATATTTATTTAATTAAAATTTAAAAATGCGCAAGAACAATTAGCATGGAATGAAAAAATAATAATTAACATAATTTATTAATGAGTAATTAACAATTAAAGTTAGGTGGGGTGTAATATTACCAAAACCTAAATTTACTAGAGAAAATTCTAACATATTCAAATTCGGTATAATTTTCCATTATTACATTAAATCCTAAAAAAATATCCCTATTCAAACTTAAGTTCAAAAGTTAAAATGAATTCTTTAGGTATAATTGAAAATTCCGCCTCAACCTAGAGCGTTCGTTTAAAAATTTCCTAATTAAGCCTTCCTCTAAAACAACAAGCTCTCCGCAGGTGGAGCAGCAGGAGGTGGGAGCAGGCGGAGGAGCTCTTTACTCGCCACAGGAGGAGCAGGTGTATAGAAGCAAGCCCTCGTAACATTTCACGAGGGCTCAAATTTCAACTTTTAACTATTCTAAAATTAAATTTTAATTGCTTCGGTTTCAGTCCGCTAGAGGGTAGCAGAAAATAAATCTTTTACTTATTTAAAATCCCCTAAAAATTCTTATCGACCTCTCGTCTAACAGCAGAAATTCTAAACCTTTCGAAAAAATTTCCATTACTATCTTCCATTATTACATTCAATCCGAAAAAAAAAAATTCCCATTAAAATTTTTCTTAAGTTCCAAAATTAAATATTTTAAATTTAATTCTTCATGTATAATTGAAAATTCCAACGCTTACTATAGTTTGGTGAAAAATTTCAATCTCAGAAGAAAAAAAAATAACTAAATAAATAAATAAAATTCTTTTGTAATTAAGTAAAATAAAATTCCTTTTCCAGAAATTAAAATGTATATTTTAACCTCATACTATAGTTCGTTAAAAAAAAAAAAAAATTCTTTCTCCAAAAATTTTCAAAAATATTTGTCTCTTTTGAAAAATACTTCAATCACCCTAAAATAAAAATTCGAAATTAAATGAAAATCATTTAATCCTTTGAAAATACCTCCTCTTTGTTAGAGTGCTCCAAAATTTAAACTCATTCAAAATAAAAGTAGTAGAAAAAGGATCTTTGTAATTCTAAATAATAGTAAATAGTAGAGTAAAATAATTCCAAAATAATTTTTTAAATATTTCCATTTTTTGCCGTTAGAGGGCAACACCAAACATCACATCACAAAATTCATTCTCCAAAATGTCCCCTCGTACTATAGTTCACTTAAAAATTATTTCCGCTAAAAAATAAAATTTCAATCTTCAAAATGGCCCCTCGTACTATAGTTCAAGATTTCAATCTCCAAAAAAAGAAATCTAAATTTTTTAAAACTCCACCCTCTTCTTAGAGATCAAAATTCCTTTCTGACCCCTCCTATAAGAGCACACATTCTCCGCAGGCGGAGCAGGCGGCGGAGTTGCTCCTTGCTCCTCCGCCGCCCGCCGCCTGCTGGAGCCGGACTCTCCTTTTTCTACTACTTACAAATTCCTAAATAATGTCTGGCAATATTCTGTTTTAGCCTTTTCAAAAACTGCAGGGTGTTTATAAGCAAACAAGTTGGAAATTGCTCGTCAAACGTTGCAAATGAGGTGCGTTCGTTCTATAACTAGTTTTATAATTATTTTTTGCACCCCATATCGTACTGAATGTATATTTTTTTGCGCTTCATAAGTGCATAGTCTATAACATCATTAAGATGCACTTGCAATCATTTTTTCCCATTCCCTGTAATGTAACGGAAAACTTTTGACTGTCCCTGTAATTAAACTATACATCCGATTTTCATAAAATTTGAAATGGCTCGACAAAATTTTGCAGCAATTACATATTTAAAATTTCAGACCATTCGGAAGGCTGTAAAATCATTAAAATGCATTTGCAATAATTTTTTCCATTGGCCGTAATGTAACGGAAAACTTTTGGCTGTCCCTGTAATTAAACTATACATCCGATTTTCATAAAATTTGAAATGGCTCGACAAAATTTTGCAGCAATTATATATTTAAAATTTCAGACTATTCGGAAGGCTGTAAAATCATTAAAATGCATTTGCAATAATTTTTTCCATTGGCCGTAATGTAACGGAAAACTTTTGGCTGTCCCTGTAATTAAACTATACATCCGATTTTCATAAAATTTGAAATGGCTCGACAAAATTCTGCAGCAATTATATATTAAAAATTTCAGACCATTTGGATGGCTGTAACATCATTAAAATTCACTTGCAATAATTTTTCCGTTTGGCCGTAATGTAAAGAAAAACTTTTGACTGTCCCTGTAATTAAACTATACATCCGATTTTCATAAAATTTGAAATGACTCGACAAAATTTTGCAAATATTGTATATTTAAAATTTCAGACCATTCGGTCGGGTAGTTTTTGCTATGTTATATGCGGACAGACGGAAAGACGGACGGACAGACGGACGGACTGAACGACGACTATAGGTGCTACGTATTTATATAATTACGAACGCACCTAATAATGTATAAATACAAATTCCTGAATAATGTCTGGCAATATTCTGTTTTTAGCCTTTTCAAAAACTGCAGGGTGTTTCTAAGCAAAAAAGGAACAAACTTTCAGGTGTAATAATAGGCATCAAGGCAAAGAATTTTAGTTATAGGAAGCCAGCATTGCAATTTACATAATCAGTCAAAAATACAGCATACTATCGCACTTCAAACCTCACTTGGATTTTGCTTATTACTTTAACAATATTGAAAATATTGTAAGAATATTTTCAAACTAATTACTTTGATTTATGTGAAATATGATGACAGTATGAGAAGTGCCAGATATTGCCAAAGTTTAAATCCAAAAAGTGAGGTTGACATTCTATTATTCAGAATGCACATATATACTATGTCACTGACCATAATTGAGTCACTTCCAATGATGTCATCATATTTCATACAAAGCAAAGTTAATACGAAGAAAATCTCACTAAAACACCTAAATTATTTTAAAGTTTTTAACAAAATTTCAAGTTCAGCTAGTAGTAAGATGTCTTACATATGGACGGAATAAGTGGGTTGCAATACTGCTTTTTCTGCACAAAAAATGGTATAGTTACAATTAAAGATGCACCGAATAGTGATTTTGGCCAAATGCCAAATATTCGGCATACAGGTAAACTAAATATTGAACATTCGGCTAGATGAATTGAATAGTGACTGTTAGGCTGACTACCGAATACTCAGCCAGCCTAATAGTAATAATAACAAGTTTAAAGACATTAAAAAGTTAAATTTTAAAACAATTTACATAATTTTATATTACACACATACTTCCATTTTAATAAATAACACCTTTTTACAAGTAAACGTTACATATACACACAATTTCCGACATTTATTTTCATATTTCACAGAAATCAAAGTAACTCTGTTGAAAATATAGTTATGATATCTTCATTATTGTTAAAGTAACATACAAAAATCTAAGTTTGACCTGAAGTGAGAGGAGATGCACTGTATTTTTGACTGAGAAAGTGGATTGCAGCTCTGTTTTCTTAGACAAAAATTGTCTGTCTTGATGTCGATTATCACCTCTGAAAGTTTTTTCCATTTTCCTTAGAAACACTCTTTTAGCGAAAAAGCGAAGGACAAATTATTTACCAGACATTGTTCAGAAACTTACATTTGTACTTTATTTATTCCTATGAAAGTGATCATTAACGGTTAATTTTCTTAAGTGACACTTATCAAATTACAAATAATTAATATAACAGCATTTTCTTTTATTTACATATGAATCTGTTTTTAATTATTCTGAATATATTTATAAATTGACAGTTAAAAATAGAGGTTGTGTAATTTTTTTTTTTTAAATAAAGTATTTTTAAGTATTAGGTTTGGTCGAATATTTAAATATTCAGTAACACCAAATATTCAGCAGGCTGAATAGTTTGAAGTTTGGCCAAACCGTATATTCGGTAGCATGACATAAGCAAACATGTCTGAATACCGAATATTTGGTACATCTCTATTTACAATCTCAGAAAACAATAGCTAAATATCGAGCTATTGCACCACATATGCAGTGCAGGTGTCGATGTAGGTTTTTTTTTCTTGGGGCCCATTTTGTGAAAAATAAAAGTTACTTTTGTGAATTTTATTATATTTTTTTGAAAAATAACGTTTTGTAATGAAAGTTGAAATTGAGTTACTCAAATTCGATCATTTATTAACAAAAATTTATTTAAACCCTTTTGCTAAAATCTTCATTTCTGGTGAACTGGTTTTATTTACAAATCACACATTTTAAAACCTAAGAAAATAAAAATAATAAATATTAGTAAGTTTTTATGGAAAGGAATTTTGTAATGGTGCTTATTTTATTAACTGTTTGACGGCTATGCAGCGCTATCGCGCTTTCAGATTTCAAGTCCAAAAATGCTAAGCGGCGCTATCGCGCTGTCATTTCAGAGTGCAAGTCTGTATCTCTGCGCGTGAGCAAATATTTTACCGCTCTTGAGTTTTCGTCACGAAACTGCGTCTTTTAAAGCATAAATAGCGTTTTTAATAAGTTTTCATTCCAAAAAAAAAAAATCTCTCTATTCTAAAAAAAAGTAACTACCGCTGTCACCGCCGCCGCCGCCGGTTTTGATTTTTTTGTAACCGGAGGTCTTTCTTCGTTAATATTAACAAAAATAATGCATACAAAAATATGAAAATCGGTGGTTTTATACAGAAATGTTTGATAAACACGCTGATGCAGACAGTTTTCAAATCGAAGAATAATTTTAAGAGTTATTTAAAGCTAAAGTTGGATAAAATCGTTCCACTAAAAAAGTTTTATAGCAGCAAAAACTATACATGGCAGTGTAATCATTTTTAGATCATTTTATGCGTTAGAATTTGCCGGAGTGCAGATTGCATTAATTTTTTTATTTTAACTCATTTTTTCAGGTTTTATTTCTATTTTAAATTCAAATTTTCAGCATTTCTAGAGATATTTTTTACAGATTTCAGAAAATTGTACTAATTTACACTGTTGCCAACTGTATAAAAAGCGCAAGCAATAATGTTTGCTTCAAATTAAAAATTTATTTACACGTGACTATTATAAACAGGAATAAAACTTTCAAATTAGAATTAAATAATTACGTATAAAAAGCAGGAACTTATTAAAAATTACGTCATAAAAAGTATGCACGTGAATTTTAAAAGAGAAAGGATATTGTAAAATAATAAATTCATTAACATGCGTTAGAAGTCTTAGGAGAAATTACGTCATATTTACGTCACATTATAGTTATTACATAAAATGAACACAAAATAATATTGCAAAAAAGTTTAAATTTAGAAATTGCGCTAGACATTTATTTGATATTTTGAGAATTAATTTAAAATGTCTCATTTAAAAGAACTTTCTTTTCGTTTTGTTAAAAAATACCAGGAGACAAAGACTCTCTTTACTTAATTCCTTTTAAATTAGCTTATTTTGAAATGTTGTTACACGTGTATACGTCATCAAGTTATTTTTATTTCGATGTTTTATTTGTGTTTTTATTAATGTTGTACGAATTTATTTGTTCTTTCGTTATTTAAAATAAAAATTATATCAATTTGTATAATTTGGCGAGTGGTTTGGCGATTTATATAATTTGGCGAAATTGGTCGACAGGATAATCAAGTAGTACCGCAGCGGATTTGGCGTTAAAATTACTCAATCAAAGAGAAATGAATAGAAATTCGTTTATAGGGAGATCGCCACTATTTTTTAAATTATAATTCAATCTTTCGAAATATTTTTAAAGCCGATAAAATTAGCGTGCATTTAGAGTCTGTGGTGTCTCGACGGGGGTTGGCGAGCGTAGCTCGTAGGGGGCCGAGCCCCCTAGTTATATAAAATTATCAGTAAAAACACATTTTTTTATTTGAAATATCCAAATTATCTATAGCACTTTTGGAATGTAAGAAGAGTTTGATGGAAAGCTGTCAAACAGTTAAAAGGAATTTTGTGAAGGGGCCCTAAATAGGCCCAAAATTTGGCCTGGATCAGTCCCTGCAGTGCAAATATGCAGTGCGTTTAAACGCTTTACTTCTAAATCACAAAAAGACAAAAAGAGGGAAATTATTTTTGCTGAGTTCCCAGAATTTAAATTAGATTTTTTTCCCCCATACCTTGAATTGTAGTCCTTTTCAGACTTCAAACAAACATTATATGAATGTAAAATTTTCCTTAAAATTTTCGCTTTGATTTAAAATAATTTGTTTTGAAATATGAAAATTTCATTCATTTTTTTTAAAATCCGCAAAAGAAGTTATTTAATTTTATTAATTACAATTAACTTCAAGGAAGAAATTATAAAAGTTTTATTAATTTAAAAAAAAATTAAGATTTTTTGATTTCAGCTTTTTTTAATGGTTTTAGCTTTAAATTTTTGAAAAGCAATGAATCCCTCTCTGAATTGAACTCAAATAAAAACCCTATAAATTATACATCATAACATCAAAATTAACATTCCTCCCTGCCAACAAATATTAAAAGGATTAATTGTGCTTCATTTCAAGCTCACCTACAAGCAATTCCCTCATCCACTTTCAAATTAGCAGCAATAACAATATTGACATTCAAAATGCTATGGAGCTTATTATAAACTTGACTTCCATCTCCGAAGAGTCAACATCTTAGAAAAAAGAAAAAAAATTGAAAAATCCAGTACTTTTACTTTACTACATAGGTAGGGGGTACTATCATGGAAGACGGTAGTATTCTGAGTGACGCAGCCTTAAGCCTAAAATCGTATTGTAGAATTCGTAGATGGCGGAACTCATATATACGGCTAACTCGACATCAAAGAAAACGCGAAAAGCCGCCTTTTAATAACACAGCAGATATAAGTCCTATTGTTCTGATTTTTTTAGAACAGTCTTATATCTCCAGTCTAATTCTATTCTGAAATTTTTACATTTCTACGTGCAGTATATTTTGAGATCTAAAGAGCCATTTTTAAAGCGAACGCGATGGAACGGTATGTAAGAAGTTCCTAATGTCAAAATCTGGAAAACGGTTCTGACGATTTTCTTTAAATTGATATACAGTATTAATCTGATTAAGATGAGTTGAATAAGACATATCTTTTATCTGGGAAAACTCATTTTATTTTTGACATTTTCGTTTCCGTTAATGCCCAGTCAACCGTTAATCTCTGGTAATTTTCTCGTCTGTGATTAGTGAGTGCGAGGCTAACATTAGCCTCGTAGAGAGTAGGTTTGACGTCATCACATCGCGCCAATGAGCGCGAAGGGCTGTGACTTGCAGTAGATAGATAATCCATGTTTATTTGTGTAGCGAGCAGAAATTACAAATTACGCTATAACGATGGATTTAGTGTTTTAAGTCGTCGTTTCCTATCGGATTTGAAGTTAATTATTTTATATTTCCTTATTTGCATTTAGTTATTCCTGAGTGCGAAGTGCTGTCACTTTCAAGTGATAGATAATCTATATTTATTTGTGTACTTCTTGCGAGCAGATGGTTTTGAAATTAATTATTTACATTTCCTTATTTACATTTGGTTATTCCTAATACTCATAAATTTTGTCAGTCTTCGCTTGGATGAACTTCTTGCACCATGATAATATATTAGCATAACTTGACCAGGTTGAAAACTTAATCCAATTTGCTATGCTGTCAGATTTACATATGTCTCAGCAGGGCTGTACGAATGGTGCAGTCATCCCAGGCGCGGAGGGGGCGCCAAATTTATACTAAAAACCTCGTCTTTTTCTTCCTTAAAAAAAATTGTATATTTACATGTTGTTAATTTTTTTTTCTCAGTGAAAGTACAAACATCTTTCGTTTCAAAGTTATTCCATTCTCCTTTACCTCATATAGACAGAGGCGTCCCTACGGGTGTGCGACAGGGGTGCGGCCGCACAGGTCCTCGCACCCGAAAAACCGTCAACCAATATTTTATGAATATTAGGCAGTTTTCATGTTTTTCTCTTGAAAAAAGAATATTTTGTCCTTGCAGGAAGGTAGCCGCTGACAATTTCTTAATAGTTACTTTTTACCATTTAGTGTCCCTATGGCAGGTGCGAATCCAGCAGGTCCTTATGGTAGGTGCAGGGGGTGGGATAATCACGCTGACCCCCCCCCCCCTCCCCCCCCCGCCCTCCAAAAAAAATATAAATCCAACTTTTTTATGGCAGTTTTTGCGGAAAATACAAACAAACGGAAACCCGATAATTTTCGGGTACAGGAAGGGGGGGGGGCAAACGTCCCGGACAATCCTGACCACCAAATAAATATATATATCGAGAAAACGCGAATTTATCCAAGGGATAACGAAAAAACGCGAAGTTCGTCAAAGGACTCAGAAAAAACATGAATTTAGTCACTGGATCGTGGAAAACACGCGAATTTCACCAAAGAATTGCAGAAAAAAATGAATTTCGTTAAAAGATCGCGAATTTTGCCAAAAGATACAGAAAAAAACATGAATTTCGTCAAATGATCAAGAAAAAACGCAAATTTCGTCAGAATATTGCGAAAAAATGCAAATTTTGTCACAAGATCGAGAAAAAAGCGCGAATTTCACCACAGAATCGAGGATAAAACGCTAATGTCGTTAAAAATGCAAAATTCGCCAAAGGATGACGAAATAAACACTAATTTCGTCAAAGGATCGCAAAAAAACGCTTGTCACAGGATGGAGGAAAAAACACTATTTTTGTCACACTATCGCAGAAAAAGTGCGAATTTTAGCCTCAGGATCGTGGATAAAACAATAATTTCACCAAAGGATCATAAAAAAATGCGAATTTTGCCAAAGGATCACGAAATAAATGCAAATTTCATCACAGGATCGTTGAAAAACACGAATTTTGTCAAAGGAATGCCGAAAAGCAGGAATTTTGTCACTGGATTGGTTAAAAACGTGAATTTCGCCAAAGGATTGATTAAAAACACGGAAAAAACGCAAATTTAGCCAAAGACCGCGAAAAACTGGAATTTCGTCAATGGATCGCGGAAAGAACGCAAATTTCGCCAGATAATTGCGAAAAAACACAAATTTTGTCACAGCATGTTGAAAAAAGCACGAATTTCGACACAAGATCGCAGATAAAACACTAACTTCGTTAAAGGATTGTAAAAAAACACGAATTTCATCAAAGGATCAGGAAATAAATGTGAATTTCGTCAAAGGACCGAATTGTAGTAAAAGTATTGTTGCAGTAAAAGATCTTTTTAATACAATTCTCTGTATAACAGACAGCTTCTTTAATGTAAACAATGAATTGTACTCTTAAAAAGAGCCTGCAATCCATTCTGTAGAAATATTGCTACCCTCTAGAGCAGGGGTTCCCGAACATTTAGATCGACGTACCACTGAATAGAAGTTCATACTTCCGCATACCACCAAGTTACAAACTCCATGCTATTACAGAAGAACTTGTGTAAATGAAATATGTCTAAAACAAAATATTTGTGCAGTCTTTTGTGCTCCGTATAAGCAGATTTTACTGCATTTAATTGGATGATTACTTTATTAAATTGGTATACTTAGATTGACTGCTTTATATTAACATTCAAGTAAAAAGTACTAGTATCATTATTACTATATTATTAATATGTACATTATCAAAATATATTGTTTTGATTTTTAAAAAAGCTACAATACTTAATGGCATATTGGTGTAAATTGATACATATGCACTAGGATGACTATTAATTCTGTTGTATTGCTAATGATAAGGGTGATGCTTGCTTTACCAAACACATCTTCCTCATATCTGATTCAATCTTAGTTTTAGGCATAAATCAGATTCGATGTTTATGTTTATTCCTGTATTTGTTTTTCATATAAAGAAGTGACGAGAAAGCATTTAAAACAAATCTATGTTGTGCTAAAAACAAGCAATAATTTTCAGGGTTGTAGTGGGCATCTGCCCGGGTACCCACCCAGCTACCAGCGTTAAATCTGCATATCATCACAGATGTAAACAATGAAACTTTCAGTTCAGATGTAAGGGCAAAATTACAGATTTTTTTAATTTTATATCATTCCGTGTGTATTTCAGTATGTAATTAATACTCTATAATATGACTGAACTCATGATTTTTTAGGAAGGAAGTACAATTTATTTCTGATTAAAAAAAAAAAAAAAAAAAAAAAAAAAAAAATGGTAATCACAATCTTTTTATCAAATCTTTTTATGTATTTTAATCCAGATTTTTTTACTATTAAGACTGGCTAAACCTGAAATAAAACTTCCTTACTTTATAATTTTGTTGCGAATTAATAGGTACCATTAGGAAGGAGGTAAGTTTCATTCAATAATTCAAGGAAAATGATTCTTATCTTTATAATGCAGATTTAATTATACATTATTATTTACTTGATCTTTACTTTTAATAATTTAATAATTTTTTAAATTATCTTACTTCTTATCATTTTAGTTTATTACTGTAATTAATTATTTTAATATTTTACTATATTGCAAGGATTTTTTATAACTTTGATTGCATAAATACATTCAAATGACTGCTTAAAAACTAAACAAAGCAAAGACCAGAAATCTGCAAAATTCTAAAATCTGCACAACCTCTGGTCCCAAGTTGAGCGGATTTGAGGGAGTCTACTGTATAATGATTTTGTTCAGAGGTACTGTTTGTTTTCGTAAAGCGAAACCTTCTGCGCTTTTCCGCATGCATCAGGTCTGTTTTGATGTTATCAAAACTAGGGGATCGTACCCGGGCTTCCCGGGTTAAAGAATATTGGTGAAATAATTTTTTTTTAATTGAAAACTAATATTTTTTTTATATGCAATAAATTTTTTAGATTGACCACACTTACATTAAAAAAGCATTTTTCATGTGAAAAATACGAATTATACAATCAAATAAATTTGTGGAATTTATCAAAAGCGATATTTTCTTATTAGCCGCAAGCTAAGAGTTATTTGCCAATATTTTGCTACTTATGGCATCCTTTTATATTTTGATAATTTCAAATACCATACATGTCTGGTAAATTTGTGTTTTAATTATATTATTTCATTTATTTATTCATAGGAAAGTTTTTTTAATGGATATTAGCCGTAAGAAAATGATGAAATCTTTATTTTGTTTTAAGGGCAAACGGATTAATCTTTCGTAATCGAGCTCAGCGCGATAAAGATAAATTAAAAAAATATTTCATGCCTTAAATTGATTTTAAAACCATAGACAATCAGTAAACTGAGATGAATTTTGCAAACAATTTTCATTTAAAAAAAAATCCTATTTGGTGATCTAAAAATTTAAATTGTACGATTACAAATATGTTACGTTTGTGTTTTTTCAATATTATTCTTTTATTTGTTTATAAAAGAAGTATTGATTTCGTTAATTTGTCTTTTACAAATATGTTAGATTGGTGTTTTTTATTATTCTTTTATTTGTTTATAAAGGAAGTATTAATTTCGTTATGCAAAAATAGTCAGAAACAAATGCTGAAAAATCTTTGTTGTTTTATGTGCAAAATGTTTATTATTATTATTATGTATTGAAACCGGCACATGATAAGATAAACTTTTAAAAAAAATCATGCTTAAAAATTATTTTAGAAAATGTTATACATCAGTCAATGAATACAGGTTTTAAACAAATTGCATTTGAAAGTAATTTTTTTTTCGCTGTGCGAAGAAAATTGAAAATGTACGATGGTCAGAAGATTAAAAAATTGCAGTAACGAAAATTTCAAGACCGAAATTTGATCGTGAAGTATTGCCATTCGCAAAATGACGTCAGGGTTACGCACAGATACGTTTGTTTTTAATAATATACATAGAGTTGCAAAGGGTGGAAAAAGCCTGGTTTATTCCCGGGAATAAACCGGGTCTTTTGGGAAGGAAATTTTAAAAGTTCCCGGGAGTTTTCAGAAAGTCTTAGGCATGGAAATTTTCAATGTATTATTTGTAATTATTTTTTATCGATTTTAATTTTTGTCAATGTGAACAAAATTTTTTTTCACAAATGTTAACAATACAAATAACATAAATATAGAAAAATAGCGCAATTTGCCTGAGAACTAAAGAAATATATGCTTAAGTTTCAGAAATATTAAATAAGAGAATTTAAGATATCGTAAGTAATTTTATATTTTAATCGTCGTAAGTAAAATGTGATAAAGGCAGATGATAGATTCCTCATGCCTGTTCTCTGAATCAGCCAATCTAAAGAACAACAAAAAATTGAATAAAATTAAAAGAAATCAATCAAAAAATAGCAACTCGCTAGAATATGAGACTCGCTCTATATATTAATATAGAGTACGTCTGATTAGAAGATACGGCAGCTTATAGAAATTAAGCAATTTTAATTCCTAAAGAAACATTCAAATCCTCACTAATTCACAGTCGCCATTGTTGTAAAATAAACGAATTTTAATAAATTATAAAAACCTAGAGCGCGAAATCATAAGATTTGTGAATTTATAAAGAAAAAATACCTTAAACTTTTGAGAACAGTATTTGACATTTCTTAAAAATAAAATTTGAAATTAAAAAATAGCTGATTTTGTTTAGCCTCAAAAGTCCTTCAAAATTCCCAATATTCCCCAAAATTCCGGGTTTATTCCCCAAAATTCCCGGGTTTATTCCCGTCTCCCAAAAACTGCGGTTTTTTTTGCAACTCTAAATATACATACTTAATCAGTAAAATATAATAAAGATAAGTTATTAGGATGTTGTTATCAATTGGGGGTCTTATGCTTGGATTTCCGGAGTGAAAACAGCAATTTTCACCTTCTCAAAATTTGCATACACACTTCTCATATCCATATTAATCATTTTTAAAAATTATTTTGTTTGATCATTTAAAAATCATTTTAACTCAAAACTTGAAGTCACGATTGTGAGCAACATCTTTTATGTGAACAGACGCACTCTTTACTTGAGATTCTAATCTCAATTCCGGAGAGTAAAAATTTCCGTAATTTATGTTTTTTAGTCGCATTTGTGTTAAAATGTTTAGTTTTATCTATGAAAATGATCGTTTTCTTTTATATATGACTTCATTTTCACTTAAATAAGCATTTCGCCTAGTCTTTGAAACTTAGTATCGGTACACATGCAGAAGGAAAAACAATATAGAAAATTTATGAGGAAAAATGCATGTTTTCAAAAGCAGTATGTCATTTTCCGTTATTATGCCCCTAATATAATATTCTTCTCCTAATGGGATTTTGCGCCACTAAACCCTATACAACAATTTTTATTAACAATTTTGAATTTTTATGAGAAAATAGCATGAATAAAGTTAAAAATACCTCATTATTTCTCTCTTTTCTGCAATAATGAACTATCTAATTTTCATAATTTTGAAGAAATTTCATAAAATAATTTTAAAATTAAAATATAAAAGTAGGGATATTTAAAAAAACAGATAGTACGATCACATCTACGAAGGAAGAGCTTTCAGTTAAAAAAAAAAAAAATTGTAAAATTGGTTCAGCAGAAATATAAGGGCAGATGACTAAAAAACACACTTGTGTTTTAAATATATAGGTTATACAAAATTAGGAAAAATTAAATTAAGCAAATTATGTTATTTTGATAAAATTATAGTAGAATGTCCTAAAGAATAGCATTAAAATTTTATTATTCGAGAGAATTTTGGCAAAAACTTCTGGAACACGATATTATTTTAAAACACGCATTATTTGTTTGCTTGTCTAACTCGGCGGAGGAAATCCATCCAGGCAAGAATAATCAATTTCTCTAATATAAATCGATATTATTTGCATGCCACCTCTATTTTATTCAGACACTCTAAATTTTTGTAAAACATTACGTTTTATCAGTGTATGATTTCGATTACATTATTTTCAAAAGTGAAGCATTTTCACCCGGGAAGAATTTCAAAGCAGCTGGGGTGTGAAAATGACGCACTTCTACAAAACATAATTCAAGTTTACGAATTAAAATACACGCTTTTTTATAAAATGACGTCATTTGCATCCGCTAAAGCTATACAGTCTCAAACTTCGTCTGTAGAAAAGTATGCATATGATATCATTATCGCGGAATAACAGACAATATTCTTGACATAGCTCGTATTTTAATTTCAACTTTTTTTTTCAGGTTTTATGAGAAAATGGCAACAAAAAGATACAGTACCTCCTATTTTCGACTATTTTCCGTTTATTTTCAATGACTTTCAATAGAAATGAGGTACTTTTGTTGCCACGATAAGAAAAATGGTATTAAAAACTACAAAAAAAATTAATATCTCAAAAATAAATTGAAATACAGCTTTCAAACAAATTGCATTTAAAAGAGCATTTTTTTCCTTTAACGACGGTGTAAAAATTTAAAATGTGCGATGTTTAGAAGTTTAAAAATTTGCAATAGAGAAAATTGCAAAACCAAAATTTTATTTCAAATTTCTAAGTGTTGCCATTCGCAAAATGACGTATGCGTTACGCACAGATATGTTTGTCCTTTATAATATAGATAGGGATGATCGGAGGCTGCTTAGCTGAGTGACAACATACAACTGGAACTTCGGCAAATACCCATCTCAGCATTACCCCTTTGGATTGTAAAATTGTCTCAGAGTGTTAAGCACAGATTTCGAAAACGAACTGTATTTTTGATGTGTTTATAAGGCATCATTTTGTTTATATTTTAAAACTTCATCTAAATAGTTGTAATTTTCCTAATAAATATGTTGCATATAATGTATGGCAGTAATAATCAGTATATCTGATGAAAATTCAATTAATTTTTTTAAAATAAACTATATTTATTTAATGATTTTTTTTTATCCCTATTACTGTATTTCATCAATAGTAGTTCGAGAGCCATAATTTTATATTGTAAAATTATTAAAGTATTTTGCAAGCAGTCCTTGTTCAATCACAAAAGCCTGCCACTAAAAAATTTTAATACAGAAGATGCGTATAATGTTTTTCTCTGATGTAAACAATAAATTTTGCAGTTAAGAAGCAGATGTATTTCACAAATATTGCTAATTTCTTGGAACATTAAATTTGATACATTGTCTTTTTTAACGCATTATTTTGGATCAATGAAAACATTATATTAAATTTTTTTGTAAATGAGTGTTATAATCGGTGGCAGGTCTTGATGGTTTTTTTTTTTTTTTTTTTTTTTTTTTTTTTTTTTTTTTTTGTTATAGGCACTAAATTCATGCCTTCAAAAGTAATATTTTTTAAAAAAGAAATTTTTGCCTTATTTAATATAAGAAACTTCTGCCAAAAATAAGGCAAAGATTTCATTATTAAAAATAGTGAAAAAGGAATAAATTTGCCAGCCATGCATTTAGTGCCCCCAAAACTGTCAGTCACGAGCAAAAGATAATTTAATAATGTGTGACATGATCTATCAGGGCCGAAACTAAGGGGGCGAGGGGGCATGTGCCCCGGCGTCAGAACGAAGGGGCGCCACATGAAGGATTATACTTTTGGAATGGATCATTTTCTTCTGATGGATTGATGGCTTCCATTATTATGAAACAGCCATTATAAATGAAGAGTTAGGTGAAGACGAAAGAGCAGTCATAAAAAGTTAGAACTCTGATTTTCAGGTCAGAATGGGGGAAAAGGGAAATGGCCTTTTTTTTACGGCTGTTTTTTTATTTTTACCTAGCACTTCATTTATAATGGCTGTTTCATAAAAATGGAAGCCACCAATCCATCAGAAAAAAATAACTCGGTTAAGCAGGACTTGGATAATCGGGACTCTACTGTATATTTCATCTTAAAAATGCTCTTTAGAAAATTTTTGTTGGTGTTCAGAGGGGAATCATGACCCCCTGGACCTACCCTTTGGACCCGCCATTGTAGATTACGTAGTTCAGAATAACATGTCTTATGATTACATACTTTAAATTTTAAAATAAGTCGGCTATTAGAAAATTAATAAAATTATCTTTGTAAATATACTTTACAGAAGAAGGGGGGGGGGAGCGCCAAAATCCATGTTTTCCCCGGGTACAAAAAAGGCTAGATTGGGCCCTGTGATCTATACCTATTATGTATAGGTGCAGATTCACAGTCGCCATGTTACGACTAAATTTTTTGCTTCGGCCGCTAACTTTCAATGCCTCAGTCGCCATACGTTATACAGGGATGCTCCTTTTCTGCTAATGGTGGATTTCTACCTTTTTTAAAAAATGAAATCAGTGTATTTTTCTTCCTACGGTCCAGAATGATCTGTTTAACACAGAAAACTATTGTATTACATAGAAAAACAAACGTCTGAAGTGTGTTTTGATTTTTATAGCGCTAAATAATTTTTCACATTCACAAATTTTTTAATGTAATGTTATACGATAAAATCAAAATTAGAAATATTGTTGTCCTAATATTTCCCACTACCATGATTGCTTAGCTTTACATTTTTTAAAAACGTATCTTGTCCAACTATATCTTCTGAATGAACATAGTTTAAGATTTGTATTACACTTAATAATTAAATTTAAAGAATTTTGTGATTAAATTAAACATACCCATTTAATGTAATTAGTCTGTGTTTTCCTGTACATAGACATATCTATATACTAGTTGGATGTGCCAATCCCAAAACTTTCTTCTATCTTATACATCTTAATATTTCAAAAACTAGTTACACATGTTAATACTTCAATATTATAAGTTCATTTCTATACCAACTTTGATTTTTATCTTAAATTTCTACTTCATTCAATTAAATGAACTAAAAACGAGTTAATCTATATCATGATATTTGTTAACATTAATAGTTTTTCCTTATTCCGTTGTTATCAGATGTTTGCGAATAGCCGACATAGCAGGGAGTGAATTCCCGCCTTTGCGCGAGCCGCCGATGTGACAATAGAACTACGAAAAATCAAGAAGAGTATACAAAAATCGCTATCACAGAGCCCCTTTACCGCGCGATATTTCCAAATTCAAGGAGGACTTGTTGGCAAAGCCAAAAACATGCACAGAAAATTTGGTTCTGTTGTATGCAGAATTTTTTACACTTTTCGATTGTACAATAAAAAAAATGGTACAGACATCGTAATTATACCGCCCCCTTCCAGCGGAATTTTTCCAAATTCAGGGAGGACCTTCATGCTATGACCAAAAAGAAACACAAAAAGTTTGGCTCAATTCTATGCATAACTTCATACAATTTTCGATGGTACAATATTCAAAATAGCACAAAATCCGCTATTACAGCGCCCCCTACCGGCGAATTTTTTCCAAATTAAGGAAGGACCTGCTCGCCATAGCCAAGAACTTAAAATAAAAATTTGGTTCAATTCTATGCATAACTTCATACACTTTTCGATGGTACAATATGCAAAATCGCTATTACAGCGCCCCCTAGCGACGAATTTTTTCTAAATTCACGGAGTACCTGCTTGTTATAACCATAAACTTAAAATAAAAATTTGGTTCAATTCTATGCATAACTTCATATACTTTTGGATGGTACAATATTCAAAATCGTACAAAAATCGCTATTACAGCGCCCCCTACCGGCGAATTTTTTCCAAATTCAGGGAGGATCTGCTTGCCACAGCCAAAAACTTAAAATAAAAATTTGGTTCAATTCTATGCATAGCTTTATACACCTTTTTGATGGCACAATGGCGACAGAGAGACGGACACATGGACAGACAGACATTTTCTATAAACATGTTTTTTGGGATCTCTGACCCCTAAAACATGTAAATCCGTCGAAAACCGGAAGTCGAAAAAAATTTCGATTACAATACTTTCTTCTATTGAAGATAGAAGAAAGTAATAAAATAAATTATTTTCCACTTTGAATTCAGTCCCTTACAAACACTAAATTCTTTTTATGTGCTTGTTTCACAATGAGGCCACTGGACTTTTTGGGTTTAGGAGCCACTTTCTCCTTCCAGATACTGGGAATCTGCACCTATGCTATTATGTAAAATTTTATAATTTTCACTATTTCTAGTTCCAAGGAATGTAATTTAAAGCACGTTTACAAGGTAAATTTAAGGATGAATGAAATATGAATCTATATAATGCAAAATTCTGTAATATGCAGAAGTTCTCATCCCAAGGTGTGTTATAAAGATCTATCGTATTTATCTTCATATGTAATTCACTCACCAAAAACCCTAAAGATTTAATATCTGCGAGTGCTTTTTTATTTATTTTTTTTTATGCTGGGCAGTAGGGGGAGAGAGGAGAGGAGAAATGTACATTTGGGGAGTTAGGGCTTTATTTATTTATGTTAGTGAGCAACAAATATTGCAGATTATTACTTTCTTCTATCTTCAATAGAAGAAAGTATTGTAATCGAAATTTTTTTCGACTTCCGGTTTTCGACGGATTTGCATGTTTTAGGGGTCAGAGATTCCAAAAAACATGTTTATAGAAAATGTCTGTCTGTCTGTGTGTCCGTCCGTCCGTCTGTCCGTCTGTCTGTCGCCATTGTACCATCAAAAAGTGTATGAAGTTATGTATAGAATTAAACCAAAATTTCATTATAAGTTTTTGGCTATGGCAAGCAGGTCCTCCCGGAATTTGGAAAAAATTCGCCGGTAGGGGGCACTGATATAACAATTTTTGTGCGATTTTGAATATTGTACCATCCAAAAGTGTATGGAGTTATGCATAGAATTGAACCAAATTTTTAGTTTAAGTTTTTGGATATGACAAGCAGGTCCTGCCTGAATTTGGAAAAAAATCGCCGGTAGGGGGCGCTGTAAATTCGTTTTTTGTGCGATTTTGAATATTGTACCATCGAAAAGTGTATGAAGTTATGCATAGAATTGAACCAAATTTTTATTTTAAGTTTTTGGCTATAGCAAGCAGGTCCTCCCTGAATTTGGAAAAAATTCGCCGGTAGGGGGCGCCGTAATAGCGATTTTTGTGCGATTTTGAATATTGTACCGTCCAAAAGTGTATGAAGTTATGCATAGAATTAAACCAAATTTTTATTTTAAGTTTTTGGCTATGGCAAGCAGGTCCTCCCTGAATTTGGAAAAAATTCGCCGGTAGGTGGCGCTGTAATAGTGATTTTTCTGCGATTTTGAATATTGTACCGTCCGAAAGTGTATGAAGTTATGCATAGAATTAAACCAAATTTTTATGTTAAGTTTTTGGATATGGCAAGCAGGTCCTCCATGAATTTGCAAAAACTTCGCCGTTAGGGGGCGCTGTAATAGCGATTTTGTGCGATTTTGAATATTGCACCATCGAAAATTGTATGAAGTTATGCATAGAAATGAACCAAAAAAAAAATTTTAAGTTCTTGGCTATGGCAAGGAGGTCCTCCCTTAATTTGTAAAAAAATCGCTCGTAGGGGGCGCTGTAATAGCGATTTTTGTACAATTTTTGTGCCATTTTGAATATTGTACCGCCGAAAAGTGTATGAAGTTATGTATAAAATTGAACCAAATTTTATGTGTTTATTTTTGGTCATGTCACGAAGGTCCTCCCTGAATTTGGAAAAATTCTGCCGGAAGGGTGCACTATAATTGCGATGTCTGTACCATTTTCATTATTGTACCATCGAAAAGTGTATGAAGTTATCCATATAATTGAACCAAATTTTTTGTGCATGTTTCTGGCTATGGCAAACAAGTCCTCCCTGAACTTGAAAAAATTCCGAAAGAAGGGGGCGCTATAATTCCGATCTCTGTGCCATTTTCATTATTGTACCATCGAACAGCGTATAAAATTATGCATACAACTGAACCAAAATGTTTGTGGTTGTTTTTGGCTTTGGCCAACAGGTTCTCCTTGAATTTGGATATTGCGCGGTAAAGGGGCTCCGTGCTAGCGATTTTTGTATGCTTTTCTTGATTTTTCGTAGTTCTATTGTGCATCGGCGGCTCATGCAGCGGCGGGAACTCGCTTCCTGCTATGCCGGCTATTCGCAAACAGCTGATAACGACAGAATAAGGAAAAATTAATAATTTTAACAAATATCATGATATAGATTAACTCGTTTTTAGTCCGTTTAATTGACTTGAGCAGAAATTTAAGATGAAAATCAAAGTTGGTATGGTATTGAACTAATAATATTGAAGTATTAACATGTGTAACTAGGTTTTGAAATATTAAGATGTATAAGATAGAAGAAAGTTTTGGGATTGGCACATCCAACTAGTTTTTTTTTTTTTCAAACTAAAGTTTGAAAGATTTTAATTATTTAGGTAAGCTGGAGAGATGGGTGAGAAGGAAGAAGTGAAATTTTTGGGGCTCAGGAGATTGTTTTATATGATTTACTATTATTGCCAATAAAGAGCTTTAAAGAAGGATGGTGGAAGTTTATATATATATATATATATGTATGTATGTTTAAAGAGCAATATTTCTTGCTATTTTTCTTAAGACAGTAAATTTTTAATTTAGTAAAATTTAACATAGCTTTTTATATCTCTGAAACAAACCAACAGAAATACCATCTAAACATGCATGTTGTACATTACTTCCATATTTACCAAGGAGTGGTTTAGAAAAATCTCATAGCACAGTGCTCTTTAAAATTGAAATATGAGACATCTTTTTTTGCGGGGAGGGAGGGGGAGAGATTGAAGGTGAATAGACATCCTGACTATGAATTCTTTGTCTGGTCTTTAATTTTTGTTGTTGTTGTTTTATTTTTTTTATCATTAACTTAAAAAAAGTACTGATATCAATACAAAAACCCTTAACGGATTAAAAGTTTGTGACGCAGCGCTTTATCTTATGCTCTAAGAATTTTAAATATGGAACTTAAAAATAATGATATCAAATTTTGAGTGACACTATGCTATTAATTATAATATCTATATATATATTTATTTCATCATTTTATTTTTTTATAATTGCATGTGCAAAAATTATGTTCATTTTAAAAAAATGTATAAAAGTTTATTCATTGATGCATTATCATTCATATCTCTCATAAATTCAAAATATGAGTTTTAAAAGATATGATATCAAAATTTAAGTGACGCCTTGATGTTGCTTAAAACGATTAGTTTTAAAATTCAATTTAAATTTTCTTTTGGCTAAATACATTTACACATCTAAACAATACTTTTCATTTTCCAATGCACTGTTGAATATATTACTTTCACTGAATCTATATAATGCACTGAAATGTATTCATTTGAATAAATTGATTTATCTTTTGTGCCACGCTATCCAAAAATCAAAAGTAAAATTTATGTAAATAGTTTTTTGCGTCATTGTATCCAAACTAAGTTAAATGTATGCAAATGGATAATATGACGAAAAAAACTATTTACATAAATGTTACTTTTAATTTTTGGATAGCGTGGCACAAAAGATAAATCAATTTATTCAAATGAATACATTTCAGTGCATTATATAGATTCAGTGAAAGTAATATATTCAACAGTGCATTGGAAAATGAAAAGTATTGTTTAGATGTGTAAATGTATTTAGCCAAAAGGAAATTTAACTTGAATTTTAAAACTAATCGTTTTAAGCAACATCAAAGCGTCACTTAAATTTTGATATCATATCTTTTAAAATTCATATTTTGAATTTATGAGAGATATGAATGATAATGCATCAATGAATAAACTTTTATACATCTTTTTAAAATGAATATAATTTTTGCACATGCAATTATAAAAAAATAAAATGATGAAATAAATATATATAGATATTATAATTAATAGTATAGTGTCACTCAAAATTTGATATCATTATTTTTAAGTTCCATATTTAAAATTCATAGAACATAAGATAAAGCGCTGCGTCACAAACTTTTAACCCGTTAAGGGTTTTTGTATTGATAATATATACAACATATACAACGTTTCAATTTTTTGGTAATTTTCGATGCCCGCCACCCTTTACGATATCATATGTTATCATCCCTTGATCCAATTCCCCCTGCCTAGTAACATTGTTATCAATGTCTAAAACTTCTTTTTATTTTTTGCAATTTTTTTCTTTTGTTTATAGTGATACTAATACACATATTATATATATATGGTTACAGGGTTGGCATTTTTGCCAGGACAGTGGCAAAAACTGGAAAAATCCAGGCAAAAATGGCATTCTTATTTTTCTTTAATGTGTAATAAAATTTATAAACTAATAAGGATAATGGTATAAACAATTAAATTTAATAAGATATTATTTAATATCTTTAATTATATTTATTAAATAGCAGATTAAATAAATATTTTAAATCTTTATAAAATAGGTGGGATTCAGTTTAATACTTAGGAATTTAAGAACCAAATTAAAAATCAGATATCTAATTTTTCTTTCTTAAGTAAAGTATTTTGTCAGACATTAATATTTTTTTAATTATCAAAAGGTTTTATATAACTTTGCTACTTTTTTTTATGTAATAGGCCTTAAAACATGTAAATATTTAAATCTTTGGTACTAATTTATAATTATTTATCTGATGAAACTAGTCTATTCAGATAAAAAAATAATTAAATTGGAAATTACATATTGAAAAAACTCCCTGTTATGTCTTGTTATGAAATTATAATTTACCCCCCTCTCTCTTAGGCATATCCCACAATGAGACGACAAGCGACATGAAGCCGCAACATGTAGCGCAAAAAACCGGTCGAAACAAAGAACGAAGTTGTTTCAAACCAGTTTTTCCAGCGAATTCAAGCGACATGTCTTATGTGTCGCCTTAGTGTGGGACTTGCCTTACACTCCAAGAAAGGAACATTCTTTACTTTCAGTAAGTAACCTGTAGCCATTTTATCTTTTTGTACTGTATTCCTCCCCCCCCCCCCCAAACACTCTTTTATAATTCTCAAACCCAACAGTCCATTGTCAAATGATCACAAGACAGATAACAAAATACCAGAGTATTGCATCCTTTTTGTAGTTGGTCAATGGAAATGTAAGTGCGCAGGTACACAGGTTTTGTAGAAGCTATTGTACAAAACCAGGCAGGACCGAACTGATTTCACAGATAATAGATACAAAAAATTTTCTGTATTTCTTAACTTAAGAGTTAAAAAATAAATTTAGAATATTGATTTTTTAACTACTGAGTTACTTTTTTCTTTCATAAAATATTTTTTCTCTTTTATGCGAAAAAAATTAAATGGACTTATTTTTGCCAACCTATTTTTACGGGGACGGTTTTAACCAGGTTTTTTTCATGGTTTTTTCCACCTATGGCAAAAACTTACCAACCCTGTATACATTTATTATCCACATTACTGTATTGATTCAAAGAAGAAATCAATAAAATATCCCTATTATAATATGAAATAACACTTGAAAGAAAGAGTTACTAATTAAAAGTAGTTAATAATAGCTTTTAGGTACATAATGCATTCAACAGTAATCATAGAAACTCGACAGAGTTTCTCGCCAAGCAAAAGAAACAACAGTGCAATGAATCGTAAATGAAAGAAATTTCCGCCAAATTATGCCAAACGGCTTTTCAAATTTTTTTTAGTACTCTGTCTAGTTTATCATAGAAATTCGACAGAGTTTCTCGCCAAGCAAAAGAAACAACAGTGCAATGAATCGTAAATGAAAGAAATTTCCGCCAAATTATGCCAAACGGCTTTTCAAAATTTTTTTAGTACTCTGTCTAGTTTATATTTTCCGGACTGACCAAAGCGGGATTTTGACACATCTATATCTCCGGTTCTATTTACGATAGAAAAAAAAAAAAAAGAATTATTTCTATCGAATGGGGCGTCCACATGACTCAGAAAACAAAAGTAAATTGGAATCCGGCCAATAGATTTTTAGTAAATGCGATTTTAAAAGTGCTGTTTTTTGCACTTTTGAAATTCTTGTTCCGACCAAATCTGTTGACAGGGCTACAGCGATGTGTAATTATCGGATTTTTATGCGGTTTACGCCATTTCAATTGCTTTTATGAGTAGTTCAAACCTTTGTAAGTTTCATGTAAAAATATTAATTAGTTTTTGATTTATACCAGTTTAAAGTCTTATTCTTATTGCAGCGTGGAGTATATAATATGTGAGGCATTCTCACATCATCGTGGCGTACGTAATATGTGAGGCATTCTCACAATCTTTTGAATTTTAAGTTCCTGAATAATAATTTTTACTTTCTTCTATATTTAGAAGAAGAAAGTATTGGATTCGCAAAAATTCCGACTTCTGGTATTCGATGGATTTATAAGTTTTAGAATGTTCTGAACACGATTTGATGGTTTTTAGAAAATGCCTGTCTGTCACTCTCTGAGTCTGTTTGTGACAAAAATTTTGTGGGCGCTCTATCTCAAGAACTAATGCACGGAATTTCACAAAACTTTCGATTCAGTTAGACCTTGAAATAAACTGGTTCTGATTAGTTTTTGGTGTAAATCGCCGAAAAGGTGTCGCTGCTGTGCTGCATTTTTCGCGATTTTTTCAATAGCTATATCTCAAGAACTAATGCACGAAATTTCATAAAACTTCAGATTCAGTTAGTACTTGATAGAATTTGGTGCTGATTACTTTTTTTTTGAAAATCGCCCAACAGGTGGCACTGCTATGCTGCATTATTCTTGATCATCGCAATAGTTTTATCTCAAGAACTAATTCACGAATTTTCATCAACCTTCAAATTCAGTTAGTCCCTGATAAAAAATTACTGCTGTTTATTTTTTGTGTAAATCGCCCAACAGGTGGCGCTGCTGTGCTGCCTTTTCCAATATTTCCGCAATATCTGTATCTCAAGAACTAATGCATGAATTTTCATCAAGCTTCAGATTCAGTTAGTCCCTAGTATAAATTGGTCCTAATTAATGTTTGGTGTAAATCGTTCAACAAGTGGCGATGCTATGTGGAATATTTTACGATTTCCGCAATAGCTCTAGATCAAAAACTAATGCACGGATTTTCATCAAACTTCAGATTCAGTTAGAAGTTGACACAAGTTGTTGATGAATAGATTTTGATGCAAATCACCTAACCGGTGGCGCTGATATGCTGTATTTTGCGTGATTTGCACGATTTTAGCGATAGTCCTATCTAGATTGCCATTTAATTTTGGCATAGACTGCTATTTAATTTTAGCAGTGTACTAGAGAATTTAGTATTAACATGTATGAGATAGAAGAAAGTTTTGGGACTGGCATTGGCATATCCGACTAGTTATATTAGTACATATTCTTGTGGGTTTTTTTTTTTTTTTAATTTCATATACTGGGGAACATCTCATTGCATGACTGCATAGCAATATTAACAAGACAAATAAGTTTAGGACGATGTTGGGTGTCCAAATATCCAGGAAACCATTATACCGTCCCGTGTCCCTGATGCTGATTTTTAAGTTTGGAGCTGTCTGTATAAAATTGTTTCAATAAAAGTAATTCTATGTAATTTTTTTCCGAAACTGGGACAATTGTTTTATATAAATATGTAGCAAAAAATTAATCTGCACACATTTTTACGGTTGATGTTATTTTTTTAAACTCTTTCCCTGGGTTTTAGATACCTTACCGTCCCTCTTGTTACATTATACAGAAAATCAATTCACATGCAGTGACAGAATTTTTGTCAACTTTTTTTCTCAGGCAGAAGTATGATAGAGAAAGAATGACTAAAATTCTTTGACGGGAAATTTTCTGCAGAATTTAAATCAGCATTTAAATATCAATTTCAAGCATCGTGGCTTTATTGTTAGTCGTACTGTCCCCAAGGTTTATTCCGGCACTTTTCGAGGTAAATAATTTTTTTTAAATTTAATCCAATGTAAATAACTGTTCCTAAAAATCAATGAACATTGTGGCTATCACTGTGTCTTAACATGATTTGCCTAAAAATAGGTGGTAATTTTCCTTACCGTTCCATCCTTACCATCCCTTTTTTCCTATACCCTCCCCTTTTTTACTTTCTTCTATCTTTACAAGAAGAATGTATTGGATTCATGAAAATTTTCGAATTTCGGTTTTCGACGGATTTAGACGTTTTAGGGTTCAGAGAACCCAAAAAACATATTTTTACAAAATGTCTGTCTGTGAGTCTGTCTCTGTGTGACACAAATTTTGTGGGCGCTCAATCTCAAGAACTAATTAACGGAATTTAATAGAAATTAATATTCAGTTAGTCCCTGATATAAATTGGTGCTCATTAGTTTTTGGTGTCAATCGTTCAACAGGTGGCGCTGCTATACAGCATTTTTCACGATTTCCCCAATAGCTCAATCTCCAGAACTAATGCACGGATTTTCATCATACTTCAGATTCAGTTAGTTCTTGACAGGAATTGACTTTTATACATTTTAGTGTAAATCGCTCAACAGGTGGCGCTACTACGCTGCATTTTTTGCGATTTCCACAATAGCTCTATCTCAAGAACTAATGCTTGGATTTTCAGCAAACTTCAAATTCATGTATACCTTGATATAAACCACTGCTGTTTATGTTTTGGTGCAAATCACTCAGTAATTGGCGCTACTATGCTACATTTTTCACAATTTCCGCTATAGCTCAAGAACGAATGCACGAATTTTCATCAAACTTCAAATTAAGATATAATTTGATATGAATTGGTCCTAAATTGACGTAATTTCTTGTATTATTTAAATGATTTAATTGACGTGATTTATATAGAAGAAAGTTTTGTGTTGGACACAACATACTAGTTTACTTTACGGTCCTTTCTCCAACACCCATTTAAGACAATGTTATATCAAAATTTTCTACTAAAAATACTACATTGTTATTATTTCTTATTTGAATGTTCTGTGGGTACTATGCAAATTCATTATAAGTAAAAAATTAGAAAAAAATAAAAAGTTATAGTGGTAAAATGGTAACGAAAATTAAACTCGTAAGTTTAACATAAATCTCAGTTAAATAAAAAAAATTTCGCTGCTGACCATTTTTTCTTTATTTTGAATCATTAAGGCACTCATTCGTTTATAAGATTAAAAATGTTATTTTAGCAAGTTTAATTTCACCAGATTTTTATTCCTGAAAGTCAAAAGATTGTGAGAATGCCCCATGTATATCTCACATTGCAGTAAACATTTAGAAGTGGTTAGAACTCGCGCAATTACGGGTTAAACATAAAAAAAGCAAAAATTCGTCAAAAACATTGAAAAAAAAATCTATTCAAAATTTTCGTATTTTTGGCCCCAGTCGTTCATGAATTTTCTACAAGCAACACGTGTGGCAAATTTCGTAGCCCTGCGCCCTGTGGTTTCCGAGTTTTTGAGGTTACATAGATAGATACGCGTATGGATTTTAATAAGGGTAGATGTTATTGCATTCGAACCAGTTAAGCTCTCTATTTTAAGGCGGCATTGAAGCATTTACGGTTAGTGACAAGGTCACTTAAAAGATCTTGATTATATTACAACCGATAGATATTTATTGAGTAGCATGTATTTTAATCAATTTGTACTATTTAAATCTCTAGAAAATTTTATCATGTTACTTGAAAATAGAATATGAATTCAATTTGTTCATATAAAGTTCGGCGATCCAGGTTTTTACTTTATGAAAGATACTTCTATTATCCAATTTATTAAAGATGCATTCTAGATTTCAGCACCTAGCCTTTTAAAATTCCGCAATGCTATGGGTATTTTTGCACTCACAATTTAGATAACAATTAAATGAAATTTTATTTTGCACGAAATCTGAATGATTTTTGATGAAGGTATTGCGCAAAACAATCATCGCGGCATGTCCTGTTGATATTTGAGGAGAAACTAGAATATAGAAACGTGCCAGTGGACCTGGATTATGGAAAGATTCTAGGTAAACTCTGACTACGGAGAAACCATAGAACATGCACAGAAAGATAATGTAAGCACTTTAGTGAATCACAGAGTACTTATAGTCATGAAAAGAATTCGACAGAACTTTAGGATTACTGTTTATCATATTGAAATAAGTGGGAAAATATTCTCTTCTGTATTGCTTTTATACTAAAACGTACATATACTCAAGTATTTTTTCAACATTCCAAACATTGCAATTTATTCTATTTAAACCATTTTACAAAGGTAATAGAGTCAGTTGGGTTTTTTAATTACACAATTGTTTTTCATTTTATTTTTTTACAATCCTTTTATATCAAATAAATTTTTGGCAGTTTTATTGAAATTTTTCGTTTTACTTTTCATTTAAAAAGATTAATAAGGAAATGTGTTAAACTAATCGACTCTTATATTGGACTTGGTAATTAAAGATTGCTATCAATATGCCATAAATAGATTTTAGTTAATTTTTCATCAGATAATACAGTTACTTAAAAATTTACAAATATTACTGAAATTAGGGAAAATCATTTCATAATGAGGAAATATCGAATTCTGAACTTTTATTGAAATGAATTATAATTTATCGTATGAATTATCCGAAATATATGAGAAAATACTTGGAAAGCATACGACTTAGTATGTCCTGTTAGTCACGTAAAAAAGAATTAGGAATTTAAAAACTACATGCATTGAAAATTCAGAAAATTCAACAAGTGTTAAGAGCTTATGAAAACATAAAAAGAAAAAGCTTAGTCAGATAATCTGAGTTTCTGCCGCGCTTATCGGAGAGACGTTCGATTTCCTGAAAAAAAAAAAAAAAAAAAAAAAAAAACTAATTTTATTTAAAAATTACTTCAGGTACGCCCGATGATAAAACAAATGCTCATTATTCAATCTGTTTTTAAGTCTTTACATATTTTGTGTAAAACTATGTGAATTTTGAAAATGTAAAGGCAGTTTTTCAAAAGTTATTCGGATAAAATGTTTGCTGAGTTAATTAATGAATCACCATATATCTTATAGAACAACAGCAAAAGATATTGCTTGTTAGTTCGACACATTTTATCATTTCTAAAAAATAAACGATTTCTTCTGAGATTTGTAAGGATCGATAAAATGGTTTTGAATTATTTTTAAAAAGTTCAACATTATGTCTTACTAGATATATTACACTTTTGAAAAGTTTATAGCATCACTATTAAATTATTTTTTTTTACTTCTATCATCTTTCGTTTATCTTTTCTTTTCGGAATTAAAATGGAGTATGTATAATGCAAATGAAATGCCGTACAAAAAGGAGTGATATCTAATCAAAAACAACTCGTTGTAAATGATCCCGCCCAGCCACAAACCTAAAACGTCAGTCATAAAAAGAAGTGATATCACATAAAAAAAAGCGATATAGAAGTGCATACTCCGAGTGCCGTGTAAAAATCTATCACTGCTCATAATGTTTCCAAAGGACTCGAAGTGAGGTACAGTATGTGAAAACTACTTGGCGACCTGCAGGCGCATATTTAATATATGCAGTACCTATATCAATTTATAAAAAATGGGGAAGTCAAAAAAATTAATTTTAATTTCTCATTATATCAATCTTATAAATAATTTTAGGAGGAAGATCTGAAATAAATCAGAAAGATTTGTAAGACAAGCAGGAAATGGCATGTAATTGTGGTAATCATCTATTATTACAATTATACTTTTCGATATTTTAAAAATAATTTTTAATTACATAAATACGTTTAATAATACACTGTTTCAGAATTAAAGGAAAAACTGCTCAAATGGATTCTTTTTTATGACAGAATTATTTCTTAAACGTAAAATGTCGTGTTTCCAACTTAAGGAATATTATATAATACTATTGTAACAGAAGACTTACTAGAACAGATTTTTTCCCCTGTCATGTGCAATTCCGTTTACGCAGACTTTACTACAATGTATCTCAGTTTAGTTAACGTCTATTATTAGGTGCATTGTTAGTAATAATGTTTATTACATGTTTACTTAGAAAATCCTTCTCGTAAAAGTGGTCTTTCTCCTTCAAATAATGGTAAACAAAATCAACAAATCGATCCCATGATTTTAAATAAGAATGGCATGTAAACACCAAAAGATTCAACTTTTCACAGTTTAATGGGATCAGTAATACAAGAAAATAATTGTTTAACAAATAGTCATATGTACGTGCAGGAAGAACAAAGAAAAGCCTGCAGGTCGCCAAGCAGTTTTCACATACTGTACCTCCTTCCGAGTCCTTTGGAAACATTATGAGTAGTGATAGATTTTTACACGGCACTCGGAGTATGCACTTCTATATCGCTTCTTTTTATGTGATATCACTTCTTTTTATGACTGACGTTTTAGGTTTGTGGCTTGGCGGGATCATTTACAACGAGTTGTTTTTGATTAGATGATATTTTTTGCACTTGTCCCAGCAGGCAGAACCTCTTATCAACAAAACAGGTTGAAAACATTCTTTTTTCTTTACAAGTAAACACAAGGATCTTTTCAAACATACTTCGCACCTGGTTTCTCGAACAGAGGATTGATTATATATTCATAATGATAGAAGAATAGGAATGTGAAGCGTTCCAAGTATTCCATATTTTGAAATTAAGTAATTTTATGATCATTTAATATATAATAATTGATGTTAATAAAAATATTGTATGCTCATAAAAATTGATAAAAGACTATTTTGACGTAAAGAACAAGTTACAAATAAAAAGAATTTTTTTTTTTTTTTATTTGATCTAAAATCATAACAATATCAAAAGACAAACCCTCCTTTCCCTAGATATATCTTTCAATATCATGTGCCAGAGCCCCTTAAAGTGATAACATTATATATGCACAATCCCATATTATTGATTACATGTTAATGATACAATAACCCATAATATATAATTAAAAAAAAAGACTACTAATTTCTTTTTTAATTAAAGACCATGGGAAGGAAGACAGGAAGTATCTCTTCTTCCCGAAGCATCCATCTGTCTCCAATACAGGTTTTCAGATTTCTATTTATGGTTTGAAAATTATAAATCCCACCCTCTTCCTTCTCGAAAAGAAAAAGAAAAAAAAAAGAACTTCATAATGTCCCTTTCAAGCCGCAGAAATTCTTTCCAGAAAAAAATGTTTCGATTTAAATACTGAAGAATTTACTCACCGAGTAGAATATGCAAGCTCAAATTCAAGTATATTTTACTTAAAACTCAGAAATTTAGAATTGACATGACAAATAAATAAATAAATAAATAAATAAATAAATAAGTACAGTTGTGGGGGAAAAAAAGTAAACAAATCCTACTAACATTGCAACTAATTATAACAGAAAAAAGTTACTGGTATCAAACGACTGGAAATAAAATCTACTTTTAAATGATGAATATAAAATTTGCTTGGGAGCCATATAGAAATCAAAACCAGACCAAACTTCGTTTTTTCAATGGCAACACTCAATTTTGACAATATATTTTAAGTCTTCTGTTCAAACTATGCCTAGAAACGAAATTTCTAGTATCTTGGATAAGTTTTTGAATTATAAATATGCAAAATTTAGAACCTCTAATGTTAAATTATATTTTCATATTTTTATTAATATCTCCTGAAATCATAATCCTAATGTGATAATTTTGTGTGTGGTTATAATACTAAAAAATCCAAACATAAATACATTGAATTTGCAATTTAAAAAAAATTATAACATGAATTATGAAATTAATATCCGAAAAAAATATTAATTGAAATCTATCATTTTTTTGATAGATTTTTATTTATTATATCCTGCTTTATGCGAATTCTCAATTGCAAATTTTTCTTTCAAGTAGTTTTCGAATTATCAGTAAATAATGTCAAAATGATAGTTTAAGGGGCCGTCTATGATGTGCAGAAAAGTATTTTTTGAAAAAATATATTTTACTCATTTTATTTTACCAGTAAGCATGAGAATTTACTGGTCCGCAGTGATCATTAACTTCTTTTACAGTTATCCAAAATTTTCAGCATAATAAAATGTAAAATTATAATTTACTAAAAATTAAATAAACAGTACACAAAGAAAAACCATAAAATTATTAATTAGATACTTTATTTCTCATTATTTATTTCAACTGGCTAAGGTTTAATGCAAAATAAACAGTACACAAAGAAAAACCATAAAATTATTAATTAGATACTTTATTTCTCATTATTTATTTCAACTGGCTAAGGTTTAATGCAATTTTTATTTATTATTGTGTGATTTGAGTTTGGTTGCGGTTTTCTCTGGGATGGGAAAATTTAAGCTTACCTCTGAGAGAGGGTAAAACAGTTACGTGTCCTGCGGATAGCTAAATTTTTCAAATTAGTGGTCTGATTGAATTTTTGGTGGTCTTGGACCAGCGGACCACCAAGGATTTCGAACGCTGTTATCCATAATTTAAACTAAGCCTAAAAGTAGTATTTTTGTGTATACAAGAAGTTTAACATAAAAGAAGGTAGTGGGTAGGAATGGGACATGCCAGCAAAGGGAGGAATGGGACAAGTCAAATGCCTTCCTTTTTAATAAGATGAGTGTAAATTCTATCATGCAAATATTTTTAGAGTGTAATATATTAATTATAACATTGATAATATTAGGTTTTAACGAAAGTTTTCCGCCAAAAAAAGTTCTGAATAAAGTTAGAGAAAAAGCATGAAAGTTGTATCTTTAGTGCGGGTAGTAAGGTACACCCGAATCTATTGTTTTCTGCCAACGTTTTGGCAGCTTTTCGAAGCCTTCGGCCCTGAAATTTGGGGGCCGCGAGTCCAAAAACAGATCAACCTCATTTCGGACGTCCCATGCAGAATTAAAGATAGCACCAGCATGATGTAGTTGCAAGTGTGAAAAAAGGTAGAAGGTAGATGAAGAGATGTCGGGGCTATATAGTGCGTGTGGCAAAAGATCCCAATCGAGTCCATACAGAGTCAAATCGGTGAATGCAGACACATGTGATCTAGCATTATCTTGATGAAACATTACCTTCTTGCGCCGGAACTCATTTTGACGTTTTGCCTTGATAGCAGCGTCAACACGAACTAGCATCTTGCTGTACACCTTACTGTCCATGATTTTACCTTTTTCTAGATACTCTTTGTGGATAAGACCACGGCAATCCAACCAGAAACAAAGCATTATCTTTTTGTTAGTCAAATTGCGCTTTGCGATGCTGCCGACCGGTTTGCCGAGCGCAGACCAATCCCCTTTTCGGATTGTGCTGTTGAAGTAAATCCAATTTTCGTCACAAGTGACGATCCGGTGCAGAATTTTGTCCTTGCGCTGATATTCGAGCAGATTAGTGCAGGCCTGAACACGTCTTCCCTTATCTACTTGATTCAGCTCATGCGGCACCCAGCGATTGAACTTGTACGTCAAGTTTATGCGATGCATAGCGCGACTAGTGGACATGGCACTAAGGTCTAACTCCTTAGCTAGCTCTTGAGGGGTTGAATACTGATATTCTTCCACATGTTCTCGCAGACGGGCCTCATCAACATCAGTAGGCCTGCCAGAGCGCTCTGCTTCTTTAATGTCATAGTCCTTCTTTTTTAACTTTCGGTACCAAACCTTCACAGTGTCATATGATACAACAGTAGTACCTAAAGCTATACACATAATTCGGTGACATTCTGTAGCTGACTTTTTGCAATAGAACTGGAAGCAAATGATGGTTCTAATCTGGTAGCGTGATAGTTCCATTTCAGACACCCTGTACTTAATGATAATGATATTTTTTTACAAATGTCACAACACAGTGTTATAAAGCCAGTCATTTTCTTTCAAATGCTAGAAATCGTTTGACAAAATATGCGCAAACACGTGAACGCGAACTGTTTGAAAAGATGACATTAGCTGCGGCGGGAAACTTTCGTTACAACCTGATATATTCATTTACTTCAAAATGTAAATAAATTGAACTGATGATTTTTGAATGTCATCTGTGACTAATAATCCTGAATTATTGAATCCTGAATGAAGATACTGGAATTTGATATTGTGGCACAGACATTACCAATCTACAATATTTGTCAGACTGTATATGTAGCCGACATTAGACTATTTGTGCTTTATCATGCATTTTTTTAGTTGTCTCATACCTCCCTGTAAGTGGGGAGGTATGGGACACATTTTGAAACTTACAGTTTCTTTAATTATAAAATTGTTTCTGCAAATTATGTTTCTATATTGTTCAAGGACATTAGAAAGTGCTTCCTTTTGTATTCTATAAATTGAAATTTTTGTTTTTGTATCAAACAAAGTTGATTTTCTTATTTTTGTAAAAAGTGTCCCATTCCTTCCACTCTCCCATACACCTAAGAAGTAGCATATCAGTTCATACTGAAGGGAAAGAAACAGAACCAATCTTAAATGTATAAACAAGTTATTAACCCTATAAATTAATTTTACAGATTATTTTAGTTTTATTTGGTAAACTGATGGCGCTACGCTGCTGATCTACAACAATCACCTACTTATTTTCTTTTTGTCAAATTTTCTTAAAATAAAAATGTTTTCATAACAGTAATTACGTTACTTTAATGCAAAATTAAACTGAAAACTCAAATTGTTACAGATATACTACTGTTGTTACAGATACTGTACTATATACTATTGTTACAGATATACGTTACATAGATATGGGGGAATTTCGTAAGAACACTTGAATCAGACTGAATGTCTCCGATGCTGTATTCCGCTTCGAGATTAAAAAGTCAACGAAGCTGCGTGAAGTGAAAATACAGAAAAAGTAAATAGAACGAAAATGAGTTCGACGACGCAGGTTTTGTTAAAAGGAACAGAACATTTTTCGACGAAATAAGATAGAATATTTAAACGAAGTAAGAAAATCTTAGAAATATTCGACGGTGCTAAATAAATGAAGCCAAAGTTGTAGCTTTTAAGCTAAATATAGATTGAGAAGAGTGCTTTTTAACTGTATTTTTGTTTTGTCTTCGTCTTAATAAATGTCAGTATCGTCTCAGAAGTGAGTTATGATTCCTAAATAGAGTCTCATTCCATAGATATATAACACTTTAAATTTCTTAATATTATGCTCCAAATCATTATGTTTTTATATACTATAGAAGCAGAAGAAAAAAAAAGCCATCGTTCGAAATCACTTTACGGTACAATTTTGTGTATAGATCGATTTCAGAGGTAATTATTTAACATATAAACTGAGTTGAATCAAAATAAATAGAATATAACTAAAAATCAACAAAGTAACTTACATTAAATCACCAAGATAGATGAAATTCCTTTGAAATCCGACTGCACATTCGTGTCGTTCATCTGCATAAAAACACAAACAATATCTGATGTTGCCATTGCTGGATTACAGATATTTTGAAGAACGTTTTCATTGGACGGAGTCAGGAAAAATGTGCAATAACGGTTATGAAACCATAATCAAGTCAGAATTGTTAAACGATAATTTTTTTATCACTGATCGAATAAAATATTTATAAATTAACCCTCTGAGCGTCTTGCAAAAGGGTAAAATTGTAATGTTGTTTTTTTTTGCATTTTGTTTTAAATGCTAAGAAAATATGATTCTTTCAACATTATAAAAAAAAAACTCAATTACAAATATGAATGTAATCCTTGAGAGTATTAATTATTCTTCAATGTATTTAAAATTCATTAAATCTATAGAATTATATTATCTTAAATATTGCTTGTAATTGCTGTGAAACCTGGAGCTTAGTGAACGGAATATTACACCCCAAACACTTAGAGGGGGTGTTTTGACAATTTTCTAAAAAAAATAGTAAGGAGAGTGTAAAAAATACAATCAATGCACCATTATTTTACAGAAATTTTTAGCAGCGCAATTTATATCAGGAAGTACCTGAATATAAATTTTTATAAAATTCCTTGCATTAGTTCTTGAGATAAAGCGCCCACAAAATTTGTGTCACATACAGACAGGCAGACAGATTCACAGATAGACATTTTTAAAAACATTTTTTTCGGGATCTCTGACCCCTAAAATGTATAAATCCGTCCAAAACTGGAAGTCGAAAATTTTCACGAATCCAACACTTTCTTTTGTAAAAATAGAAAAAAGTTAATATATATATATATATATATATATATATATATATATATATATATTCTCGTCCTCTATTTTTGTCATTGTAAAATCTTGGTTTATAATGAAATCCAACGGACGCAGTTGCACATTTTTCTGGATTTCCCACAATTTGATTTTCTGGAAATGGCGAGTTTCGAAACTCATGTCCTCATATACATTATTTATGCTGTCAACATCCGTTTTTCTATGCATTTACAACTCACAACTAAGAATGACGTTTCATTTGAAAGGTATTTAAACGGGCCTCTGACATAGTACACTCAAATTTTGTTAAAACATGTTTCTTGATTAAGAAGAAAGAAAAAATTATACGTGGAGCATTGATTATGAAACACTTTCCAACACATTCAGAATAATGTAACAAAACTGTACCGTTTAATAAGTTGAAATAGTATGTCTAATTCAAATGGAAACGCATAACACTTTTCAAAACCCGATTTCAGCTGTTCCCATCTACAATCGGAACATTATCCGAATTTTTCAACAGCCCTATATAGGATATATAGATTTGCATCTATTAACTACATGCATGCCAAAATTTAAGTTCACATAAGAAATACATAACCTTTTGTTGAAAATTCCCCTTCAGCATTTTTCTAATAAGAAGAATGATGCGTAAATTCATTTGTGCAGAAATGTCTGTGAGGAATAAAATTTATATATAATGAGTAAAATGCAAAAAATTAATTAGATTTAAAAGCGTATACATAATTTTAAACCGTACACTCCAGCAATTATTACTCAAGAACAGTACTGTAACCACTTGTTATTCTTTTTTTTTGCGTGTCCCTGTAAATGAAAAAAAAATGATATGAATGCTCTGTACTAACGTGATCGTAGTGAAATTCACTAATTTATATCAGTTTCAATACATTTGAAACAGCGTAATGTCATTAAAATACTCTGCAAACAATTTTTCCCCATACACCATAATGTAATGGAATATTTTTGAGTGCCCTTGTAAAGGAACTATTAATCTTACATACTTTATATACAATACCAAACATGCTTTGGTGACCCTAAATAACTTTATCAATTGCATGAAAATCCGAGTATATTTAGGGGAGTTACAACGTAAACAGACGGACAAACGGCTAGACAAACCGAATGCATAAACACTTTTCAACTCTGTTAAAAATTGCAGTTAATTAAAAATTAAATCAGATATATGAGGTGCACAAAAGTAGGCAGGTAATTTTACTGCTATCTATCCAACTATATTATAGAAAAAATCCCTGCCGGCTCGACTAACAGGCGCAAGTAGATTACGGAGTTAAGTGCTAATTTCACGAACAAAAACTAAATCATGATTAGAGATAAACCCACTTTAACAATTTTCCCTGGCCGCTTTTAATGGATTTTTAATTTCATTTTTATATAAGAGCTGATTTTATCTGAACCATGTTAATGCAGTATTTAAAAAATATTTTTCCATGCTCAACAACTCGAAATTTTCTGACACATTTTCAGATCCATTTTTAAAAAGAAAAACATGAAAGTTGCTGACGTGATTTTTTAAGAGATTTATAAGCGACCTATGCTTTTATTTTTCGTTCAATTAATTAGAACTTGATTTATCAACAATAATTTTCTCAGTAGGACAATATTTTTCGTTTCCAACACAATCGCTTCCAAAAATTCTGTTCAAAATGCTTACTTTGACGTCATTTTTTGAAATATATTCTGCCTCTATCAAAAAATCGACCATTACGGTACATTATATAGTTTCTGAATAAGAGAACCTACCAACTGGGTGCGTTTGAAAGCAAAAATGAATTTAAAAATGAGTCAGAAAATAAGCAGTTTGGATTTGAGTAATATGGTATTTTTTTCTTCAACCTCTATGTATTTTTAATTTGTTTTTGCTGTAAGAATTGGTCCTAACCAAAACATGTCAATGTAAAAATTATAGATAATATTCAGAAGATGTAAAATAAATCTAAGCAGATTGGATACCTTGTGAATTGACGAAGTTTACGATTTTTTCTTCTTCAACCCCACCCCCTTTTTGTTTTCGCTTTTATTTATTTTTTTGTGTGGTAATAATTGGTCCTATCAAAAACTTGTCAATACAAAAGTTGTAGATAATATTAAAACAATGTATAATAAATTTAATTGGATTTGATAGCTTGAGAATAGATGAAGTTATGAATTTTTTTTTCTACCGTACACCCTATTTTTTTTTCGCTCTTTGAGCCCATTTTTAATTTTATGAAAAATCTGTCATACGTATTTTTGGCCTTTTCCTAGAAGTAATAAAAAGTTTAAACTGAGTTGATATGTATTATAATTAAAAAGTTATGGGTTTTTTTTCGATTTTCGCAAAACCCTTTTCTCTTTCCACCCCTTTGTTCCGATTTTGCCCATTCACGAACGTCATCGAGATTTTATGCTTCTTGATTTTATGTATCAGTTTGGAAAAGATTTGTGCAGAATTATGGAAATTATGGTGTCCATAAAAAGTGATATAGATAGTTAGATAGTTAAATTTTTTTACTGGGTAGGTTTTGAGTTCAGCCGGTCATGATCGGTGTAGATCTGCAAAAAAATTTCCGAAATTCCAACATAGGGGATAATGTAATAGGTAGTATTTCATACGAAATCTACCTAAAGGGCAATTCCACAGAAAATTATCATTTTGGGGGATAAATAAAATTTTTAATGTGTTTAATTTAAGGGTATGATTAGAAAACTTGATATTTTTATATTACATAATAAAATCCTAATAAAAAAGCATTGTAAATTACTGTTTACAAATCAAGTTAAGTATCATTATTGCCTTTGTAAATTCATAATGTTACGTCAATTACACAAGTAAATACCATTTGTTTCTTTTTTATTATTCAGAAATTAATTAAACAAGTTACTGTTAGAATTTGGCATTACTTAGCGTTGTTGAGAACATTAAATCACGGGATAGTTTTGATAATTTTTACACTTCAATGAAGGCAAAAAAAAATATATATATATTTGTCTATGTTAAGTTACGTCAGTTACAGAATTTTGGGACTAAAAGAGAGATTGAAACAATCTGCAGGTATTTGGGTATTAAGTTCTTAGTAAGAAATTTGATAAATTGTAAAAATTTGTCCTAGCTTTATTAGTAAATTTTCTACATAGTTTTGAAAACAAAATTTCATGATAAAATGTTACGTCAGTTACGATGGAATTGCCCTAAAAACAAGCGTGTCTGTGCGTCCTTTACGAATGGCAACAACAGATGATTAAATTTAACTTCTATTACCTTTTATTGCAATTTTATAAATTTCTAATTATCGCACATTTTTAATTTTTACACCGTCGAATACAGTAAAAATTTCAAATGCAATTTATTTGAATAAAGTATAAAAATTTACTGAATTTTTATTGTTTTAAACTAATTTTCATGCACGATATTAAAAAAAATCTATAACTCTCTCACTTGCAGAAGGACGATTACACAATATAAATTTGTTTGTCTAAACTTAATATAAATAAAGTAGTTCAGAATTTGTTTCAAGCTTATGTTGCATAACGAAATTAAAACTTTATCAATCCATACATAAAATAACAAAATATAAATAAAACACAAATTTATGGCAGGTAAGCGAACCACGCTTAATCCACTGAAATGATCAGAATAAAAACAAGTTATATAAAAATTTTGTTTTAAAAGTCAGACAAATATAATCCCTTAAGCTAATATGAGTTTTTGTTGCATTAAAATATCTCAATTTGTTTTTCTATAAGCAAGTAGGTTTACAATGGAAGTCTATGGGAATTTGGCGAAATATTAGAGATATCGCCAAGTTGGCGACAAACTTGGCAGTATTTGACGACAGATCAGGGTCCCCCCTATGGTAAACCCCCTTATAGATATGAAGATGCATTAAATGATGTTCAATAACCAATGGCTGCCATTTTGTCTCCCATATAAAACTAAAATTAATTAATTAAAATTTAATTAATGAATTAATATTTGAAAAAAACTGTATTAACATCAATTGTTATCCAGTACAAGTTAAAAAAAAATATTTCAACTTGATAGGATGAATAATAAGTATTTTATTAACGATTGAAAATTTGAACAAGATATATAAATAAATATAGGGAGAAAGTGAACTAACAGTAGGAATAGAAGAAAACGCTAGCGATTTTTGGCGATTTCTTCGAATGTCAAATACTGGCAAGATGTCAATATGAAAATATCACTTTTAATAAATTTCAAAATTTTATTTAAAAAAAAAGTTGCTACTTTTCATGTAGAAATGATTGTTGATATTGTTAGTGAAAAATCTGAAAAAATATATATTAAATGTAAATACTTGTTGGAGTACCTGTTCAATTAAAAATATATATACCATGGTTTTCACCTATATTCTGTAACGTGGGTTGGAACTCTTTGTGAACGGTAACTACTGAAATCTAGTTTCACCATTTTCAACGAGGAAGTTCTGTTGCAGTGTTTCTGAAGTTTCGGAAAGTGTTTCACAATCTCGTTTCATAATCTTTCATGCTTAACGCGCAACACTTTTCTTTTTTATCTAACACATAAAAATGAAAATTTGTCTGTGTGTCCGTAATGCTATACAAATCCACAGTTTAGAAGCCTGAATTGCGAAATGTTACGTACGTAATATTAAAACACGGCCGAGGCAACTATAGTAATCCGGAATCGGAATAACTTATAGTTCGTTTTTGTAATTAATAAAAAACCATAAATTTAACGGCAATTTCCAATCAAATTTAAACATTTTTCGGTATAGCTGTTGCCAGCAATTAAAAATCCACAATAAAATTCTTACCACAACAATTACTTTTCTATACTGCAAGATTTCCATGGGAAAAAATTAAATGTTTTGAAGAATTTAAAAAAGGGGAACATTACATCATAACATTTCTACTCCAAGATTTCCACATGAAAAATGAAGATAAAATAAATAGTTTGACGAATAAAATACAAAAGTGAATGTTACGTCATAATTTTTCTGTTTTAGGATTTCCATGTGAAAAATTATAATTTTTTAATTAATTTGACAAATAAAAAATGGAATATTACGTCATATTGGAAATATAAAGGTCGTGGTGAATATACAACGTCATAAAAGTGTGAAAAAAATGTATTGAAGCATGATAAAATACAGATTATGGAAATATTGGCGTATTTCAAATTTATTTCTTCAACGATGAATGGAAATAAGTTCATTTATGGCTGTATTATTTTGCGTCTGCTACATAAATTTATACATCTTTTTATTGGGTTTTCATTTGATTCATGTGTACAACACTTCGACTATATTTTTGTTTTTATTTATTTTTTTTCTTTCTTTTGACGTTTATGTTAAATTTTGAAATTGGTTTCTCAAAACAAACATTCTTAAAATTCCGGGCAACGCCGGGTTACGTTAGCTAGCAATACATAAAGACAGATAGTAAGATTTTTTAAAAAGCTGTAAGTTAAACTTAAACTTACACTATGTGCAAAACTACTTAAAAGATGAGACAATATTTAAACAAGTAAGAAAAATCACACGTTAAGCATAGATTATGAAGCACTTTCCAACACTTCCTGAAGGCTTTAACAAAACTTCGTTATTTAGATAAATAAGGTATATAAGAGAACTAAGTAAACATTTTAGAAAACGCATGAAACATTTGAAAAACTGATTTCTGCAGTTACCGTCTATAGCCAAATACGTATTCCAATTCTTTTGAACAGCCCTGTATTTGATCTATTGGTTGATATATCTTCCCTATATATATGAAATCCTAATGAAACGAATTTATGAAACGAATATATGAAACAGTTGAAATGTATCGATTCTTTGAATGGACTGATTAAACAACTGATTTTGTTTCACGGCGATTTCTCCTAAAATATGGAATACTTTGCGATGAAATTAACACCAAAAATCCGTGTTTATCCACAGATCTCAAAACTGGTATTAGAATCTTTAAATTCGAATTAGTTTTCGAAATATTAATTTTTTTCTAATTTTAAATACATTTTTTCTAATGATGGCAACTAAAATTTTAATCATAACAGATATTTTTTTTCATAATTCAGAAAAGGTTACCTTAACTGTATGCTAAGAAATGTATCATGCTATTTTTATTCATAATTCAATTTACTTGAACAATCTTTGACCAAATCGAAAAATTCTGATAGAGAAATCAATTCTGACGGTATTTTTATGTTAGCGAGACGCAGGTGATAATTCGCCAAACATTTTCCCTGTCGCATTTCTTCATATTTCATTCATTTCATTTAAAATATAATCCTGTCATTCTTATTATTTAAAATACACAACTTTCATTTAAAATTGATGGCTTTCACACCTTTCTTTTTTTAAAAACAAAACGAAAAGAAAAAAATTAGGCACAGATGTTATCTACGCACCGGGTTACCTAATTGACGCCAAAATGGCATTATTGTGATTGACATGGTAACCCGGCTATTGTTGTTTATTTAATAATAAATGGTCATTTACTTTTATTTCTTTTTTAAATTTATATAAATTATTTTGTTCTATAGTTATTAATTATTTTTTTGCTATTTCCTTTTGAAAATAATAGAAAATAATTTCAAAATACGGTACAATGTAGTAGTTATTCCGTCAACCAATTTCGCAAATTATATAAATCGCCAAACCACTCGCCAAATTGTACAGATTGACAAAATTTTTATTTTAAATAACGAAAGAACAAATAAATTAGTATAACATTAATAAATATAAAAATAAAACGTCAAAATAAAAATCACTTAATGACGTAAACACGTGTAACTTGCTAAAAGTCAAGTGAATGTGACATTTACGATCAACCATTATTGGAATTTAATCTTATAGTTCGCGATAGATTTTTGGTCGACGGGATAACTAAGTAGTACCAAAAAATACATATGTAACTGGTATTCGAAAACGTGGTTTTCGCCAAATTTTCGTAAAAAGAAAAAAAAAAATCATGCCAAACATGCGATGCGTATATGACATCTGGCGAAATATTAAATTATGTAACAAACCATGACATTTAATTTCAACTTCAAATCAATGTTTTAATCTACCACTCGAACAATAAAAAAAAAATGCTAACTGGCGAGTTGAAAAAAAAAAAAAAAGGCGAGATTTGCACCCGGCTTATTTTCTATAGGCACCGATGTCATATACGGCCCCATATTGGCGCGATCTTTTTCTGACGCCAATGTCATATACGCAACGGGTACTTAACTGGCGCCAAATTATCGTTATTTTGCTTGATATGGTAAGCCGGATGTTGTTGTTTATGCTGTTGATGCGTTCCCCAAATTGGCGTTGGAAAAAAATAGCGCCAATATGTGGCGTATATGACATTAGTGCCAAACCTTCATATGAAAGGCGAAGGGATCAGATCGTATTTGTTTATGGCATTTGATGACTTGAACTATTATAATATAGATGAAATGATGGGGATAGAATAATATTTGGCGACTTATCACCTGTGCCTGGATAACCTTAAAGTATCAAAATGGCACCTAGAGTATAAAAAGCAAAGTGTTCCACCCGGAAATGTTGATGATAGTCACATGATTTAGGCTATTGTTATAGACAGTGTTTTAAAATATCGGTTGACAAAGATTCTGGATACTTAATTCATTTTATTTTAGCTTCTTTTCAAATGTTTAACTGATCCTCTTTAATCAAAAAAGAAAAAAACCATTGGATGTCTTACCAAAAACTGATTAGCCCTTAAATTTTTGTAATCAAAGGGAATTGAATGGAAACCCGTTTACAAGGAGATCTGCACAGCTTTTTTCAGTATAATTTAATCTTCTCTAATATTTTTAAAACCCATCAGATTAGTATGTTTTTAGATTTTTAGATTCTGTGGTGTCTGAATGGGGGTTGGTGAGCGTAGCTTGCAGGGGGAAGAGCCCCCTAGTATACGTCACTATTTAGCTAAAGTTTAATTCAAAGTAAAACACTCTTAAAACTACTGAAATCACATTTCCAGAAATTATCATTTATAGACGGCCATGTATCCAATTCTTTGCGTGACCCTGTATATCCTTTATCTATGTTCTACAAACATTTCTTAGTAAACTAAATGCAGTTCCGCGTAAAAATGCATAACTCATTTAAGAACCACCATTAAGCAATTTGCAATCATACCCAGTAACCATTACGAATTATTTTGTGTAGCCCTGTATATGAATTACAACATTTATACACATCATATACTATGCATAAATATAGTGAAACATAAAAGCAAACAACATATTTAAAAATGCATTTCCAGCAATCATCGCTACTGTACAGTACTTCGGATACAATATAGTATCTGAAATCTTTTGTGTGGCGCTGTAAATACTATGTACTTTGTATTCTACATGAAATAAGTTATAGTAAATCTCAGCGACGTATATCAATTTCATTATACATGAAATAATTTAACATAGTTAAAATATTACGCAAACAATTCCCTCCATCCCTATATCGTTCTATAACGGAATTATTTTGTGTGGACCTGTAAATGAATAATAACTATTCTTTGCACCGTATATTCTACAGAATGCATATTTTAGTTTACTTGATAAATGCATATCAATTTTATTATGTTTGAAAGGATGTAACATCATTAAAAACCATTTTAAACGATTTTTTCCCTTAGGCCGTAATGTAACGGAGAACTTTTGACTGTCCCTGTAAATGAACTAAACATGATAGAAACTTTATTTGAAATAGGGAACGTGCTGTGGTAGAGGTCACTAGCATCCAAAAATTTCGGAATGATCCGAGTATATTTACGAGAGTTAGAGCGCGGGCAGACGACCGGATGGACAGATGGACAGGCGGACAGACAAACCGAAGTCATAAACACTTTTCAACTTTGTTGGAAAGTTTTAAAAAGATGATAAATTACTTTAATACCTTAGTACTTTCAACTGTAAAAACAAAGTCTCCGTCAGAGAAATATGAGAAATACTACTGTTATTAACGTCCAATTTTCAAAATTCAGGTAGATGGTGACAAAAGGAGTGAAAGTGATAGTTAATTTTTAGATCCGGAAAACATTGGGAAAAAAAAAACAAACAAACATGGATCTAGGGAAGTTGAATATTACTCGTTTTATGATTCTTTAAGCAAACTGAGCCAAATTCTGGGTATGTTGCAGGATAAAATGTCAATACAAACAGTATTTTCTTTAGTAATAATTTCTATTGATTCGCGGATAATTAAATCATGATTAAATCATGAAAAATCTCCACGGAGTAATATGAGATATTGCAAAGTGAAGTACATACCAGGACTTTTCGAAAAACTCAGACATTCACTCTTTCGCTTTGGCATAAACTCAATCGCCACTCCTCCAGCAAAACTCAAAAATCTAATTAGTGCCAAAATAGACCCGATCCCGAAAGATGAAGTTTCTGGAGTGTATATAATTCCACTGAAAACAGAAAATATTTATCTCGAATACATTGGAATGACTCCGAGTAAACTTAAACTTCGTATCAAAGAACATTTGAGAGATTTAAAGTATAACCGACCTACTACAGCCCTGTCAAGACTTAACCAGAAGCAGAATATATAAGTTAATTTCTAAGACGCAAAAATTATATATCCCTCAAAGAATTATGATGATTTAATTATTCGCGAATCAATAGAAATTATTACTAAAGAAAATACTGTTTGCAATGACGTTTTATCCTACAACATACCCAGAATTTGGCTCAGTTTGCTTAAAGAATCATAAAACAAGTAATATTCCGCTTCCATATATATCCATATTTTATTTTCCAAATGTTTTCCGGATCTAAAAATTGACTTCCACTTTCACTCCTTTTGTTACCATCTGCGCGGATTTTGAAAATTAGACGCTAATAAGAGTAGTATTTCTTATATTTCTCTGATGAAAACTATGTTTTTATAATTGAAAGTACTAAGGTATTAAAGTAATTTAACATCTTTTTAACACTTTCCAACAAAACTGAAAAGTGTTTTAGACTTTCGTTTGTCTATCCGTCTGTCCGCGCTCTAACTCTCGTAAATATACTTGGATTGCTCTGAAATTTTTGGATGTTAGTGACCTCTACCATAGCACGATCCCTATTTCAAATAAAGGTTCTACCATGTTTAGTTCATTTACAGGGACAGTCAAAAGTCCTCCATTACATTACGGCCTAAGGGAAAAAATCGTTTAAAATGGTTTTTAATGATGTTACATCCTTTCAAACATAAGAAAATTTATATGCATTTATCAAGTAAACTAAAATATGCATTCTGTAGAATATACGGTGCAAAGAATAGTTATTATTCATTTACAGGTCCACACAAAATAATTCCGTTACAGAACGATATAGGGATGGAGGGAATTGTTTGCGTAATATTTTAACTATGTTAAATTATTTCATGTATAATGAAATTGATATACGTCGCTGAGGTTTACTATAACTTATTTCATGTAGAATACAAAGTACATAGCATTTACAGCGCCATACAAAAGATTTCAGATACTATATTGTATCCGAAGTACTGTACAGTAGCGATGACTGCTGGAAATGCATTTTTAAATACGTTGTTTGCTTTTATGTTTCACTATATTTATGCATAGTATATGGTGTGTATAAATGTTGTAATTCTTATACAGGGATACACAAAATAATTCGTAATGGTTGCTGGGTATTATGCAAATTGCTTAACCCCTTCGGGACGAGCGTCTTTTATAGAATTTTTAATCTTTTGTGACCGGTTTTTTAAAACAGAAATTTTTGGCTCATTGAATCGGGAAAATGCTTGGCTTAACAAGGCAAAATTTACAATATAAATTTACTGGTGAAAATAATCACTGATTCTGAGCACCTTAAACGGCAGGAATACCGGTTGCTCGTCCCCAAGGGGTTAAAGGTTCTTTTTAAATGAGTTATGCATTTTTACGCGGAACTGCATTTGGTTTACTAAGAAATGTTGGTAGAACATAGATAAAAGGATATACAGGGTCACGCAATGAATTCGATACATGGCCGTCTATAAATGATAATTTCTGGAAATGTGATTTCAGTAGTTTTAACAGTGTTTTACTTTGAATTAAACTTTAGCTAAATAGTGGCGTGTAATAAAGGTACTAGGTTAACTACAGGCTGTACAATTGTATACAAGCATGTTTTGATCTATTAGTATAAATTGCTGAAAGAGAAATTTCTACCTGTTATGCGTTTTCTTGCTGAACTAAATTTCCTATTATGTAGTACATATATCAACCTACAGATAAAATACAGGGCTGTTCAAAAGAATTGGAATATATATTTGGCTATAGACGGTAACTGCAGAAATCACTTTTTCAAATGTTTCATGCGTTTTCTAAAATGTTTACTTAGTTCTCTTATATAACTTATGTCTCTAAATAACGAAGTTTTGTTAAAGCCTTCAGGAAGTGTTGGAAAGTGCTTCATAATCTATGCTTAACGCATGATTTTTCTTACTTGTTTAAATATTGTCTCATCTTTTAAGTAGTTTTGCGCATAGTGTAAGTTTAACTTGAAATTTTTACTTTCTTCTATCTTTACAAGAAGAAAGTATTGGTTTCATGAAAATTTTTGAATTCCAGTTTTCGACGGATTTAGATGTTTTATGGGTCAGAGATTCCAAAAAACATGTTTTTACAAAATGTCTGCCTGTGAGTCTGTCTGTCTGTCGTTCTGTCTGTCCGTCTGTCTGTCTGTATGTGACACAAATTTTGTGGGCGCTCTATCTCAAGAACTAATGCACGGAATTTAATAAAAATTTATATTCAAGTAGTCCCTGATATAGATTGGTGCTGATTAGTTTTTCGTGTAAATCGCCTTGCAGGTGGCGCTGCTATGTAGCATTTTGCAGAATTTTCGCAAAAGCTCTATCTCAAGAACTAATGCACGGATTTTTATAAAACTTCAGATTCCGTTAGTCCTTGACATGAATGGATGCTGTTTACGTTTTGGTGTAAATCGCCCAACAGGTGGCGCTGCTATGCTGCATTTTGCCGGATTTACACTATTTTCGCAGTAGCTCTATCTCAAGAACTAATGACACATTTTCATCAAACTTCGGATTTAGTTAGTCCTTCATATGAAATGATTCTGACTACGTGTTGGTGTAAATCGCCCAATAGGTGGCGCTGCTGTGCTGCATTTTGAACTATTTCCTCAATAGCTCTGTCTCAAGAACTTATGCACGAATTTTCATGAAACTTCAGATTTAGGTATAGCTTGATTAATATTGCTACTGATTATGTGTTGTTGCAAATCGCTCAACAGGTGGCGCTTCTATGCTGCATTTGTCATGATTTGCGCAATACCTCTATCTCAAGAACTAATGCACGAATTTTCCTAAACTTCATATTCAGTTAGACGTTGACATAAGTTGGTGATAATTAGGTTCTGGTGTAAATAACCCAATAGGTGGCGCTGCTATACTGCATTTTGCTGGATTTACACGATTTCAGTGACGGTCATACCTCGAGAACTAATGCACGGAATTTCATATTTTTAGAATTCTCATGATGAACACAGATTGTCATTTAATTTGGCACTGAGATAGTGAATTTTGAAGTATTGACTTGTATGAGATAGAAGAAAGTTTTGTGATGGCCACAACATACTAGTTTAAAGATGAATTAAGCATTTTCATTTATTTATTTATAGCTGTAAGTTAATTTTTGATACACAAAATCGCTGAGTATTGTGATCAGAAGGAAAAGTATTGTCAACAAATTACACATAATCACACGAGTAGGAAAAAATTGTAATAGTGATGTAATTTTCAGAAGTAATTTTACAAAAAAAATAAAAATAAAAATAAGTTAATTTTTCTTTCGGAAAACACTGAATATGTAATTATTGTCTCTGTAGACAGCGTCGAAATAATACAAAGTAACTTATTTCAGACATTATATAATTTCAAATTCAAACTTATAATGTTAATTCCAATGCATTAACTTGTCATAATAAAAAGTAATATTCATTGAAAAGTATACGGAAATTCTTAAATTAGTGAAGATAGGATAAACTATCAGCAGATAATTAGCTTTTTCCAAGGCTATAGCAATTTAAAGCTAAAAATACAATAAACGACACATAATTTTACATACATAATAACCAAAAAAAAAAATGATCATATAACTAAAGATAAAATAAATCATATCAAAACAATTATTTTAATGATTTATTGTAATATCTAAATCAGAAAATAAATCAGGTAATTTTTCTAAGTTTTATTTACTATCTACTTCTACAATCTATATTATGAAGGACAAACGTTTTCGTGCGAAATGACGACATCTTTGTCACGTTGGAAAGGGTAGACGATTAAATTCCGTTTTGATTGCAATTTTTTAACCCTTTATGTACTGAATTCTGAATTCATGAAATTTTATCTACTAAAGCATTTTTCGTGAATTTTTGAAACTACATTAGAAGATTTACATAAACATTTAATAGATTTTAGAAGAATTGAAGGATTTAGAAGAATTCATTAACTTTGAATTCATAGGAATTTTGGGCAATATTTATAACCCCACTCAAATCTTTTGTTTTAAATATTTTTCTTAGTATTTTGTAGAATTAGGAAATGTACAAATATAATGTTCTTACAATAAAAATATTTTCATATAGAAAAGTGCCCCCCCCCCCCCCAACACCAAGAAATTTGCTAATATGCAAAGGCAAAAGAAATCATCCTTTTAAAAAGATTTTTGTTTTGTGTAACTCATAATGCTTTTGGAACAAGACAAAGTAATGTATATATAACTCATTCTACACTGTATTTCAACTAATCGATGTATTCAATGAATTTTATAACGAGTTCTTTTAATGGTATTTATAAGCACCGTCAGTAGATAAAGGATTAAAGTTTTATCTACTGATGGTATCTTCTAATGACGGTATGACTTCTAATCATCGCACACTTTCAAAATATACACCGCCGAATAGAAGAAATAATGTACTTTCAAATGCAATTTGTTTGAAATTTGTATCAGAATTTAATAATTTTTTATGGTTTATAAAATAATTTTTTAGCATGATTAAAAAATACAGGGTGTATCTAAACTCTTGGGGAAAACTTTAAGGGGTGATAGTACACATCAAGACAAACAGTATTAAATGGGAAACTGAGGGTCCGGTCTTCCGAAAGAGATAGGCGCCATTAAAGTTTAGAGTCCAAAATTGCAAATGATTATAAAAAACGGAAAAATTGGTCGATTCGTTTGCGGTTTTCACTAAAACTATTCTTTATGTTAGTATTTTCTTGGAAATAAATTTTAAAGATAAAGTTCAAAAAATGCCAATAGAGGGAGGGTGCTTTAGACTTTGGAGTAACGGACGACCATTTTTTAGCGTTTTTTTTTTTTTTTTTTTTTTTTTTTTTTTTTTTTTTTTTATATATATATATATATATATATATATATATCTCATTAAATGTTTTCAAAAGCTTAGATATAAATTTAAATTTTGAGCCCAAAATCTTAAACGTTGGGAGTGGTTAAATAGCGCAAACTAAAATGTGTTCAGAAGTTGAAGTTTGAACCCCCCCCCCCCCCTCCTCCTGAACACTGTTCAGTTTGCGCTACTTAACCACTCATAACGATTCAGATTTTGAGCTCAAAATTTAAATTTATGTCTAAGCTTTTGAAAGCAATTAATGAGAAACAAAAAATAACGGTAAAAAATGGTTGTTCGTTACTCCAATGTCTAAAGCGCCCTCTATCGGCATTTTTTGAATTGTATCTTTAAAATTTATTTTCAAGAAAATACTGACATAAAGAATAGTTTTAGCGAAAACCTCAAACGGATCAATCATTTTTTCCGTTTTTTATAATCATTTGAAAATGTGGATCCTAAACTTTAATGGCTCCTATCTACTTGGGAAGACGTTTGGGACCCTTAGATTCCTATTTAATATTGTTTGTCTTGATGTGTACTATCACCCCTTAAAGTTTTGCCCAAGAGTTTAGATACACCCTGTATATATTCAGGTTGTTCCCGAATCCAAAGGCTAAACTCACATAAAGAATCAATTTTGGTATAGCAATGTGGGGTCAGAAATGAAAAGTTTTGCCAAAAAACAAGGAATGCGAAGGAAACGAAAAACGATCGTTATGGGCTGTGCATATACACTATATGGCCAAAGGTGACTGGTCACTTGCGATTTTAGACATTTTCTTAAATATCTAGAAAAATACATAAGGAATTAATCTAAAACTGCAGGTGTGTAAACAATATAGTATAGGTCATATATTTTCGCGAAGATTTTTTCCCGAAACCCCATAGGGGACCGTCAACAAATTGAAAAAGAACGAATATATTTTGGATAACCCTGGGAAAACTAATGAAGCAAAAGCGTTCAAACTCGAGATTATTAATAAGTGGCTTATTGCAGTATACTGTATTCATTTTTATGAGGATAGCATGTATATTCGTAGAGAAATTAAGATTTTTATAAAAACAGTCCCAAATTTTGCCAAGTTTTTTGCTTATAATTTGCAGAGTTCTTAATATAAAAAAAAGTTCTTTTCATAAAATATGACGAACAACATCGTACATAATAATCTTTAATCAGAATTAAAAAATAATAAAAATTGGATGAAAAATGAGTAGGTTTACAAAAAAATATTTCACTGCGCATGCGTGAATGTAATCAGAATATAATGTGCATAATGTGTTAGCTTTAAATGTATAGAGCAACTTTTGTAAAAGTCTCAAAAACATAGTTTGAAAAGTCTGATAACAATCGTTGATAGAATAAGCTCAAAATCCGTTGGTCCCAAAAGGAAGCAAAAAGATGAGGGGCTGTATCCAAATACAGTAGTACGTGCAATATTGTGTATGCTATATTGGCACTAATCAATGGATATATGGATATAGCCCCTTATCATTTTGCTTCATTTTGGGAACAACGGATTTTGAGCTTATTCTATAAACGATTATTATCAGACTTTTCAAACTATGTTTTTGAGACTTTTACAAAAGTTGCTCTATATATTTAGCTAACACATTATGCAAAGTATATTTTGATTGCTTTCACGCATACGCAGTGAAGCATTTTTTAGTAAACCTGCTCAATTTTCATCCAATTTTTATTATTTTTGAATTCTGATTGCAGGGTATTGTGTATAATGTTGTTCCTTATAGTTTCTGAAAAGAACTTTTTTTAATATTAAAAACTCTGCAAATTATAAGCAAAAAACTTGGCGAAATTTGGGACTGTTTTTATAAAAACCTTAACTTCTTTACGAGTATACATGCTATCCTCATAAAAATGAACAGAATATATTACAATAAGCCACTTATTAATAATCTTGAGTTGGAACGCTTTTGCTACATTAGTTTTTACAGGGTTATCCAAAAAGTATTCGTTTTTCTTCAATATGTTGACGGTCTCCTATGGGGTTTCGGGAAAAAATTTTCGCTGAAATATATGACCTATACTATACTGTTTACACATCTGCAGTTTTAGGTAAATTCCTCATGTACTTTTCTACATATTTAAAAAAACGTCTAAAATCGCAAGTGACCGGTCACCTTTGGCCATATAGTGTATAACGTTAACACTTTACGGGGGAAGGGTCTGGCGCATGATACCATAAGATATCTCTAGGGGGTGGGGGGCTGTCTTTTGATATCGTTATCATTTTCTATCCAATCAAAATTTTCTCTTTTTATTTTTAACTTGTTGTTTACATCAAAAAATTTTGCAATCTTTTTTAGTCTAATATCTGTTTTTATGAAAATACAAAGTTATTATTAAAATCATTAAATGATTATAAATTATTTAATTTCAAAATATGGAATACCTCAACGTTTGGCATTACTATTCTTTTATCGTATGTGTATGCATATATAATCCGCTGTTTGAGAAACAAGGTGCGAAGTATGTTTGAAATGATACTTGTGTTTACCAGTAAAGAAAAGAAAAGAAGATTGAGAACCTGTTCAGTTGATAATAAGTTCTGTTTGTCCCATCACTCCTACCCTTGCTGTGGTAAGTGCAAGAAGGTATTATTATTCTTGAATATATTATGTAACAAAAATGTATTATTGCATACTTTTATAGTAACTATTTCTTTTTTAAGTTTTCTTGGATATAAAATTATCTCATACATAAAGTGATATTTTATTAACTTCTCTTCATTTGAATCAATAAAGTATGCAAATAATAAATATGTAATCATATGTGTATATCACAAGTATCACTGACGAATGATAACATAAGGGAGGTAGGGTCTTTAAATTACCAAAAAGTTGATAACGTTATATACCGGGTGTCCCAAAAATGATTGATAAATTTTAAAATTCAATAACTTCCAAACGGTGACAGATATTAAAAAAATTCTTGCAGGAGGGTTATGTATGATGTCAGGAGTTTTTGTACTGTGATTCTTGATTTTAGTTCGAATTTCAAACAATAGATGGCGCTGCGAGAAATAAGTTCTAATTCCAGACTAGATTTTTTGTACTTCAGGATCCATTCAATACATTTTAATCGCCTTTTTTCGCATAGAAGAAGAGGGAGGCCGAAAAATCTAACCTGTATTTAGCGCTTATTGCTTGCAGCGCCATATATCGATGCTATTTGTAACTAGAACTGAGAATCGCAGCACAAAAACTCCCGACATCTTACATAATACTCCTGCAAGAATTTTTTTTAACATCTGTCACCGTTTGCAAGTTATGGAATTTTAAAATCCATCAGTCATTTTTGGGACACCCGGTATGTATAGCCCTTTATATTGACATAACCATTAGAGTAAGTGCTCGTATGTGCCACCACCAACATCGATACATATTTGGCAGCGTCTAGCAAAGGACTGGTGTATCCTTTTGAAGCTTTCAGATGTCTCATCCATGAGACACCAGTTGACTCTGTTGAGGACTTCATTCCAAGACTTTCAGTCGTTGCTGCAAATGTTCGTGAAATACTTGTCATTAAACAGCCGATTTCTTTTTTGAAGAGTTCACGACGTTGCTTTTTGCTGGGTTTGTGTATTAGTCCGCGATAGTGACGTCCTATGCAAAGAACGTAGAGGAAAAGAAGGAAAGGCTTTGGAAACCGTAACTAACCGAAACAGAGCATACAGCTCTGCTGGGAAACACACTCAAAGGGGAGATCCAATCATAGGCATTCTTCCTTGCATCTACCAATTCGCCAAATTTTCTTGTAGTAAACCCAAGATATCACCTTCGCGCCAACGCCCCGCGTGAATTCAAAAAGACAGTTCTTTGTCAGTTTGACTTGTGACTTAACAGCGATTGGGACAGACTTTTTAATATGATCTGTTCATGTTCTGTTGTTATGATATATTTTCTGTATTGCAAATAGATAGCCGAAGAATACGTACGTACAATGGAAAAATCATCAGTGATACAGCACTCTGTAAAATAATAAATTTTATGTATCGAAAGTTCCACTTTCACTCGAAATCTAACATAACAACTTTCTATGATCTTTGATCTAGGGGTTTCTCCCTCGGAGAGAAACTCCATCCACGAAAAATGGGAGGGGGGGGGGGGAGCGCACTGCTTTCGCGCGGACAGGGAACAGTGGTGAACACAGCGTTACTCCTCATTTTTATAATTATCGCTACTGGCGATCACGCAAAAGCGAGCCAAGTAAACCCCGTGTTATCTTTCGCCCCTTTATGCGACTTCTACCGCTTAGCTGTTTGCACTGTTTCGCTGAGGGTCGGGGATTTACATTGCGTCTATGAAAGTTTCCCTTCTTCACGCTTCAATCACTTCGGTCCTATGCATACCTTTCTATAGAGGTTGTTTAAGACTGAATCGTAAATGTGGAATTCTTCAGCGGATGCATATGATGTCATTTCATATAAAATAAAAGCATGCATTTTAAGTCTTAAAACTGAGTGCCTCATTTTCACTCCAGCGGCTTTGACATTCTTCGCATGTGGAAATGCTTTACTTTTGAAAATAATGCAATTGAAATCACAAACTGATAAAACTGAAAGTATAACAAAAATTTAGAGTGTCTTTATAGAAGAGCAGTGACCGTTATGTTAAATTAATATTTGTTTGATAGTTACACTAACCAATATGCATTTTGCATTGTAACTAATATTGTCGGTTTATTATAAATTAATGAAACAGTTCCTTAAACATTTCTTTCTCGTCGAAATTCGACGGGTTCCACCTCGTAATAATAATAATAATTTTTTCTTTTCCCCAACGGGAAAGACACTAAAATATGAAACAGCAGAATTCCTGTTTTCTGTTTGTTTTTAATTAATCCGGAAAATCGATAATTATTTTTGAACATAGTTATGCGTGTTTATATTTCTGAATTATTTATATCCGTAAAGGAAGAAGAATTTTAAAGATTCCTTTAATTTTATTTAAAAAATTAAACTTTTACTTTCTTTTATCTTTACAAGAAGAAAGTATTGAATTCGTGAAAAAATTCGACTTCCGGTTATCGATGGATTTACACGTTTTAGAAGGTCCTGAACACTTTTTGACCGTTTTTAGAAAATGTCTGTCTGTGACTTTCTGTCTGTAAGTCAGTCACACACATTTTGTGGGCGCTCTATCTCAAGAACTAATGCACGGAATTTAATAAAACTTTAGATTCAGTTAATCCCTGATATAAATTGGTGCTGATTGCTTTTTGGTGTAAATTGTCTTATAGGTGGCGCTGCTATGCTGCATTACTCAGGACTTACGCAATAGAGCATTAAGTTCAAGAGCAAAAGCACGAACAAAGTTCAGATTCAGTTAGTCCGTGATATAAATTGGCACTGATTAGTTTCTGGTGCAAATAGCAGCACTGCTATGCAGAATTTTTCAAGATTTCCTCAATAGCACTAGGTCAAAAACTAATGCCCAGATTTTCATCAAACTTCAGACTAATAGCCCAGTGGTAGGAGCAAAAAAAGTCCGAATTCGGAATTAATTAGGGGAAAGCTGGAAATTGTTTTAATACCTTCTGTTCAAGTCTAGAATGAATATGCTATGTTTTCCCCCTCGTACTAGGTGAGCGTTGGGAAATATGTATAGATTTTATAGTCAAAAAACACGTTTTTTTGCATACCATAACAAGATCTCAAAACAGCTAACTCTGTCAAAAACATTGTCAACACAAATGTTGTAGAGCTTAAACTTCTGAGTAAAATGAGTACCTACACTCAATACTTATGTTGAATATTAAGGTCACAATTCTACTTCAAAGTTTTAGACCCATCATCAGGGGGATGACCTCAGAATTAATTAGGAGAAAACTGGAAATTGTTTTAATCCCTTCAGTTTAGGTCTAAAATGAACGTACTATGTTTTCTTCCTCGTACTTGGGTGAATGTTAGAAAATATGTACATATTTATTTTCGAAAAACACGTTTTTTTTTGTTTCCTTAACAATATCTCAAAAAAACTAAATCTATAAAAAACATTGTCAATACAAATATTGTAGAGCTTAAAATTCTGAATAAAATGAGTACCATCATTAATATTTTTGTTCAACATTAAGGTCGCAATTCTATTTCAAAATTTTGCCTTAATCGCTAATCAAGAGCTTGAAGCCAGGAGAGACCAAGTTAACTTAACAATATCTCAAAATAGCTAACTCTATCAAAAACATTGTCAGTACAAAAGTTGTAGAGCCTAAAATTCTGAGCAAAGTGAGTACCTACAGTTAATATTTTTGTTCAATATTAAGGCTGCAGTTTTGAGATATTGTTAAGTTAACTTGGTCTTTCCTGGCTTCATGCTCTTGATTTGAAAATTTTTGAAATAGAATTGCGACCTTAATGTTGAACAAAAATATTAATGATGGTACTCATTTTATTCAGAATTTTAAGCTCTACAACATTTGTATTTTACAGTACATTGGTATTGACAATGTTTTTTATAGAGTTAGCTATTTTGAGATATTGTTAAAGAAACTAAAAAAAAAACGTCTTTTCGAAAATAAATATGTACATATTTTCTAACATTCACCCAAGTACGAGGAAGAAAACATAGTACTTTCATTTTAGACCTAAACTGAAGGGATTAAAACAATTTCCAGTTTTCTCCTAATTAATTCTGAGGTCATCCCCCTGATGATGGGTCTAAAACTTTAAAGTAGAATTGCGACCTTGATATTCAACATAAGTATTGAGTGTAGGTACTCATTTTACTCAGAATTTTAAGCTCTACAACATTTGTACTGACATTGTTTTTGACAGATTTAGCTGTTTTGAGATATTGTTATGGTATGCTAAAAAACGTGTTTTTTTACTATAATTATATAGATATTTCCTAACACTCACCTAGTACGAGGAGGAAAACATAGCATATTCATTCTAGACCTAAACAGAAGGGATTAAAACAATTTCCAGCTTTCCCCTAATTAATTCCGAATTCAACCCCCTAACCACTGGGCTATAAGTTAGATTAGATGTAAATTTCCAACCGGGCGAAAAATGTCCGGACCAGGATTCGAACCCGGGACCTCCCTGGCTGAAGCCGCCAGTGCTCTGCCATCTGACCTATCCCGGACGATTCTGGTCGAACTTTTTCATCCAGCTAACCTTGATGATTATAGCATCTGGTCTGAAACCTGGTTCAGCTCAACAGAATAAATATCAGGTAATGGAACTCCAGAAATCGCTGGATACGAAATTACACTAGATTAATTTTAACACAATTATTCTAATTGGTAAACAAATCATATTAGATGTAAATTTCCAACTGGGCGAAAAATGTCCGGACCAGGATTCGAACCCGGGACCTCCCTGGCTGAAGCCGCCAGTGCTCTGCCATCTGAGCTATCCCGGACGATTCTGGTCGAACTTTTTCACTCAGCTAACCTTGATGATTATAGCATCTGGTCTGAAACCTGGTTCAGCTCAACAGAATAAATATCAGGTAATGGAACTCCAGAAATCGCTGGATACGAAATTACACTAGATTAATTTTAACACAATTATTCTAATTGGTAAACAAATCATATTAGATGTAAATTTCCAACTGGGCGAAAAATGTCCGGACCAGGATTCGAACCCGGGACCTCCATGGCTGAAGCCGCCAGTGCTCTGCCATCTGAGCTATCCCGGACGATTCTGGTCGAACTTTTTCACCCAGCTAACCTTGATGATTATAGCATCTGGTCTGAAACCTGATTCAGCTCAACAGAATAAATATCAGATAATGGAACTCCAGAAATCGATGGATACGAAATTACACTAGATTAATTTTAACACAATTATTCTTATTGGTAAACAAATCATATTAGATGTAAATTTCCAACTGGGCGAAAAATGTCCGGACCAGGATTCGAACTCGGGACCTCCCTGGCTGAAGCCGCCAGTGCTCTGCCATCTGAGCTATCCCGGACGATTCTGGTCGAACTTTTTCACCCAGAGTTCCCGGGTTCGAATCCTGGTCCGGACATTTTTCGCCCAGTTGGAAATTTACATCTAATATTATTTGTTTACCAATTAGAATAATTGTGTTAAAATTAATCTAGTGTAATTTCGTATCCAGCGATTTCTGGAGTTCCATTACCTGATATTTATTCTGTTGAGCTGAACCAGGTTTCAGACCAGATGCTATAATCATCAAGGTTAGCTGGGTGAAAAAGTTCGACCAGAATCGTCCGGGATAGCTCAGATGGCAGAGCACTGGCGGCTTCAGCCAGGGAGGTCCCGGGTTCGAATCCTGGTCCGGACATTTTTCGCCCAGTTGGAAATTTACATCTAATATGATTTGTTTACCAATTAGAATAATTGTGTTAAAATTAATCTAGTGTAATTTCGTATCCAGCGATTTCTGGAGTTCCATTACCTGATATTTATTCTGTTGAGCTGAACCAGGTTTCAGACCAGATGCTATAATCATCAAGGTTAGCTGGGTGAAAAAGTTCGACCAGAATCGTCCGGGATAGCTCAGATGGCAGAGCACTGGCGGCTTCAGCCAGGGAGGTCCCGGGTTCGAATCCTGGTCCGGACATTTTTCGCCCAGTTGGAAATTTACATCTAATATGATTTGTTTACCAATTAGAATAATTGTGTTAAAATTAATCTAGTATAAGTTAGATGTTGAAATAAGTTTTTGCTGATTTGGTTTTTGTATAAATCACCCGACAGGTTGCGACACAATACTGCATTTTTCAGGGTTCACACGATTTTAGTGATAGTTCAATCTGAAGAACTAATGCACAGAATTTCATATCTTTATAATAGACATGGTGGGCATAGGTTGTCATTTAATTTTGGCGCTGTAATAGCAAATTTTGAAGTACAGTATAACTTCAAAAATCCGGCATCATCGGGACCAAGACTATGCCGGATTTCTGATAATTCCGGTTTTTTGAAGGAATATCAAAAGTAGTGCCATATTCTCAATGGTGCGTTTAACCATAATTTAATTCATTATTAATCGATAATTATGTAAGAAAAAGAGAAAATTAAATATAAAAAAAAACTTGCTTTAATTGATATTTTCTGTGTTACAGAAAAAAAAATCTAATAAACAGTGAAATTATTTCTTCCCTTGTAATTCCGAAAACAGTTATGTCAACTTTGTGTGCTTCAATTTTTTTGGCCATTCTTTAACAAGGTTTCTTTTCTTTTTTTGTATTTTATACAAATGAAGAATGTCTATTTCGAAAATACAATCTTGTTTCTCTAAAGCATATGTTATTTCTCCAGTGAAATTTATGCATTTTTCCAGTGACACCTTTTCTTCTGCCGGTTGTTCATCCTCGTCTTCTGAGGTGCTAGTAGAATTATCTGCGGTTCTATTTAGCACAGCGTCAGTGATCTTGTTGTCCATTAAATTGTTCGTTGTTGATGCATTTTTGTCAATCCTTAGCCAATCATCTATATCCCTCTTTAGACCCTTCATGCAATTTCAGATATTGCGTGCCCAATTAGCTCATGAATTGCGGCCTTTTCACGAGAAATGTGAAAGCCTGAAAATTCTAACTCATGATGTCGCCGTTGCCGAAAATTTATTCCGGTCATATATTGCGTCATGCATTCGCCAAAGTTGTCCTCAAAATTGCTCCCGTTACTAAGGAATGATGCAGCTCCCAGAAAATTTGTTCCGAAAATAATCGCCTCTGACAAATGAAAAAGAAAGTCAAACATTTTTTTTTTCATAATTACTTTCTATCTTGAAGTTTTTAATTCATAAAGAATTACTATTTTTCTTCTCCCATAACTTGAAAGTGTAAAAGAAAAAGGAAGGGAAAAGATGGTTTTGATGCCGTATTTTTGAAGTTGCCGGATTTCTGAATGCCGAATTTTTGAAGTCATACTGCATTAACATGCAAGAGATAGAAGAAAGTTCTGGGATTGGTACATCGGACTAGTTTATATTGTACTTATCCATTTTATTGATGAAAAGAATTTTCCTTGATAAAATCATTTAATAATGTGCAAAAATGGTATCGCAGAATTCTTAAATGATAAAGATTGTTAAAAAGGTAGCGAGTCGACTTACAGCAAATCATATAAATGCGTTACTTTCTTCTATCTTTGCAACAAAAAAAGTATTGGATTCATGAAAAATTTCGTTTTCCGGCTTTCGACGGCTTTATACGTTTTGAGATTGTCCTGAACACGATTTGAGTGTTTTTAGAAAATGTCTGTCCGTGAGTCTGTCTGTATCTGCCATAAATTTTGTGGGCGCTCTATTTCAAGAATTAAAGTTGAGCGCCAATAAAAATGAATTCCGTTACATAATGGTATAAGGTGAAACATTGTTTGCGGCGTATTTTAATTATTTTAAAGTATTTCACATATAATGAAATTGATATATGTTACTGAAGTTCACTACAAGTTATTCCTTGTATAATAGAAAATGCATAGTATTTACAGAGACACACCAAAGATTTCGGTTATTACATGTATCCGAATTACTGTATATTGGCGCTGATTGCTGGAAGTGCATTTTTAGTTGTGATACGAGTGTGACACGGAATTTAATCAAACTTCAGTTTCAGTTAGACTCTGACAGAAATTCGTGCTGATCGAGTTTCAGTATGCATCGCTTAACAAATGGCTCTACTACACTGCATTTTGAACGGTTTCCGCGATAGCTATATCTGAAGAAATAAGGCGCGGAATTGCACTAAACTTCGTATTCTGTTAGAACTTGAAATAAATGGCCGCTGATTAGGTTTTGGTGTAAATTGCCCAGAGGCTGGCGCTGCTATACTGCACTGTTCAGGATTTCCTCAATTGTTATACCTTAAGAACTAATGCACGGAATTTCACCAAAATGCATACTTTGTTAGGCCTTGGATACGTTTGGTATAAACTAATCACCAGGTGTCGCTGCTATGGTCATTTTCATTCTCATCATCATTCTCGTGTTAGCTATTTCTCAAGACTGAAAAGGTTGTCATTTATTTTTTGTTGCAGACGATATGATTTAGGTAGATGAAATTTGTGTGATGAACACAACACAGTAGTTTATTAGGTGCGTTCTTACTTATATAAATACATAGCACTTATTGTCGTCGTCAGGTCCGTCTGTCTTTCTGTCCGTCTTTCCGCATATAACAGCGCAAAAACTACCCAACCGAATGGTTTAAAATTTAAAGTTCAGAATCGTTACAGAATTTTGTCGAGTCATTTCAAATTTTATGAAAATCGGATCTATAGTTCAATGACAGGGACAGTCAAAAGTATTTCGCTACATAACGGCCAATGGGAAAAAATAGTTTCAAGTGCATTTTGGTGTTGTTACACCCTTTCAAACATAATGAAATGGATATTCATTTAAGAAGTGCACTAAAATATACATTCTGTAGAATATGCTGTTCAAAGAATATATATTATTCCTTTACAGGGCCAAACAAAGGAATTCCGTTACATAATGTTATAAGGAAAAGCATTGTTTGCGGTGTATTTTAATTATGTTAAATTATTTCACATATAATGAAATTGATATATGTTACTGAAATTCACTACAAGTTACTTTCTGTATAACAGAAAATGCATAGTATTTACAGAGACACATCAAAGATTTCGGTTATTATATGTATCCGAATTACTGTATATTAGCGATGATCGCTGGAAGTGCATTTTTAGTTGTGATATGAGTTTTTAACTTTAACTAAATTTTTGCATATTACGTTCTGTGTATAAATGCGGTAGATAACATACAGATCTACAAACACAAAAAAAAAATTCGTAAGGGTTACTAAGTGTGAACTAAAATAGCTTGAAGATGGTTTTTACACTGAAATACATTTAGTATACTACGATATGTTTGCAGATTATATATAAAATAACATACAGGGCCACGAAAATAATTTGATACATGGCCGTTTATGGATGATAATCTCTGAAAGAGAGATTTCAGTAGTTTTAAGCGTGTTTTAGTCTTATTTAAATTTGAGCTAATTAGTGGCGTGTATATAAATATAGTATGTAAAATACAGGGCTGTGCAAAAATATTCAAGTATGCTTCCGTCTATTGGAATAAACTGCTGAAATTAAAATTTCAACCTATTATGCGTTTTGAACACTTTCCAACATAGTTGAAAAGTGTTTATGAATTTTGTTTGTCTGTCTGTCTGTCCGAACTCTAACTTGTAGTTATAGCTGGATTGCTCTGTAATTGATATATGTTATTGAGATTTACTATGCCATGCTCGGTATTGAAAATAACGTATGTAGCGTTCATAGTTTATTTACAGAGACACTCAAAAGTATTTAATTACATTATGGTCTACAGGGAAATTTCGTAATTATATAAAAACGTAGCACATATGGTCATCGCCTGGTCGCCGTCTTTCTGCATATAAGAGCGCAAAAATTACCCAACCGAATAGTTTGAAATTTAATATATATAATCTTTGCCTAATTTTGTCAGTCATTTCAAATTTTATGAAAATCGAATCAAAACTTAAAAAGATATTAATTAAAGTTTTTTTTATTCTATTAAATCCTAGCATTCGTCATTAATTCAATGATATCCCATGATAGGTCATGATTACATGTTGCCATTTTGATGACGTCATATTTAAGATGGAGCCGTATTATTTCCGTATCACTGAATATAATATATAGAATGGTAATAAATTTTGTATTCATGCATTTTTGCCTAAGAGTGCAAAAGATATTGCACCAAGGTCTGAATATTTATGGAACTAGTTATAGTACGAACGCATCTCATTTGCCACGTTTGACGTACAATTTCCGACTCGTTTTTTTGTTGTAGCTGTATTAAAATACACGCCAGGAATATGCAATGTTTTTTAAAAATAAATGCAAAATGTAAAATTAATTCTCTATCGTTTTAGCATCCGGCTAATGTAGCGAAGTATAGTTACTTATTCTTAAATTGCTGCTGACATTGAAACATGTTGACTAACTATTTTTCCTCCTACTTTTCCTTAAGCAGTTTTAAAGATTGAGTATAAATTAGAGGTAAAACCACTTAACTGATATGAGTAAGATTAGAACTCCTGTATATATTAGCCTTAGGCCAGACAGCACACAGAGAAAATATTCGGTTGAAAGGGAAAAGTATATTAGATCCATTTTTATACACGCATTGAATTCGTATAACTCTTCACCAAACATGTATCTTGATTTGAAGTCTGTATTGTTTCTAGCGCTACTCATTGTGGTTTTAATATGTGGATCCATTTGGTACTACAAAAAATACATCGGTGTTTATTCCGAATTTCCTAGAGTACACTTAATGAGTTTTGTGGTAAAAAGCATTTTAATGTCCAAAATTCCAAGGGATATTCCAGCTAACGCATGTAAAAATACAATTATTATTATTATTATTATTATTATTATTATTATTATTATTATTATTATTATTATTTCAATATGAAACATTGGAATACTTATTATTTTTTTCTTTTTTGCAAAATTTTCTTTAAGTTTGCTTTAAAAATAAATAATAAAATATTTATTTTTTTAAAAATACAATGTTTTTTAGCCCCCGGAACGGTATGCTATTTCTTTCTCCCAGCTTATTTTGTCTCTAAAAAATAACGTTAGCTTACAGACGCTAGCAATGAACAAAGCAGATGTATTGCTGTACAATTAAATGCTCTATAGCAATTTTTTTAATTTCTAAGCATCGCACATTTTCGCTGTTTATACCGTCTTATTGGGAAAAAAAGTACTTTTTAATGCAATTTGTTTGAAATCTGAATCTCCATTTGCTTTTGAAATATTAATTTTTTTGTAGTTGTTAGCGACATTTGTTTCATTTTGGCAACTCAACTACTCCATTTCTGAAGAAAGTAAAGAAAAAATTGTTGAAAAATAGCAATTATATCTTTTTGTTGCCATTTTCTCATAAAAATTGAAAAAAAAATTAATTAAAATACGTGTTATTTGGAGAAAAATATAAATGATAGATTTATGATAAACTATATTTAATTTTAACTACCTATATTAATGCAAATGACGTCATTTTACATAAAATAAAAGCGTGTGCTTTAAGTCTTAAAATTGAAATATGTTTTGCAGTAGAGTCCCGATTATCCGAGTCCCGCTTAACCGAGTTATTTTCTTCTGATGGACTGGTGACTTCTATTATTATAAAACAGACATTATAAATGAAAAAAAAATTATGGCCATTTTTTTTTCCATTCTGACCAGAAAATCAGAGTTCGAACTTTTTACGACTGCTCTTTCATCTTCACATAACGCTTCATTTATAATGTCTGTTTCATAATAATAGAAGCCACCAGTCCACCAGAAGAAAATGAAGTAATGGAAATGCCGTGGGCGACACTAAATTCTGAAAAAGCAGAATTCCTGTTCTCTAGTTATTTTATTTTATTTATTTATATATTTGGCTCTTTGATGTACATAAATTCATAAAATGTTTAAATAAGGAAAATTTTAAGTATTTCAATTTGACGTAAATTTTTTAAATAAAATTATTTTACGGTGAACCTTAAATGCATTCTTTCAAATAATGCTTTTTTTAAAAGTAAAATTACTTGAAAATACCTTGAAAAATCTAAATATGATAAATCTTCAGTACTTTTTAATTTATTTGCTCATTTAAAGGATTTTTTTTTAATTGAATTATGTTTTTTTCATTAGTTTTATGCTGAAAATATGAAATTTTAATTTTCGTTTGCCATACATAATTTGTTTGATATGTCCAGTTAATAAATTTTAAAATTTCAGAATTTTTAGTTTATATTGTTATTTATTATGTTCACAGTGCTTCTTATATATGTATTAATCCACAAAAAATACATGGATGTTTTTCCCAAATTTCCAATATTAAATTTTTAGTTATGTATTTAAAGCATAAAATTGTCTAATATTTCTGAGTTCATCTTCCTTAATTGTTGTGTTGCTCTTCTTATTATTTAAATTATTATTATTATCATTGGTTACCATTATTAACAGTATCTGTAGCAGTATTAAACCTGCTGTTATTGTTATTATAATTCTTATTATTAATTTTATTTTGAGATATTTTAAACTGAAATTCCTAAAATTTTCTTTATTCATTAAAATATTTTTATGAGCATTTATTTTTTAAGTTAAACAATTTGAAATGATTGTAATAAAAATATTTTTTTTTTGTATTAAACATCTTATTTGTATTATTTTGAAATAATTTTATTTTTTTTAAATAGTTTTGCAGACAGTTTTAAAGCTAAAGAATTTGAAATGATTGTATGAAATAAAAATAATTTACTATGAACTGTGTTTTTAAACGTACATTTTAATTTACAATGCTAAATTTAATTAAAATTGTTTATAAATAATACATATTAATATGAAAACTATCAAAATCAGACAATATTTCATAAAAAAATATATTGTGATTCATACACACTTTGTCAAGGATTTCTTTTATTTACATTTTACATTTAAATTCGAAGCTTTATACACTAGAAAATTAGCAATTTTTCTCTCATTAATCACATACATAGTTTTTTTTAAATATGATTTTCAGTTCAAAAATTTTAAATCTTATAATTTTGGGATTTTATGTCAGACTCTATGTTTTTAAAATTTGGCATTATATGTAAATTTGTTATTAAAAATAACGCATGGGTATTTATTCCGAATTTCCGAAAACAATTTTTTGAGTTTTGTGGTAAAATGCAATTTAAGTACTTTAATAAAATATACATATTCAAGAAGAAAATAGATAAATCTATAAATAAATTAACAATAGGTATCCCAGTTAATTGTTATAAGTGTACCATTATTATCGTCATCATCATCATCATCATTATTATTATTATCATCATCATAAATATTGTTATTATTAATGACATCTGTACCAGTATTAAAACAATGTATACAGTGTTATGATAATCCTTCTTTCTTTATTATTCTCATCTGAAAGCCTGACTTATTTATTTGTTTAATTTTTTAAGGTATGTGCCTGCCCTCAAATCACCGTTTTTGCGAAAAATTTCGTTTTTATTATTATTATTAATATTAAAGTTCGAACATTTAAGATTTAACGTCTTGGAGGGCGGTGATGCCGTCACGGCATCACATAATTTTAATCCCTAATTGCCATATTCGCACCGGAATTTTATAATGAAAATTTCACCTTTATTAAGTACGCGAAAATATGCTTTTACTTGTTTACAAATAAATTATCTTGTAAATACTGGTGTTATTAAATAATTTCATCATTTTATGAATACAAGTACCTTGCTCCTGAAAGGGTTAAAAAATGCCTTACTTTTGGTTTAGCGATAATTAGAAGCAATGTTATAGCCCAGAATATATACCTTTATGCATAAGTTTTTGTGCTACATTAAAATCTTAATTTGCATTTTCTGGATAACTGCGTTTTTCATTGTTTACGTTTAAAGGAAACTTATTTCTTAATACTCCAGTGGTTAGGGGTTGAATTCGGAATTAATTAGGGGAAAGGTGGAAATTGCTTTAATCCCTTCAGTTTAGGTCTAGAATGAATATGCTATGTTTTCCCCCTCGTACTAGGCGAGCGTTATGAAATATGTATAGAATTATAGTCAAAAAACACGTTTTTTTGCATACCATAACAATATCTCAAATCAGCTAAATCTGTCAAAAACATTGTCAGTACAAATGTTGTAGAGCTTAAAATTCTGAGCAAAATGAGTACCTATACTCAATACGTATGTTGAATATTAAGGTCACAATTCTACTTCAAAGGTTTAGACCCATCATCAGGGGGATGACCTCAGAATTAATTAGGAGAAAACTGGAAATTGTTTTAATCCCTTCAGTTTAGGTCTAAAATTAACGTACTATGTTTTTTTCTTCGTACTTGGGTGAATGTTAGAAAATATGTACATATTTATTTCCGAAAAACACGTTTATTTCAGTTTCCTTAACAATATCTCAAAACAACTAACTCTATAAAAAACAATGTCAATACAAATGTTGTAGAGCTTAAAATTCTGAATAAAATGAGTACCATCATTAATATTTTTGTTCAACATTAAGGTCGCAATTCTATTTCAAAATTTTTCAAATCAAGAGCTTGAAGCCAGGAGAGACCAAGTTAACTTAATAATATCTCAAATTGCGGCCTTTATATTGAACAAAAATATTAAGTGCAGGTACTCATTTTACTCAGAATTTTAGTCTCTATAACTTTTGTACTAACAATGTTTTTGATAGAGTTAGCTATTTTGAGATATTGTTAAGTTAACTTGGTCTCTCCTGGCTTCAAGCTGTTGATTAGCGATTAAGGCAAAATTTTGAAATAGAATTGCGACCTTAATGTTGAAAAAAAATATTAATGATGGTACTCATTTTATTCAGAATTTTAAGCTCTACAACATTTGTATTGGCATTGTTTTTTAGAGTTAGCTGGTTTGAGATATTGTTAAGAAACTAAAAAAAAAACGTGTTTTTCGAAAATAAATATGTACATATTTTCTAACATTCACCCAAGTACGAGAAAGAAAACATAGTACGTTCATTTTAGACCTAAACTGAAGGGATTAAAACAATTTCCAGTTTTCTCCTAATTAATTCTGGGGTCATCCCCCCTGATGATGGGTCTAAAACTTTGAAGTAGAATTGTGACCTGAATATTTAACATAAGTATTGAGTGTAGGCACTCATTTTACTCAGAATGGTAAGCTCTACAACATTTGTATTGACAATGTTTTTGACAGAGTTAGCTGTTTTGAGGTATTGTTATGGTATGCAATAAAACGTGTTTTTTTACTATAATTCGATACATATTTCCTAACGCTCACCTAGTACGAGGGGGAAAACATAGCATATTCATTCTCGACCTAAACAGAAGGGATTAAAACAATTTCCAGCTTTCCCCTAATTAATTCTGAATTCGGCCTTTTTTTGTTCCCCTACTTCTGGGCTATAAAACGTTTTTAAGATATTGAAATAAAATTTGGTTACAAGGTTCTGCTCATCTATTGGTATGTTATGAAGTAAAATACAGCTTTTAATTATGTATATATTAATTTAAGAGCTGTTTTTAATTGAAAAATACACATCATTTTTTTTATCATGTTTTGTATACTGTAAAAATAATATATATATCTGTTGTTCTACAGATGTAAAGTTACAGAAATCTGTCTGCGCACTAAACTTTTATCAGTAGACTGTACGAAACAAATATAAATCTACACAACCAGTTTTTTTAAAGCTACAGAAATCTGTAGCTTTACAAAAGAGAATTACTAAAATTACAGTACTTTTACTAAAATTTTTTCTGTAACCCGGGTTGCAGTTACATACAAAGTTCTAGGAATTCCAGTTTCCAAAAAATTTCTTTGTAACATTATAGATCTTTTTTTTTATTTATTTACGGTGCAAAAGTGTATCTGTTACATGGATTTTTGATGTTGTCGTTATATAAAAAATTCTAGGAATCCCAGTTTCCTTGAAAAATTTCAGTAACTTTACAGATTTTTTTATTTTTACAGTATATACAAAATTTGGTATATGATAGTAAATTTAAGGGGTATTGCAAATATTTTGCTTCATAACACATGTAAGGGGTTTAGTAATATACTGTTGGGGAAAAAATTGAAATATATTGAATATATTTCGTTATAGAAGATTTGGGATGAACGTAATTCTTTTCTAAAATTTGACTAAATATTGTCTGAATTTGAAAAGTTAATTAAAATTCCATTAAATTTTTTTTGACTTCGTATATTTATTTCCTGTTTTACTAAATCCACATGTGTTTAATAAAAAATTCATATTTTTCAGAAAAAAGTGCTCCAAAGGTAAGCACATACCTTAAACTATTTTATTTTGTTAATTAGTTGATTTTTTTCTGTGCCTAAGTTCATATAATTATTGATAAGGAATTTTTTTTTAATTATAAAACTTTTGAAAGCGGAATAGCTAATGAATCACAAAACAAATCCGTTTTAGGCAGATTTCTGTATTTACAAGTGTAAATGTATGGAATTTCTTCGTTCCACCACGAAACTGTTCCGTTTACAGGAGTATTTCGTTAACGGCAGGTTCTGTTTTCACAGATTTTAGGGTAATTCAAATTCACATGAATTTCTGAAATAAATGGGGTAAATTACGATTCTTCAATTACGATGAATTACGATCTTTAATGTATGCTTTAAGATAAAAGCCTTATTAATTTAAATTGTTTGTAAGCATCTTTGAATTCTAACCTATTATAATAGAACAATAACACCACTGTAACAATACAGTAACTAAACATCGCCCTAATAATGCAGCATTTAATCTATAATCTATACTTCCTATTATAAAGAGGAAAAAATTGATTATTTGTAGGAGGTAAGCTCTGGAACTACCGAACCGATTCCAAAAGTAATGGCATCAAAATGATGGTGTTAGTCCAACTTAGAACATAGGCTATATCTTATGCCGGTGCCACTACCCCAAAGAGGGTGTAGGAGCAAAAAAGCGTTCTAAAAATGCGATTTTAGCGTTACTGAAGGGCGTAGAAATATGAAATTTTGATTATTAGTTACTTATAAGATATAAATGATGTCTAAGAACAGTTCTCAAACAATTCGAAATTTAAAAGGGGTGAAAATGCACAAAAAGCGCACTAAAAAACGTTCTAAAGGGTAGTTTCTAGACAATCTCAGAAAATACCAAACCGATTTAAAAAATATTGGTGTCAAAATGGTGGTGACAACGCTTGCTCCAAGACAGGCTATGTTTTATGTCGGTGCCAGTACCCCAAAGGGGGTGTAGGAGCAAAAAACGTTCTAAAAATGCAGTTTTAGCGTTACTGAAGGACCTAGAAATATGAAATTTTGATTATTAGTTACATATAAGATATAAATGATGTCTAAGAGCAGTTCTTAAACAATTCGAAATTTAAAAGGGGTGAAAATGCACAAAAAGTGCTCTAAAAAACGTTCTAAAGGGTAGTTTCTAGACAATCTCAGAAAATACCAAACCGATTTAAAAAATATTGGTGTCAAAATGATGGTGACAACACTTGCTCCAAGATAGGCTATGTTTTATGTCGGTATCACTACCCCAAAGGGGGTGTAGGAGCAAAAAACGTTCTAAAAATGCGATTTTTGCGTTACTGAAGGGCCTAGAAATATGAAATTTTTAATATTAGTTACTTATAAGATATAAATGATGCCTAAGAACAGTTCTTAAACAATTCGAAATTTAAAAGGGGTGAAAATGCACAAAAAGCGTTCTAAAAAACGTTCTAAAGGGTAGTTTCTACACAATCTCAGGAAATACCAAACCAATTTAAAAAATATTGGTGTCAAAATGATGGTGACAACGCTTGCTCCAAGACAGGCTATGTTTCATGTCGGTGCCACTACCCCAAAGGGGGTGCTGGAGAAAAAAACGTTCTAAAAATGCGATTTTTGCGTTACTGAAGGGCCTAGAAATATGAAATTTTGAATTTTAGTTACTTATAAGATATAAATGATGTCTAAGAACAGTTCTTAAACAATTCGAAATTTAAACGGGTTGAAAATGTACAAAAAGAGTTCTTAAAAACGTTCTAAATGGTAGCTTCTACACAATCTCAGGAAATACCAAACCGATTTAAAAAATATTGGTGTCAAAATGATTGTGACGACGCTTGCTCCAAGACAGGCTATATTTTATGTCGGTGCCACTACCCCAAAGAGAGTACAGGAGCAAAAAACGTTCTAAAAATGCGATTTTTGCGAACCCCCTCACTGACAAGCCCGTGTTAATACGTTCACTAAGCTCCAGGTTTCACTGCTAAACAAGCAATTTTTAAAGTAATATAATTCTATTGATTTAATGTATTTTTAATGCATTGACCAATGATTAATATTTCCAAGGATTGCATTCATATTCGTTATTAAGTTTTTTTTATAAAATGTTCAAAGAATCATTTTTTTTAACATTTAAAACAAAATGCAGAGAAAACAACATTACAATTTTGCCCTTTTACAAGACAGTCGGAGGGTTGAAGGGCCTTGAAATATGAAATATTAGCTTCTTATTAGATATAAAGGATTTCTAAGAACAGTTCTTAAACAATTCGAAATTTAAAAGGTGTGAAAATGCGCGAAAAGCGTTCTAAAAAACATTCTACATGGTGGTTTCTACACAATCTCAAGAAATACCAAACCGATTTAAACAATAATGTTGCCAAAATGACGGTGAGAACACTTGCTCCAACATAGGCTATTTTTTATGTCGGTTCCTTTACCCGAAAGGTCGTGCAGGAGCAAAAAATGTTCTAAAAATGCGATTTTTGCGTTACTGAAGGGCCTAGAAATATGAAATTTGAAATATTTGCTACTTATTAGATATAAAGGATTTCTAAGAACATTTCTTAAGCAATTCGAAATTTAAAAGGTGTGAAAATGCGCGAAAAGCTTTCTAAAAAACATTCTACATGGTAGTTTCCACACAATCTCGTGAAATACCAAACCGATTTAAAAAATAAAGGCGCCAAAATGATGGTGACAAATGGCAGGAGAAAAAAATTATAAATTGAGGTTTTTGCGTTACGGGAGAGCCTAGAATCGTGAAATTTGGAATGGTAGTTAGTTATATGATATCAATGATCTCTAAGGACATTTCCTAAAAAAATCGAAATTTAAAAGGGGGTCAAAATGCGGAAAAAGCGTTGTAAAAAACGTTCTAAATTGCGATTTCTATGCAATCTCAGGAAGTACTGAACCGATTTCTAATATAATGGTGTAAAACTGATGGTGACAGATCTTGCTCCAAGATAGGCTATATTTTATATCTGTTTCCACTACCACAGAGGAGATGCAGGAGCAAAATTCACGAAAAGCGTTCTAAAAACGTTCTAAATGCCGATTTGTCAGTAATATCTCAGGGAGAATCAAACTTATTTCAAAAGTAATGGTAGAAAATTGATGCTTACAGCCTCTGCTCTAACATAGACACTAATTTATGTCGGCATCACTATCACCTAGACGTTGCAGGAGCAAAAAAGCGTTCTAAATTTCGATTTTTGTTATCGGCAGGGGCTAGCAACTTAAAATTAGGCAAGGTACATATTTATTAGATATAAATGATCTTTAAGAACAGTTTCGAAAAAATTAGAAATTTAAAAAGGGGTGAAAATGCACGAAAAGCGTTCTAAAAACGTTCAAAATTGTGATTTCTACTCAATCTCAGGAAATACCAAAGCTATTTCAAAAGTAATGGTTGCAAATCAATGGTGACAGTACCTGCTATAACAAGGGTTATATTTTATGTTGCTGTCACTACCATCTGAGGGATGCAAAAGTAAAACATGTTGTAATTTGCGTTTTTTGCACAACTGAGGGGTCTAACACTTTGAAGTATGGCATGGTATTTACTTAAATGATGCAACTGCTTTCAAAGAACAGTCGAAAGAAAATTCCCAATTTAAAAAGATGATGTGAGCGAAAAGCGTTATAAATTACAATTTTTATGCAATCTTATCAAATACCAAACCGATTTAAAAAATAATGATAACAAACATTTGGTAATAGAACCTGCTCAAACATAAGCTACATTTTATTTCTCTGCCATTACCAGCAGAGGGTTGCAGGAGCTAAAAACTTTCTAAATTGCGAATTCTGAGATACTAAAAAGGCTAGAAACTTTAAATATGGCATGGTAGTCTATACTCCTATTATAAAGAGGAAAAAATTGTTTATTTGTCGGAGGTAAGCTCTGGAACTACCGAACCGATCCCAAAAGTAATGGTATCAAAATGATGGTGTTAGTCCAGCTTAGAACATAGGCTATATCTTATGTCGGTGCCACTACCCCAAAGGGGGTGTAGGAGAAAAAAACTTTCTAAAAATGCGATTTTAGCGTTACTGAAGCGCCTAGAAATATGAAATTTTGAATATTAGTTACTTATAAGATATAAATGATGTCTAAGAACAGTTCTTAAACAATTCGAAATTTAAAAGGGTTAAAAATGCACAAAAAGCGTTCTAAAAAACGTTCTAAATGGTAGTTTCTATACAATCTCAGGAAATACCAAACCGATTTAAAAAATATTGGTGTCAAAATGATTGTGACGACGCTTGCTCCAAGACAGGCTATATTTTATGTCGGTGCCACTACCCCAAAGAGAGTACAGGAGCAAAAAACTTTCTAAAAATGCGATTTATGTGTTACTGAAGGGGTTAGAAATATAAAATTTGAATTATTAGCTACTTATTAGATATAAAGGATTTCTAGGAACAGTTCCTAAACAATTCGAAATTTGAAAGGGGTGAAAATGCGCGAAAATCGTTCTAAAAAGCGTTCTAAATGGTGGTTTCAACACAACCTCAGGAAATACCAAACCGATTTAAAAAATAATGGTGTCAAAATAAGGGTGTCAAAATGACGGTGACAACCCTTGCTCCAACATAGGCTATGTTTTATGTCGATGCCACTACCCGAAAGTGGGTGCAGGAGCAAAAAACGTTCTAAAAATGCGATTTTTGCGTTACCGAAGGGCCTAGAAATATGAAGTTTGAAATATTAGCTACTTATTAGATATAAAGGATTTCTAAGAACAGTTCTGAAACAATTCAAAATTTAAAAGGGGTGAAAATGCGCGAAAAGCGTTCTAAAAAACGTTCTAATGGTGGTTTCTACACAATCTCAGGAAATACCAAACCGATCTAAAAAATAATGGCGTCAAAATGATGGTGACAACCCTTGCTCAACATACGAGATGTTTTATGCCGGTGCCACTACCCCAAAGGGGGTGCAGGAGAAAACCGTTCTAAATTGCGTTTGCGTTACGGAAGGGCCTAGAATCGTGAAATTTGAAATGGTAGTTAGTTATCAGATATCAATGATCTCTAAGGACATTTCCTAAAAAAATAGAAATTTAAAAGGGGGTCAAAATGCGCAAAAAGCGTTGTAAATAACTTTCTAAATTGCGATTTCTATGTAATAATCAGGAAGTACCTGAACCGATTTCAAATATAATGGTGAAAAGTGATGGTGACAGATCTTGCTCCAAGATAGGCAATATTTTATATCTGTTTCCACTACCCCAGAGGAGATGCAGGAGCAAAATGCGCGAAAAGCGTTCTAAAAACCTACCAAATGCCGATTTGTCGGCATTATCTCAGGAAGAATTAATCTGATTTCAAACGTAATGTTAGGAAATTGATGCTGACAGCCTCAGCTCTAACATAGACGCTATTTTATGTCGGTATCACTATCACCAAGACGTTGCAGGAGCCAAAAAGCGTTCTAAATTTCGATTTTTGTGATCGGTAGGGGCTAGCAACTTAAAATTAGGCAAGGCACATATTTATTAGATATAAATGATCTTTAAGAACAGTTTCGAAAAAATTGGAAATTTAAAAAGGGGTGAAAATGCGCGAAAAGCGTCCTAAAATTGTTCTAAATTGCGATTTCTACTCAATCTAAGGAAATACCAAAGCTATTTGAAAAGTAATGATTGCAAATCAATCGTGACAGTCCCTGCTATAACATAGGTTATATTTTATGTTGCTGTCACTACCATCCGAGTGTTTCAAAATAAAAAATGATCTAAATTGCGTTTTTTGCACAACTGAGGGGTCTAACACTTTGAAGTATGGCATGGTATTTACTTACAAAATGCAACTGCTTTCTAAAAACAATCGAAAGAAAATTCCAAATTTAAAAAAATGAAGTGAGTGAAAAGCGTTATAAATTACAATTTTTAAGCAAACTTAAGATTTACCAAACTGATAAAAAAAATAATGATGACAAATTTTGGTGATAGAACCACCAGAGGGTTGCAGGAGCTAAAAACTTTCTAAATTGCGATTTCTGTGATACTGAAAATGCTAGAAACTTTAAATATGACATGGTAGTTACTTATAAAATATAAATGCCCTCGAAGGAACGATGAAAATAAATTCGAATTAAAAAGGGGTGAAGCGAAGGGGAGGTGCGAAAAGCATTCTAAAAAAGTTATAAATTACGATTCTATGCAATTTCAGGGAGTATAAACCGATTATAAAAGTAATATTTGCGAATCAATGGTAACAGTCTCTGATCCTACACAGGCTATATTTTATGCCTATGATTCTACCACTTGGGGTTCTAAAAAACAAACGCTCTAAAAAAGGCCTTTAAAAGCTTTCTAAATTACCTTTCTGTGGAATATTAGGAAATAACAAACCGATTTCAAAATTAATGTTGGCAAATTAATGGTGACAGTTCCTGTTTCAACATAGCCCTTTATATTGAGAGAGGTGGTAGGACTTGGAATTTGATATGATGGTTAATTTTAAGATGTAAGAAGATGGTTTCTAAAAAATTCAAAACTTCAGATGAATACTGAAATGAGCGTATTAATTGAGCATAAAAGTTTCAAAATATTTTCTAAATTATCATTTATTTAGTTTTATTTCATTTTATTAATTTAAGTCTCATTTCTGCCATTGCAGTGTAATAATGATGTTTAATCAAACTGTGTTTTAAATAGTAATTTTTGAATTATTCCTAAAAGTAATAAGTACCTTTTAATAAAAAAAACTTTTAATAAAATAAAATATTACCTTTTAATAAAATAAAAATTTAGTTAGTACCTTTTAATAAAAATTAGACATATAAATATCACTTGGAATGTTTCAAATATTACGCGGGCAAAGCCGCGGGGTTTGCTAGTTACTTATAAATTATAAATGCCCTCGAAGGATTTTCGAAAATAAATTCGAAATAAAAAGCGGTGATGCGAAGAGGAGGTGCGTAAAGCATTCTAAAAAAGTCTTAAATTACAATTTCTATGCAATTTCACGGAATATAAACCGATTATAAAAGTAATTGTTGCGAATCAATGGTAACAGTCTCTGATCCTACACAGGCTATATTTTATGCCGATGATTCTACCACCTGGGGTTCACAGGAACAACAAACGTTCTAAAAAAGGCCTTTAAAAGCTTTCTAAATTACGTTTCTGTGGAATATTAGGAAATAACAAATCGATTTCAAAATTAATGTTGGCAAATTAATGGTGACAGTTCCTATTTCAACATAGCTCTTTAAGTTGAGAGAGGTGGTAGGAGGACTTGGAATTTGACATGATAGTTAATTTTAAGATGTAAGAAGATGGTTTCTAAAAAATTCAAAACTTCAAATGAATACTGAAATGAGCGTATTATCTGAGCATAAAAGTTTCAAAAGATTTTCTAAATTATCATTTATTTAGTTTTATTTCGTTTTATTAATTTAGTCTCATTTCTGCCTAATGCAGTGTAATAATGATGTTTAATCAAACTGTGTTTTATATAGTAATTTTTGAATTATATCTAAAAGTAATAAGTACTTTTTAATAAACAAACCTTTTAATAAAATAAAATATTACCTTTTAATAAAATAAAATGTTACCTTTTAATAAAATAAAAATTTAGTTAGTACCTTTAAATAAAAATTAGACATATAAATATCACTTGGCATATTTCAACCATTACGCGAGCAAAGCCGCGGGGTTTGCTAGTATGTATATATTTAAGGCAGCAGTGCAATACTTATTTATTTTCAGTGTCACTTCTCAATGTTAATTTAACATTGTAAAGCCTATGGAGCTCATAACTTTTTGATTTTTTTCTTCCAACTGTTTTGTCCCTGGTGCCACATTTTTTTTTTTTTTTTTAAATTCTTTGTTAATTCTAATAGTAAGTTTAAAGTGTGAAAATGTTTGCCTGACGTCAGAATCAAAACGGATGATAAAATGCTTTTGCCTATGGGTGAATTTTTCCCCTGATGGTAACATGGGTTAATTTTTATTTACGTTGATCAAATTTTTTTCTTAATAATTCCAAATTTTTCTTTTTTCATTGTGAATCAACTGACATTTTTCCTATAAAATGTAACATTTTTTCTTCATTGTCGCAAGTAATTCAAAAGCCGTAATAATAATTTGTCTGTTTTCATTTGAAAGATTTCCTTGTGAAAAATTAAACTGAAATAGTTTTTTTTTAAGAATTAAAAGGAAGATGAATATGGTGTCATAGTGGAAATAAAAGTAACATTTTCAAACAGATTTTTACGTTCAGATTGGAAGTTTTTGTCCAAGCTACAGCAACCTGCATTCCTGCACTCGTGAAATATTTTGAATTATACATAGGTAAATTGCATCCCAAATTGGGATGCGATACTGCAAAAATCAAAGCCTGATGATGGTACCCTCCACTAATTACGGTTTCGTTCATCTGACGAAACCCTGCTCGTCTCGCTCCTCTGTCTGTCTGTCAGTCTGTCCGTCACAGAGCCCGATCTCAGAAACTATACATGTTGGAGACTTGAAAGTTTACATAGTTATAAATGAACCCCTCACATCAAATGACAAATTATAAAATTTTGAAAAAGTCTTATATTTACCCGTCTGGGCTCTAACTTGTGTATTTTAATCTTTTTGCTTTAACTGAGCCCCTAATTAAGTTTAAGACTTGAAATTTTGCATACTTATAGCTGAACACCTCACATCAAACGACAAATCATACAATTTTGAAAAAGTCTTATATTTACCTGGCTAGACTCTAACTTGTGTATTTTAAGCTTTTTTTTCTAACTGAGCCCCTAATTAAGTTGAAGACTTGAAATTTTGCATACTTATAGCTGAACACCTCATATCAAACGACAAATCATACAATTTTGAAAAAGTCTTATATTTAGCCCTCTGGGCTGTAACTTGTCTATTTTAATCTTTTCGCTCTAACTGAGCCCCTATTTAAGTTGAAGACTTGAAAGTTTGCATACTTATAGCAGAACACTTGCGATCACACGAAAAATCATAAAATTTTCGAAAAGTCTTATAATATTTACCCCTCCGGGCTCTAACTTGTGCATTTTAAGGAATTTTTCTAACCTGCCCCCATTACACCCGGTGGGTACTTTTCTACCTTTTGCCGAAATATCTGTGACCACTCTTTCATATTATGCACATAGCCTTACGTCTTTTAGTTCTACTTTTTACCACCAGGGGGCACCTACCTATCTCGGGTGCTATGCCCCCCCCCCCCCCTCGACTAATATATCTACGGATAGGTTGTAAAACGGAGTTTCGTTGGAAAATAGTTTTGTGTAGAATAGAGTGCGCCTCGTGGTTGCGAAATGGGAACAAATTTTGCAAAAGGATAAAGTGTTTTGAAAGGAATATTAAACGAAACCCTCTGTGCGGTCTGTGATCACACTTACCCACTTGTTTTGAAATGCGTTCGTCTGAATGCAGATAGTTACTAAAAAACTTGACATATTTAAAAAAATACTAATTTGCAGAGCAAATAAAAAAAAAAACAAACAAACAAAAAAAACAATTATGTTGTCTAAGCCCGAGAAAGGCAGATATTAAGGTATTTCATTCAATTCGCTCTACATTTAATGTTACATTTTTGTAACAAATAAGTTAAACCGATTGAACATATAAAAAATAAAATAAAATTCAGACAATATGATATTTTAAACACCGTAAAAACTTGATTCCGTTCAAATGAAATTGAAATAAATCTTAAACCTTTTTTAAAGTTTTTTTATTTTGCATGTATCTTATCCTCTTATGTGTGATCTTCATAAACACAATACAAAATCTGCAATACAAATATTTACAACTTAAAAATGGAAAAAGTCTAAGTTTTATTTCGATTTCATTTGAACGGAATCTAATTTTTTAGGATGTTTTAAGTATCATATTGTATGAATTTTATTTTTATTTTTTAATGTTCAATTGGTTTAACTTATTTGTTACAAAATATTAACATTAAATGTGGAACGAATGGACAGAAATATCTTAATATCTGTCTCGTCTCGGGCTTAAACAATGTATGAAATATTTTTTTTTAAATTTTTTCTGCAAATTAAGTTTTTGTTTAATATATATATTAGTTTATGCACGCTTTTCAAATATTGTTTTATTATTTTATTTTGTAATTTTTACTTACAATATTTATTTTCAAAAGAACCCAAAACTTTTTTCGTTAACCTCATACACAATTTGTTATCATTTTTATTTCACCTATTTATAAACCTTAAAATCAAAGAAAATAAGTTAAAACTGGTGTGAATGAATAAGAACAAAAAAATCTTCTTAAAACACCATCAAAATATTTTAAATGCGCTAGGTCTTTCGAAAGATCTGAGTCTTTCTTCCTCAGGCGCAAAGAAGACGTCCTTCCACTATGAGAGCAGCTGGAAGACTGAAATGAGAGATAAGGGAAAGGAAACAAGCTGAAGAAACTGTCAATAGGAAATTAGAAATCAACAGCCTATAGGAAAGTAGAAGACAACAGCCAATCACAGAAGAGTATAATCAAAACAAAAGAACACAGAGTAGGAGGGGCAAAAATTGGTAGGGGCAAAAAAATACATATAATTAAATATGGGAACACATGAAATTGAAAAAAAAAATAAAATAAATAAAAAAATAAAAAATAAAAAACAGACTAATATTCATAAATACAAAAATAAATTAAATGGTAGTACTGAATATGTTTTTCCAAGCGTCCGATTTATCATTAACAATAACATCACGATTAAGATAAATAGCTAGATTTTTAAGAAAGTCCAATTCAGAGATACTATTGGCATTAGAGATAATTTTAGGATTTTGAAAAATAAAATTACGGCCGGAATCCCAAGAGTGCTTGGCAATAGAAGATTTAGAAAATTCTTGATTGATTACATAACGAGAGTGTTCTTTTAAGCGGATTTCGAGATTTCTTTTAGTTTGACCAATATAAGATAAATCACAATCATTACAAGGAACTTTATAAATTCCCCATTTAATAAGATCAGGAACAGGAGATTTAGTGGAGGAGAATTTCAATTTATTGACAGGTCAATAAATTGACAGGTCAATAAATTGACATATAATTTGTGCAATAATTAAGAAAATTTCTTAATTTCATTACAAAAATGATATGAAAATGAGTAATTAATTAATATTATGCTAATTAGTGATGCAAATTAAAAATGCTCCATGCGCATTAAATGTTGTTCCAGAAACTTGTAATTTTTTTTTAGGATAGCTTTATGATATTATATCAAAAATTGATATACATTTTTAAATTATACTGAGTACCTTGGCAGAAAAAAATTATAAACCTATAATATTGATCATTTCGGATAAAATTCAACGATAAAATATTACTTTTTTACCTTTATATGAAATAATGTACACTTATTAATAGTAAGTTTTGTAATAAAGTATATCAACAACATTATTACCAAGTATTATGAAAATTTGTATAAAATTAAGACGCATGTAGCATTTTGAACTTACTCAGTCGGCGAAAATTATCATTTTGAGAAAACTGGATTTAAAGTTTTATTTTAAGTGTAGATTAACGACAGTTTACGTTAGAAAAACAGCTGTATCTCTGCAAAAAAGTTATCGGATTTGGATTTTTTTTTTTTTAATTTGAAAGTAGAAGATTGTGAGAACACTTTTCTTCAAAAAACAAAAAAAATGACTTTTTTAATGTTTTTTGCCATTTTGAGAGCCCACTGTCGCATTAAATTTAGAATATTTTAGAAACTGTTCTTAGAGAGCGCTTTCATCGTATAAACTTCTATGATGCCAAATTTTACATTTCTATCTTTAACAATTCAATAGAAATCATAATTTAAAACATTTTTAGAATTCTTATCGTTTATTCCCTACTTTTAAACTCAGATTTTTTTAAACTGATCGTAGAGAGCATTTACATCTTATAAGTAACTACCATGCAAATGTCAAAGTTTCCATCCTTAAAAATTACATAAAAATCGAAATTTAGATAATTTTTAGACCACTTTCTATTCATTTCACCTTTTTAAATTTTTAGTTTTTTAGAATCAGTTTTTCAATTCCTACTATTAGTTCACACTCTCCCTATATTTATTTATTTATATATCTTGTTCAAATTTTCAGTAGTTAATAACATACATATTATTCATCCTATCAAGTTGAAATGAATTTTTTAAAACTTGTACTGGATGGCAATTGATGTTAATATAGATTTTTCAAATATTAATTCATTAATTAAATTTTAATTAATGAATTTTAGTTTTATATGGGAGATAAAATGGCGGCCATTGGTTACTGAACAGCATTTAATGCATCTTCATATCTATGAGGGGGGTTACCATAAAAGGGACCCTGTTCTGTCGCCAAATACCGCCAAGTTTATCGCCAACTTGGTGATGTATAGCCAAAAGTGACGCCAGCTTGGCGATATGTCTAATATTTCGCCAAATTCACGCAGGCTTCCATTGTAAACCTACCTGCTTATAGAAAATCAACAAATTGAGATATTTTAATGCAACAAAAACTAATATTAGCTTAAGGGATTATATTAAATTTTTCTTTGAAGACCTAAGTAGGAATTGACTTTAAAAACAAAATTTTTATATTACTTGTTAAGGAGCAATTTACATCTTATAAATAACTACCACGCCAAATTTCATCTATAACGCCAAATTTCATTTACCACGCCAAATTTCATCTTTCGAGCCCCTTGAATATAAAAATTGCAATTTTAAAATGTTTTTCTCTCCTGCATCCCTCAACCGTTTTCTTAGAGGCACCGACATACAATATAGCCTATGTTGGGGCAGGGAGCGGGACTGTCAACGTTAATTTGCCACCATTACTTTTGAAATCGGTTTGGTATTTCCTGAAATTCCATAGAAGTATTAATTTTTACAGTTTTTAGAACGCTTTTCGCTTATTTCACCCTTTTAAATTTCAAAATTTTTAGTAACTTTTCTTATTTATATCTTATAAGTATCTACCACGACAAATTTCAAGTTTCTAGCTTTAACAATTGCATAGAAGTAATACTTTAGAACGTTTTAAGAACGCTTTTAGAGTATTTCCACCTTTTTTTAAATTTCGAATTTTTTCCTCTACTCTTAGAAAACATTTATTTCTTATAAGTAAGTAGAATGCTCAATTTCATGTTTCTACTCCCTCCAGTAACACAAAAATCGCGATTTTTATGATCCTGCAACCCCCAGGTGATAGTGTCCCCTACAAAAAATGTAGCCTATGTTGGAGAAGCCACTATCGCCATCAATTTGCAAATATTACTTTTGAAATCTGTTTGGTATTTTCTGAGATTGCATACAAATCATAATTTAGAATATTTTTAGAACGCTTTTCGCCCATTTCACACTTTTAAATCTAAATTTTTTTTAGAAATTTCTTATAAATATCTACCACGCCAATTTCATCGTTCTATCTCCAACAATTGCTTAAAAATCGTAATTTAGAGCGTATTTAGAATAATTTTCACATATTGTCTCCACTTTTCAAATTTGAAAAAAAAAAAAATCCACTGCTCTTAGAGATATCTTGTACCATGCCAAATTTCAAGTTCCTAGCCTCTTCCGTATTAGAAAAACCGCAATTTACAACGATTTTTTGTTTTGCAACTTTCTGTGGGTACTAGCACCAACATAAAATATAGCCTATGTTTGAGTAGAGATTATAACCTCCAATTTGCAACCATTATTTTTAAAATCGATTTCGTATTTCCTGAGGTTGCATAAAAATCGTAATTTAGAACGCTTTTCGCTCATTTGACCCTTTTAAATTAGGGTTTTTATTTCAACTGTACTTAGAGAGCATTTATATCTTTTAAGCAATTACCATGCCAAATTTCAAAATGCTAGCCTCTGACCTGAGCCACTTCTATTAACGAAATTTTATTTTAAAGGGGAGCATTTCAAAAATGTACAATTTCGAAACTTAAAATTGCATAGGATACGAATAAAATATTAATAAATCTTTCATTTTTCAGTCTTTCTACAATTCGCCCTAGACACATGCAAAAAGTTTCAAAAAGAAGGTTGGTGCCTCTTCTGGATGTTTCAGCCGTATCTCATCATTTATGATAAAATAAATTACAAGGTAAATATTCCTTATTGTTTCTCTTCATTGTAATTTCCATGCATTAGTAGAACTACATTAAAAATTATATTTTCTTTCACTCATTTCACCGTCAGTTTCTATTATGAGGCAGCTGCTAGACATTGTACTTTTGTAGAAAAAAAAAAAAACAAGTTCGATATTGCTCGTCAAGTGTGGCAAATGAGGTGCGTTCGTACTATAACTAGTTTTATAAATATTTTTTGCACTGCATACTGTACTAAATGTATATTTTAGTGCACTGCATATCAATTTCATTCTGTTCGAAAGGCTGCAATATCATTGAAATGCATTTTCAATAATTTTTTCCCATTGGCCATGATGTAACGGAAATTTGTTTGACTGACCCAGTCATTAAACTATATATGCAATTTTCATAAAATTTGAAATGAAACGACGAAATTTTGCAACAATTATATATTAAAAATTTCAGACCATTCGGGAGGCTGTAACATCATTAAAATGCACTGGCAATAATTTTTTCCCATTGGCCGTAATGTAACGGAAATTAAAGTTTCAGACCATTCAGTAGGGTAGTTTTTACTCTGTTATATGCGGACAGATAGACAGACGGCCTGAACGACGACTATAGGTGCTACATATTTATATAATTACGAAAGCACCTAAAAGGAAACGCCCCCGACTAACTCTGCAACTAATCAAGTAGATAAATGTTATTGGTTTCAAACGATTGGAAATAAAGTCTACTTTTGAATGATGTTTATAAAATTTGCTTAGGGGGGCATCTAGAAATCAAAATCAGACAAAACTTTGTTTTGTCAATGGCAACACCCAATTTTGACAAAATGTTTTAAATCTTTGGTTCAAACTATGCCTAGAAACGAAATTTCAAGTCATTCGAATGGTCTACATTTGATAATATGAATCTCACTATAAAATGCTTACTGTAGAATATTGTTTTGATAGCTTTTTTGATACGTGTACAAGGGCACACAAGAAAATTCGTTTATACTACTGTGTTTGGGCAATAATTGCTGGAAGTGAATTTACAATTTTGACATTTGTTTTTCAATTTAACAAATATTTTACATGTAATTCGAATTATAAATTCTATAGATTATATACACGGCTGCACAAAAGATTTTCAGTTTATTTCTGCTCATTGCAAGAAATTACTGAAAGAGAATTTTCAAATTGGTTACGTGTTTCATAAGTGAATTAAATTTTTGAATACAGGGTGAGTATAAATTTCTTTTACAGAATTAAATTTAAAACATCAAAAAACCCGACTGTGTAAAAAGCGAACTAATTAATTATTTCTCATCAATGTGAAACTATTTTTTTATATTACTTACCTGTTTTTTTTTATTTACTTGTATTAATGACTTTTAAGTTGAGTTTAATTGTTGGTTCCTATCTATAAACACTGTTTTGATGAGGCCTATAGATGTCTATGAAGGTTCGAGTTGCAGTAAAGCTCTAGAGATCCTACCTACACAACTTCCAGGCTGTGTAGTATTTAAACGGAACTTCTGGCTGTAAAATAGCTAATTAAACATCGTCTTCATTTTGAAAGACCTATCCGATGATATGCCACTCAATATAATACGTAAAAGAAATTTTTCGTCTGTACCGCCATTTTGTATTTTACGGCCGCCATTTTGAATTTATAAAAACAAAACCTAGCCTGTAACCATCGGACGGTTAAGACAAATCGATAACCTCATTCTTTAAAATCCATCCAGCCGTTGGGATGTTTCTAGGGTATAAAGAAATTCACATACCCAGATACGCTTGAAACACATAACCGTTCTTGGCAGTCGGGTAATAAGAGGAATGACAGTACCCATCCAGACGAGCAATAATTACCATGGAACATGGGGTCGCATTCCATTCTGAGAAGCAGAAACAAGTAAGATTAGAATCTCAACATGAACTTACAACAGTGTTCCGAAAGCGAATGAACGATGCCAAACGTTATACAGTCTGATTCAAAATATTGAGAGAAAAACTCACATCAAGTGCTCAAAGTGGCAGCCACTTATGTCGTTATACTTCACACCGACGAAAGAAGGATTCACACTAAAAAAGGACATTTTCAAAACTGAGTAAAATATACTCATATCTGAGTATGTCGCATAGTCAAAATGGCTCCGAATCAAAATTACTCAAGTTTGAAACATGTATATACTCATTTCTGAAAGCAGGGACATACTCAAATATGAGCACATAACGCTTTATTCATGATGTTTATTCACGATTATAAATGATGTCTGTATTTATATATTGTTGATGGTTGTCCAATTCCACCTGCGAAGTCTTTCCTTTACGAATTCATCCATTCTTCGATTTCAAAGGCTGGAGGATAAAATTTACGCTTTCGTGATTATATTACGACGGCTTTTATGTGTTCTTCCGCGAACATGATAAAAATGTAATTCGACACATTTCATGCTATAAATTATTACTGAAAGGAGCGTTTCGTTCGAAATCATAGCAAATGAAATAATATGAATAAATTAAAACTACCCTGGTAAAATTTACTACCTATAACAAATGATAAATAATTTTGTTTGAAATTGAATATTTCTGGTATTTCAGAATTGAAAGCATTGGGTCTTCATATTTGAAACAAAAAGTTTCATAACAAAATGAAAACTTAGATTTACTCAGATTTGAAAGTGTCATTTTTCTCACTGCCTGCGTACCCTATCGAAGATTCCTGGAGTTGCGCTAATTTTCTCTGCGGCAACAACGATTCTGGCTACACTCTCAAAAATAATTTACTTAAAAATGAGAACTTCCATGTACTCGTATTTTTTTAAGTACAATTGTTTCAAAAAGAAGTACATTGTTAAAAATAATCTACTTAAAAATGAGCATTTCTATGTACTCATATTTTTTAAGTACAATTGCTTCAAAAAGGAACATTAATCTACTTAAAAATGAAAATTTCTTTGTACTCGATTTTTTTAAGTACAGTTAATTCAGAAACGAGTACATGATATTCTGAAGTTGTGCATACTTATACGTGATTTATAAACATATGCAGAAATGAATACATATATTTTGTATTTTAAAGTCTTAATATTCATGTTTAAATCCTATGTGCTCAAAAATATGAGTCTTCTGATAAACCCTTTTCTTATACCGAATTGACAGTAGGGATTTCCAAGCTTTTATTTAAAAATATGTCCATCTTTGTTATAATTTTTAATTTATATTACATACTTTTCAAATTGATTTAGAATTTCATTAGAAATGTTAAAGAAGAAAATTTAGTTTAAAAATTGTTCTATTAGAAATTAGAATATTTAAGAAAGGGAAAATACATCTCTGCTGTTAGCGATCTTCCGTCACTGATTCATAAAAGGTGTCATTTGATATCAGCTGGTAACTGCTCTTATAGCACAGTCAGTACAATACCGATCTCCCGCCTAGAGGACTCGGGTTCAAACAAAGTTTCTCACACAAAGTTTCAAAAATTAAAATAGTAAATTCGTTGTTCTTTACACCAAAAATTGTAGTTCTTCGCAATTAAAAATGGTGATTTGTCGGTTCTCTGCAATTTCCCTTTTTTCTTTTATAGTGTATGTGTGTTTCTATACATACTTATTTTCGAGTCTCTGTATGTACTCAAAAAAATGAGTACATGCGTTTTTCAAATTTAAGAGTTAAATACTCGGAGCTATTTTAAGATCGGCTTTAAGAAGTGCTCAATAATTAGTACAACTTAATTATTTTCAAGTATAGTGTTTTAACAGTGAACGAGATCTTCAGGTTGTCAACAGGCGTCTCGTACGCAAAAGATTCCATGTGCTCCCCAGAAGAAAAAGTCCAGTGGGTTGAGGTCCGGTGAGAGAGAAGGCCATGCCGCAGGTCCACCCCGTGCGATCCATCGGGCATTTAAGAAGTGCCAGACCGTGTTGAAAAAGTGTGCTGGGGCTCCATCCTGCATAAACCACATGTGTATTTGGATGGCCAGTGGAACAGCCTGCAAAAAACTTGGAAGCAGGTGTTCCAAGAAGATACGGTATGTTGCGCCGGTCAAACTGTCTTGAAAGATGTAAGGGAATACCACGTAATCACCAAGAACACCTGCCCAGATGTTCACGGAAAATGTCCCTGGTGTTTACTAGGGGTAGTGTAGTGGGGATTGTCAGACGAAACATGTTATTTCGCAGGTTGAAAATGTCACCTCCTGCTGAATGTTGTATATATAAATACAGTATACTCTCGATATCTCGAACTTCGATAGCTCGAAAACCTCGATATGTCGAACAACTATTTTTCCCCTTGATATTACATATTTATCTAATGTTAATTTTAGTTCTTATCTCGAAGAGTTTTCACTCAAAACCTTGGTATGTCGAATATTTTTCGAAGTAAAAATCAATCAATTTCTGCTCTGTCGTTTGGTAATGAGGAAGAACTGGGTCTTTCAGAACCATTACCTAGCGTTACTGCGGCCCAAGTTAAAGATGCTGTCCACGTACTAAGACGCTTCATAGAATGTTCTGAAAACGTGGAAAACGATAACTTTCAAAAGATATGTCGCCAGGCCACGACACTTGGCTTTTTTAAGCAATTCTATCAATCTAAGTTCATTTATGTATTTACTAATTCTTTTCAATTTAATGTAATTATTTTCTACTATTTTAAAAATTAAAATTATCATTGCTGTATTGAGACTTATTGTGACTATAATTACATATTTAAACTTTATCTCATCTATCATAACTCTAATTTTTATAACATTATTCCGTATCTTGTGTTTTACGTGAATTTTTATGTTTTGTTATGTCCTTGTTATCTCGAAAACTCGCTATCTCGAAAATTTTTAGTGTCCCTTCGGCTTCGACATAACGAGAGTATACTGTAATTAAATAATGCAGGAAATCGTCGATCATTATCCCTCATCCCGAGCATCCACAGCACAAAGTCTGCCCAACAGGGATAATTACTTTGGCGTAAACATTACATCTTTTGCACGAGGCAGGGATGCATTATCTTATAAAATACGTCACGCCACTTCCTGAAAAATACCCATTTCGCATGCCCCCGCTCGCGTACTTGTAGAAAGAGCTTTTGCAATTCTCGCCAAGACTCGCTTTTCCATTTCTGGCTTTTCTTGTTCCAACCGCCGAGGCGAGCGGCCTCTTTTCGTCTGCAGCCCTTTATTCTTCTACTTATTCCGACTCTTTTGCGGAAGCAAGGTTCATAGGTCCCCAGCCTCGTCCCGAGTAAAATATACTCTAGCGAACATCATTCGTCAAATGTCAAACTAAATTTTTTCCCTAATTTTTTAAAAGTTTGTATATTTCTTGTAATTAACTCCTTTATTATGGAAATATAGTTCACTACACGATTTCGAATTGATACGGCAGATTTTGACAAATCATTATAGCCTTTAGCTATCAGTAAGTTTCTTAAATCAGATGAAGTGATGAAAACGTTAAATGAGAAATCGTCTTTAGCTGTCATTCGCGATAAAATTACATACAGCGATTCGTTATCGCTACTAAAATAATCCTTTATTTTCCGCTTTTTTAGAAAGCTGCGTATCTTCTATGCAATCTTGACTTGTGACAGTCATCTTCTGGCATTGCTTTTTGAGATGGCAAACGAATAGGTTTCTCGCAGTCGTCAAACCACACTGGCGAAGGTAGGATGACAAAGGAAAACGACGTGTTGGAAACAGCTTCTCGTACAATCTTCGGGCTTCGCGTCCCTCCCTTTTTGCTTCACCGTATGTGAGGTGAAAAACGGCCAGTTCCTTGTATGTGTATTCCGCCATTGCCCTCACGAAACGTTTCAAACGATGTTATCAAGGTATTACTTTAAAGCGTTCATGTTGTGCAGCTTTGAAAGGACAGCGTTTGACGTGATTGGCTTTCAACGGAATATACCCTGCTACTTCTCACTGGAAATTTGCATACGATTTGATTTGGTTGTCTCACTATGGTCATGTCAGCACACGAGCTCTGTTAGACCGGTAGGGGAAGGTGGGGCAAAATCGGGTACCATAAATGTTTGTTGTTCTTAAATGCAATCAAATTCGAAAACAAACTCTGAACGCCGTTTTTCATTTTAAATGAATCTTTGGCTATATTAAAACATACTCTTTTCAGTAAAAAATGTAATTGATTATATAAAAAAATAGCTTTTTTCAGACATATGCAAAAATCCGGTTTTACCCCACTGGTTGGGTAAAACCGGGTACTCCTTTAAAACTCGTGGAAAACTCATTTTTAAAAAAAAATCTTGTTTAATATAGTAAAAAAATACATTTTTGTTATATTTAACAAAACGAAACTGCACATGTGTTCTTCCATGTGTCAAAAATAAGTCTGTAGCAAATTATCTGCATTGTCTATGAATACTTATTTTAGGCTGGAAGTCTTAGATTTACTTTAACTGCGAAAAATCACAATCAAATTTATTAGCATATTATCCTTCATAGCATATTATCCTTCGTGTGCTTATCCGTGAAATTTCACATATTGTATCCAACTTTCTTTGGATTTAGAATTGGAGTAAAGCTCATTGCAAAACATTCAGGTTTCATTATCATCTTCTTCTTCTTCTGAGGATGCCTCATCAACCTTTTTTGGTTTCTTTTCCTGTTGATTCTTATTTTCTTTTTAAGAATCTTCCTTTTTCGTTTTGCAGACTGTTTGGCTTCTTTCTCTTTAATATCTGTTTCTAGCTCTAATTTATAGGGTGAAAGTGTTAAAATAACAGTTTCCACTTCTTTTGCCAGCTCTTTTCTCAATCTTAAAGCCTTCCTGCGGAGGGGTAATAACATTTTAATTGAAATTGGAAATCCAGATTGCTGACTACACAATATAAGATCTCGATAGAAGAGGCTGGATGTTTTGAACTACTGGATGTGTGATGTCGACACTTTTAAATGTGGAAAGATGAGCTTCATTATCCTGAGATACTTCGGAAGTATTTATTGCTGCAGCTATGCCAATCTATGGCTGCGTAGACTTAGGTGTTTTATCATTGACTTTCATGGGTTTCTCTGTCATTTCCGAAGGAGCAAATAGATCCAGGAAAAACATCGTTGTCGTAAGGAAAAATCCCTGTTTTCTCAAACCGTCTGATTGGAATATTTATAACTACTGCTCTAAAAAATGCAGCTTTGAATGATTTTCTAACTTAGTAAATTGTTACAGATCGCCCAGTATTGGATGTAACCCCACTTCCTCACCTCTTGTTTGTAGTATAAGTTTAGAGGTGCTATGAATAACACATCAAAGGGTTAACAGTACGTAACAGCATTAAATTGCAATTTAAAACTCGATGCTAAAGTATTAACTATCCTTAAAAAATCATTCCATGAGTGTAGGACAAAAATGGGTATACCCGGTTTTGACCAACTCTTAAGTACCCGGTTTTACCCCAACGTGACACATATTTTTAAACATGACGTCACTATACTCAGTCCTATAGTAAAAGATCAGTAAAACTGTTAAAATACTTACAAGAAAGCAAATAATTATTAACAAGAGAGCAAACGGTTAATATATGCATAAAACCTAGAAACAAACAAAATAATTTTCTAAGAGAAATTCAAAAGCATATTCCTTCACACAAAAATAACCGCACACAATAGTACTTCGTTCAGCTATAAATGCCGTAATGACTTTCGACAAGCAATTCCCCGTGTTGGCCGACAGATAAAAGTTCAAATTAAGGAGGAACCAGCGCTACCCGGTTTTACACACCCACCCGGTTTTGTACAACTCTCCCCTACCTACTGCTTCAAGAGGATTCCGATCCACTACGAACATCCATATCTGTACCGGGATTCAAACATTGAACCTCTGGACTGGACACCATCGTGCTACCCACCAGACCATCTTGCTTAGGAGATATGCTACGTAGGCGTTACAAAATGACGCCAAAAGCGATGGCTTCTTAACCTTTTGGGAACGAGCTACCGGTATTCGTACCTCATAAGGTGCTCAGAATCATAAAATTATTCTCACCAGTAAATTTTTATTGCAAATTTTGCCTTATTTAATCCGATTCAATGAAGCAAAAATTTCTGTTTTAAAAAACCGGTGATAAAAGATTAAAAATTCTGTAAAAGACCCTCGTCCCAAAGGGGTTAACGCTCGACGTGTTTCAACATTGATCTTTTCTGCCTCTAAGAGTGGAATGCGAGTAATTATTGCTCGTCTGTATGGGTTCTATCACCCCTCTTATATTGTAAAAACGATTTAGACTCAAAATGGATACAAATAGATCATATACAGGGTTGCACAAAATATTTCTGATAATTTTCCAGCTGTAGATGGAAATTGTTTAAATTTAATCCACAACAATGAACTAATTTGGTTGTCAACATTACAGAAATGTAATTACAAAGTGCATAAAAAATGTATTTTGTATGAGTTCTTTTACTACGAGAATAATATTTAAATAATTTACTATCCAAACTGTAAATATCGGGAACAATTTAAATAATATATAACTGGGAAACTTAGTATAAAATGTTCTAACTTTTCCTTTCATATAAACTTACCTATATCGATTGAAATATGATGAATATTGAAAAAAAAATTACTGTGACATTTAAATACTTGAAGAATGCGTAAGAACTATAAACAGTACAGCGTGAAAAGCGTTTGATCTTTTGATCTAATTATAGTATTTACAAGAAGTTTGCATCCTTTTATTCTAAAAGCTCTAAAAAAGGATTTTTGAAGCAAAAGCAAATGTGATTATACCGTCCAAAACCTACAAAACACTAAATTACAAGAAAAAGAAAACTTTAATAGTGTTTCCATAAATGTACGGTATAACATTTCTGAAGAGTATTCCTGCATTTCTTTTTTATTACTTAAAGGTTGATTTTTATGAAAATTTTGAAACAAAATGCAAATATGTAGTAAGGATAGTTATAAAAGTTTTAAGTTGTATAATTTAAAATAATTATATAATAATTAGCAAGGTATTTCGTATGTAAATATTTTGTGAAATAATATCCAGATCGCTTTTTAATAATTTATTATTTTTATCATTATTAAGATTATTTCCAATTTATGTAGATTATTAATATTGTGCATATATTTTTTTCAGATCTTCAGTAATGAAAATACTACTGTAAACAAGCCCTATATTTTTGATGTATTTAAAGAATTTTTCATGAACAGTCTTCTTATGAGGTCAGTATTATCTGGGAATTTTTTTATTAAAAAAATCCGCTATTTTAATAAACTCAATTAAACTTTATCGAATCGAATCTTAAGAAGTTCTTAATTTTATTTTATTTTTCGAAAGCGCCGCAAAATAATATGTTATTTTCAATTTCGATTTTGTTTTCTTTAAAATGCACCATGCTCTTAGGATATTGTTTTCTAAATGCTCTTAGGATATTGTTTTCTAAATGCTCTTAGGATATTGTTTTCTAAATGCTCTTAGGATATTCTTTTCTAAATAGCAAAGAATAATGTTTTTTTTTTTTTTTTTTTTTTTTTTCTCTAAACATCGCAGATTTTCAATAATTACACAGTCATATAGGGGAAAAAAATCTACTTTCAAATGCAATTTGTTTGAAAACTGTATCTTAATGGTTGATTTATTATCGCTTTTAAAATAATCTGTCGCATGCAGACTCTATATCGAAAGCCATTTGTACTTAAAACAATACTAGATAGTACGCGCCAAGAGTTGGCGGTAAATAACTTGAATGTTTCATTAGAAAAATTCTTGATGTTTTTAACTAGTTGCTTTTAAATATGGAAATGGTAACAAATTTCTATATTGCATAATTGATTCCTATTTCTTTAAGGCGACAGATATGGTGCTGTCAGTCTAAACTATTCAATGAAGCTAAAGAATTTTAAGTTTATAATTTACAACCAATTATGCTTGCTTTTTATCAGAAATTTACCTAAAAATATTGGGTAGCGCATTTATTGTTACTTACTACGTTCTCACCTTTTTTTGAAATACTAGGGGGGCTCCACCCCCCTGCTACGCTCACCAATCCCCCGCGTAATCGCTCCGCGATTCCATTCGGTGTCGCGAAGCAATCCCTGTTTTCTTGCCAAACCCAGATTATTGTTTGTGCTTAAAAATAATGTAACTACTTCATTTAAGCTCTATTCATAAGCTAATATTAGTTTTTGTTGCATTGAAATATTTCAATTTGCTGATTTTCTGCAAGCAAGTAAACCCTATTGTATTTCAATGGAAGTCTATGGAAATTTGGCGAAATTCTGGAAATAGCGCCAAGTTGCGTCACTTTTAGCAACTAATTTTTGCCACCAAATTTGGCGATATATCGCCAAGACGACGACAGAGCCCCCCCCCCTTAGTAACCCCCTTTATAGAGTCAGAAAGCCCTGACCAATCAGATGCGTTTCGCGGTATCTATGCAGATTTTCATTGGTCCATTTCCAAAGCGTTACATTTTTTTATATATAGAAGAAATAACAATTAAAATACATAATCATTGTTTAACGTCTGATATACCATTTGAAAATAAAAATTATGTTACAATTCATCAGACATACAAGTAAAAATTACATAAATACATTTAATACAATTAAAAGCAAAGGTTTCGGGCTAATTTTTAGCCACTCATCAGTGCAATAAATAACATTCAAATGACAGAAAACTATATATCATGTTTACAGTTAAAAATTACTAGCAGTTAAACTTAAATAAAGTATAAAATTTCAAAACAATGCTGAGTATTCAGGAGGCAGTGCACATGATTCATTTATCGGCGAAGTTTGCTTACGAGTGAACACACCTTCCAGAAAAATTCTACTTTTATTATTATTGCAACCGGATCTTATAACTTTCATATTTTCATCATTTCATAACATACCGACCATATCCCAGATTTCGAAAATATGAAAGTTATAAGATCCGGTTGCAATAATATTAAAAGTAGTGTTTTTTTGGAAGGTGTGTTCACTCGTAAGAAAACGTTGCCGATAAATGAATCATGTGCACTGCCTCCTGAATATTCAACATTGTTTTGAAATTTTATACTTTATTTAATTTTAACTGCTAGTAATTTTTAACTGTAAACATGATATATAGTTTTCTGTCATTTGAATGTTATTTATTGCACTGATGAGGGGCTAAAAATTAGCCCTAAACGTTTGCTTTTAATTGTATTAAATGTATTTATGTAATTTGTACTTGTATGTCTGATGAATTGTAATATAATTTTTATTTTTATTTGGAAATAACAATATTTACTTTTTTAACTGCACGATCATTGATTGGTTGCTGTAACATATCGTTTGTATCGTAATCGTTGCTATGCCGACGTCATCTTGGATGCTGATATGTTGCTCCGGTTTGGTTTGTATTAATGGAATGTTCTATCTGTTTCGTCTTGAGTGTTTGTCATTAAAGTCCTCTGTGTTTTTTAAAGTGTTTTCTCTCTACCTTTTATATATAACAACATGACATGGCGCAGTCGCAATCAATAAGTAATCTTTAAAAGTTCTTTATTGAAGTATGATTGAATTAATTTCCTAGGAAGTATTGAATAATTATTTTTGTTGATCGTTGAAGTAAGAGTAGCAACATGAAAGGATTAAAACCCCCGACATGTCTTATTTTTGATGGAAATGTTTCCGAGCATTGGAAAAAGTGGATTCAACAGTTTAAAATATTTCACATTGCATCAGGAAATGATAAAAAAGATGCGAACGTTCAAGTGGCTATATTTTTTAATGTAATTAGAGAAGAAGCACTTGAAAAATACAATACCTTTGATTTATCAGAGAATGAAAAAGGAAATTTAACTAAAGTTATCGAAGACTTTGAAAATTATTGTACACCGAAGTCTAATGAAAGTGTTGATCGTCATATATTTTTTACTAGAATTCAACATATATCTGAATCTTTTGATGAATTTTTAACTAGCCTGAAAAAGCTAAGTTCGACTTGTGGATTTGGTAACCTGAAAGATATAGCTTGATTAGAAATAGAATAATTAGCGGCGTCATTGATAAGAAATTGAAAGATCGTCTGCTGCGCGAAGGTGATCTGTGTTTAGACAAATGCGTAAAAATATGCAAAGCTAACGAACTCGCAGAAGTTCAACTAAAATCTTTAAATGGTAATACTAGAGTAGATGTTGTTAAATCGCATAAGAATAATTTACCAGGAAATTCGTTTTCAAATCCTAAGCATCCATCTATAAGAAAAGAATTACACGAAGAAAGAAAATTTAATAGTTTTCCAAAAAGATACTCCAATAACCCGGAAAAAGAAACAAGACAGAATTACGAGTCGAGAAAACCCTGCGGGATATGTGGTAAGTTTCATAACAAATTTAATTGCCCTGCTTATAATAAAATTTGTAATTTTTGTAAAAGAAAAAATCATTTTGCGAAATTTTGTTTGAATAAGAATATAAATGTTGTAAAACGTAACTCTGATTTTTTAAGTACAAATGTTAAAGATAATAGTTCAAATGATAATAATTTTGTTTTGAGTTTCATTTACGATTATAAATGTAGTAGTCGTTGCAGTGACTGGTATGAAAAACTCGTCGTAAATAATTCTAAGATTCTGATAACAAAATTAGATACTGGTGCACAATGTAACGTTTTGCCTGTAAATGAATTTAAAAATTTAGGTTTAAAACAAAACCATCTGAAGAGTTCTAATGTAAATTTGTGTAATTATAATGGATCTAAAATGCATATTAAAATGCCAAACTGAAAAAGGTGTTAAAGCTAATATTTTGTTTCAAGTGGTGGATACTAGCTCTAATTCTACTTCTGTGTTGGGTTTACCTACTTTAACTGCGTTGAATTTAGTACAACGTGTAGATGCAGTCAGTTGTTTGGGAAATTTTCCTCAGACAGTTTTTCACCACTATAAAGATTTATTCACGGGTATCGGTAATTTAAAAAGGTTTATTTACGATAGTAAACTTAAAGATGATGCTGTTGGTAAAATTGAACCGTGCAGGAAAATTCCATTAAGTTTATTGAATCCGTTGAAACAAGAACTTGACCGAATGGTAAATATGAATGTTATTAGAAAAATTGAAGAACCCATCGAATTTGTAAGTTCTTTAGTAATTGTTAGAAAAAACAACGGAAGTTTGAGAATCTGTTTAGATGCGCAACATTTAAACAAACAAGAATTATGTACCAGTAGAAATTTTGCGCGAATATCATTATTTGCCGACTTTTAAGGAAATTGTTTCCAGAATGCCAAGAGCAAAAGTATTTAGTATATTAAATGCTAATAAAGCATTTTGGCAAATAAAGCTATCTGAAAAAAGTTCTAAACTTACTACATTTAATACTTTTTGGCCTTTTTTCCTCGTGGAGGAAGGTTGAATTTGTGGTTGTCCCAAGGAAATAACGTCATTTTTGTGATCATTTGAGGTCATGCCGGCAAAAGCCGTAGCGAATACCTCATAGCTTAAATAACTAACTAACATTTAATACCTCTTTTGGTAGATTTTGTTTTCTCAGAATGCCATATGGTATATGTTCTGCTCCAGAAATTTTTCACAGTGATTTTTATGATGTTTTTAAAGATATTGGAGGTATTGAAATCTATATCGATGATATTCTGGTATGGGGAGAAACACAACAAGAGCATGATTTAAGATTAAAAGCTGTTTTGGATAGAGCAAGGGAATATAATATTAAGTTTAATAAAGACAAATGCAAAATTAGACTTTCTGAAGTTACTTATTTGGGTCATAAGTTTTCTGGTAATGGCATTAGACCGGATGAAGATAAAGTAAAGGCAGTTGTGGAAATGAAGCCACCAAAAAATGTTAAGGAAATAGAAACATTTCTGGGTACGATCACATACGTTTTTAGATTCATTCCTAATGTTTAAGATAAAACATCTGTTCTGAGAGGTTTGTTAAGGAAAAATTCTTTGTGGTCCTGGAATGCTATACATGACAAAGCATTTATAGAATTAAAACAAGTTCTAAGTAAAAAACCAGTTTTACAGTATTTTGATACGAACTGTGATGTGACTTTGTCTGTTGATGCTTCACAATCTGGTTTAGGAGCAGTTATTTTACAAAATGAATTGCCTGTAGCGTATGCTTCTAGAGCTCTTACTGACACTCAGAAAAATTATGCACAAATTGAAAAAGAAACGCTAGCAATAGTGTTTGGTTGTGAAAAATTTCATCAATATTTATACGGAAGATCATTTACAGTAGAAAGTGACCATAAACCCCTTGAAGCTATTTTCAAAAAACCTCTAAATAAATCCTCCTTACGTTTACAAAGAATGAGAATTCGATTGCAGCTTTATTGTTTCAATTCGGTTTATAAACCTGGTAAAGAGTTATTGTTGGCTGATGCCTTATCAAGAATATATTTAGAAGATTCTGATGATATTTTTAAAGGTGAAATTGAGACTCATGTAGGGATGATTGCTGAAAACCTTCCTGTAACTGTTGAGATGATGAAAAAATTTCAAGTTGAAACTGAGAAGGATGAAGTTTTACAGCTTGTCATGAAATTTGTTAAAAATGGTTGTCCCATTACAAAATCAGATGTTCCAGATATAGTCAAACCCTATTTTTATTTTAAAGAGGAATTGAGTGAAACAAAAGGCATCTTATTTAAGAATTTCTGCATTGTAGTTCCAGAAAGTTTGAGAAAAGAAATGTTGAGTATAATTCATTACACTCACCTTGGTATTGAAAAATGTAAGAATAGAGCTAGAGAACTGTTATTTTGGCCGGGTATGTAGAAAGATATAGAAAATTTAAAAAATAGTTGTACAACTAAATAAGCTTTCAGAATGCAAATCAGAAAGAACCACTTTTACCGAAAGAAGTTCCAAATGGTCCTTGGAAAGTTTTAGGAGCTGATTTATTTCATTTTCACGGCAAAGAATACTTGTTAGTAGTTGATTATTTTAGCAAATTTGGGGAGATAGAATTAGAGAAACAACCAGTAATAATGTAATAATTCCACTTAAAGCTATGTTTTCGAGATATGGAATACCAGAAATTGTGTATTCTGACAACGGACCGCAATTTACTAGCCAGTTATTCAAGAAATTTTCAAGACAATGGTGTTTTCAACATGAGACATCCAGCCCTCATTTTCCTCAGTCGAATGGCATGGTGGAGAGACATATTCAAACTGTGAAAAATATTTTAAGAAAAGCCTTACATGACAACAAGGATATTTATTTGACCTTATTGGAATATAAAAATGTACCGATTTCAAATGAACTGCAATCACCTGCTGAGATAATGTTTGGTAGAAAAATCAGAGGCATTTTACCTCATAGAAATGATACCACCGAAAGATTTTTAGAAACAGCAGATCAGTTACGAAGAAGACAACTGTTACAGAAAAAATATTTTGACCGGAATGCAACAAATTTGAAACCGTTTTCAAATCACGATAAAGTTTTCATCCATAGTGAAAAGAAACCACATGAAAAAGCAACAGTATTGAGTCCAGCTCAGCGACCTCGTTCTTATAAATTATTAAAAGAAGATGGAAGAGTCGTGGAAAAAAACGGAAAGATATTTTAAGAGGTGTGAACAACATGAATTTTCAAGTTAAGAATGATCACAATTTCGTTGATGAAGAAACAGAAACCGTGCCTGACGAGATATCCAGTAATGAGCAAAATAGTTAATTTACGTCCAGTGATGAGATTGCTAGTCCCGAACTAGTAAAGAATCCGTTCCAGACTCGATCAGGTCGAACTGTTAAGAAACCTAGATATCTAAAAGACTTTGTAACATAAACTGTTTCTATTGAACTTTGAAATATGTTTAATATTATTTTTTGTGTTTCTCAGTAGCTTTGCAGGGGAGATGTAACATATCGTTTGTATCGTAATCGTTGCTATGCCGACGTCATCTTGGATGCTGATATGTTGCTCCGGTTTGGTTTGTATTAATGGAATGTTCTATCTGTTTCGTCTTGAGTGTTTGTCATTAAAGTCCTCTGTGTTTTTTAAAGTGTTTTCTCTCTACCTTTTATATATAACAACATGACAGTTGCCATGTAACATAACATCCAGTAACATGAATTTTATTTTTATCAGTCTCATTCTCTAAAAGCCGAAATTTGAAACTTGATGTAGCGATTTATAATATATATAATATACGATTTATAATATATATAATATACGATTTATAATATATATAATATACGATTTATAATATATATTTTTTATTACTTGAATTTTATTTTACTTGTATACATTTTTTAAATATTAAACCATGGATATCAGGGTAATTTCTCTTACAGTTCTTATATGAATATTTTTCTTTCTTTCCGTTTTAGTTTTAGTTTTTTTACTTAAAAAAATGGCGAACTTTCCCTTTTTTTACACACATACATATATCTACCCTATATCTATAAAATCCTAATGAAACGAATTTATGAAACGGAAGTATGAATCGACTGATTAAACAACTGATTATGTTTCACGGCGATTTCTCCTAAAATATGGAATACTTTGCGATGAAATTAACACCAAAAATCAATATTGATCCGCAGATTTCAAAACTGGTATTAGAATTTTTTAATTCGAATTAGTTTTCGAAATATTAATTTTTTTTCTAATTTTATAAACATTTTTCTAATGATGGCAACTCAAATTTTAATCAAGCAGATATTTTTTTTCAGATTTTAGAAAAGGTTACTATTTTAAACTAATTTGGCGATAAGTTTGGCCTCCCTTAAATGTATGCTAAGAAATGTATCATGTTACTTTTATTCATAATTCAATTTGTATTTCATTATCATTTTATTTAATACAAACTGAAACATTTAAAATAAATGACTTTCACTTCTTTATTTTTTTTAAACGAAATAAAAAAAAAATATTAGGCAAAGATATCATATGCGCACCGGGGTACCTAATTGGCGCCAAAATGGCATGATTTTGGTTGACATGGTAACCCGGCTATTGTTGTTTATTTAATAGTAAATGTTTATTTACTTTATTTTCTTTTTTTTTTAATTACATAAATTGTATGCGTAAGAGTTTGTGGGTTCGATTCCCGCTAGTTCCATTGTACACACACTTTGTGTGGAACTCCCAAGGTGTATTTCTCTTGTGCGGTAATATTTCCTTGTGCTATCTTGTCTCCGGCTTATAAGCGGACTCTCATGTTAAGCACACAAGTCGTATGTTTGTTATTCAATAAATAAATAAATAAATACATAAATTGTTTTGTTCCATAGTTAATTATTTTTTTGTTATTTTCCTTTAAAAATAAAAAATAATAGAAAATAATTAAAAAATACGGTACTACTTAGTTATTCTATTGACCCATTTCGCCAAAATATATAAATTGTTAAACCACTCGCCAAATTATACAAATTGACATAATTTTTATTTTAAATAACGAAAGAACAAAGAAAATAGTATAGCATTAATAAATATACAAATAAAACGTCGAAATAAAAATCACTTGATGACGTACGGACATGTAACTTGCTTAAAGTCAAGTGAATGTGACATTTACGATCAACCATTATTGGCATTTAATCTTATAGTTTGGTGATAGACTTTTGGTCGACGGGATAACTAAGTAGTACCAAAAATACATATGTAACTGGTATTCGAAAACGAGGTTTTCGCCAAATTTTCGTAAAAAAAATCACGCCAAATCTGGTGCGTATATGGCATCTGGCCAAATATTAAATGATGTAACAAACGATGACATTTAATTTCAACTTCAAAGCAATGTTTTAATTTACCACTCGAAAAAAAAAATCCTAACTGGCGACTTGAAAAATTGCTATTGGCGAGATTTGTACCCGGCTAGCGTAACAGTGTTGGGGCGCCAACCATGTACCAAGAATTCTTTGCGACGATGGAAACTTTTCTTTAGTTTTATTCGAAAAAGAAATTTGATTTTTTAATCAAAAGGGAAAACTTTCGGCACAGATGTCATATACGGACCCATATTGACGCGATTTTTTTTCTGAAGCCAATGTCATATACGCAACGGGTACTTAACTGGCGCCATTGTATCATTATTTTGCTTGATTTGATGTTGTTGTTTATGCTGTTGATGTTTTCCCAAATTAACGTCGGGAAAATATCGCGCCAATATGGGGCCGTGTATGATATCTGGGCCAAACTTTCATATGAAAAGCGAAGGGATCAGAGCACATTTATTTATGGCAGTTATATGACTTGGACTATTATACTATAGATGAAATGATGGCGATAGAATAATATTTGGCGACTTATCACCTGTACCTGGCTAACATTAAAGTACCAAAATGGCACCAGGAATATAAAAAGCGATGTGGTTAGCCCGGAACTGTTGATGATAGTCACATGACTTAGGCTATTGTTATAGAAATTGTTTTAAAATACCGGGAGACAAAGACTCTGTACACTTAATTCATTTTATTTTAGCTTCTTTTCAAACGTTTAACTGAACCTCTTTAATCAAACGCGAAAATAACCATTGGATGTCTTAACAGCAACTGATTCGGCCTTGCAATCAAAGGGAGTTGATTGGAAACCCGTCTACAGGGAGATCTGCACAGCTTTTTTCAGTCTAATTCAATCTTCTATAATATTTTTAAAACCGATCAGATTAGCGTGTTTTTAGATTCTGCGGTGTCTGAACGGGGGATAGCGGGCGTAGCTTACATGGGGCAGAGCCCCCTAGTAGTCTTTATAATGATAAGAAAATACAAACAAATTGTAGATCAGCTCATTTTATTTAATTGATAATTACATGCAAAATATTTTAGCTTAACTAATTTATATACAAAGTTATTATTATTATTTTTAATATTGTTGAGTGTTAAATTTTATTTAATTACTAGCAGGCTATGCCCGCTGCGCTGGTCCATTTTCTCAAGCGAACCTTGAATCAAACGAAATGGGGAATTTGACCTTTCATTTTAAAGCAATATGGACCTTCATGTGAGAAGTCCTTCCGTATTGCTAAAAACGATCGGAACACCATTACGATAGTATGTTGTTATTTTGCGATCTTATGCGTTGGATAAAATTTGGACAATTTAGCAGAAGCAACTTGGCAACTTGTTTTAGTTGATCATTTATAGTAGAGTTTGGTAGGGAAATGAGGCAGTTATGACAATGGGAATTAAAATATTCTTTAGTCAAAACACTACTAAAATAATGAATATTACAATGATTACAGAGATTGACCATTAAATTTAAATAATTTTCGGTTGATTCATAATCGTTTGTTAGTTCTTGGACTCCGGACCCCTCAGCTTAACGATAAGGTTTGTTCTAACGGCTTGAATACAACTTCACTCTACATTATGTTATATTTCGCAATATACGTCTTCTCCTGGCAGGTCTATTACACTTTTCCATCTTTGAATTCCAGAAGAGAAAACACAGTCAAAAGTGTAACAAATTATCTGCACACAAAGCGCGGTGTTTAACCACCATATTTAAAGAAAAATGGAGCATAAAAAACGTGGATTTTTAAAGCTGAATTGTATGAATGGTAGAAAAATAAACATTTAGTTTACATTATATAAAATCTTCCTAATTTTCCGTAATCGTATTAAGCCGAGGTTGACGTCAAGTATTAAAAGTGTTTGCAACGATGTAGTTACAAAAATAACAGAGTTAGTTACAAAACAACGTTAATTTCGCGCCAATCTACATTGCATTAAATTGTGTCAAATTGCTATCGACCCAATTACAGATCTTTTACCAATAAAAATCCGTACGATTAATAGAACTGTCAATGATAAATAGCGTTTGTTAGGGAAAATTTTTAGTAAAAATGTTTTTGGTGAATACTTGAACCGAAGATTTTCTTTCAGTTTTTCTAATAAATATAAAAACCCAGAGAGATAAATAGGCTTACTATTTCCGGTACAACTTAATTATTCAGTCGACGAAAAAACTGTCGCCAAACTGTAAGATTAAATGCCAATAATGCATGGTCGTAAATGTCATATTCACTCGACACTAAACATGCTACACGTGTTTGTTATGTCATCAAGTCTTCTTACATCAACGTGTTATTTGTATTTTTATTAATGTTTTACTAATTTATTTGTTCTTTTGTTATTTAAAATTACTGCAAATTTTGATTTTTTTTTAAGCCCATATCTAATGTTTACATGCATTTCACAGTTATATCTGTCTACACGGTTTGACTAAATAAAGATCATTACGTCCTTTACAATTTTCCGTAATCATTGATATTTATTGTATCCCTTAATAAATTCGGGTACTACTTGATTATTTCGTCGACCAACTTCGCCAAATTATACAAATCGCCAAACTATTCGTTAAATTATACTAATGGAAGAACGTTGCTATTCTAAAATTTTAAGATAGGAAAATTAATGAATTCGAATAAAAAAAAAAAAAAATCCCTAAAGAATAGAGTTACTTTAATGATGAAGTTCACTTGGCGTCGCGATATAGCAAATATAAAAATTGATTTATTTAGATGATTTCGGACAAAAGAATACTAATAGTTTACGTATTTAAATGCAGAATTATTAAATTAAACCATAGACAAAGAGATATCTTTAAGATATTGAATTTGTGAATAAAATGTAAGTATTTTAAATATAATAATCGAATTTAGGTACTACTTGGTTATCCCGTCAACCAAAAATCTATCGCCAAACTATAAGATTAAATGCCTATAATGGTTGATCATAATTGTCACATTCACTTGACTTTAAGCAAATTAAACATGTTTATGTCATCAAGGGATTTTTATTTCGACATTTTATTTGTATTTTTATTAATGTTATACTAATTTATTTGTTCTTTCGTTATTTAAAATAAAAATTATTCCAGTTTTGTATAATTTGACGAGTGGTTTGGCGATTTATATAATTTGGTGAAATTGGTCGACGGGATAACTAAATAGTACCCAATTTATATAATTAAAAAAAAAGAAAATAGAGGTAAATAAACATTTTATTAAAATAAACAACGGTATCCGGGCTACCATGTCAGGCAAAATAACGCCATTTTAGAGCCCATTAGTTACCTCGGTGCGTATATGACATCTGTGCCAACAAAACTTCCACTGATGTAGTAAATATTCCATTTGGCGGTACTCGATTATCGGAGATTAGTTCAATATCTTTTAAAATATTGTTTAACACGGGATAATATGAAGAAAATCGAAGAAGAAATGGCCAATTAAAATCTTGTACATTTTTTTCTGCAAGCAATTTTTATTTCAAAATGTTAAATTTTCCGATAGTAAGAATGCATAATTGCATAAATGTCCTGTGAATGATCTTCAGTTTCAAAAGTTTGTAACTGTGAATTTTCCTATGAGTGAAATTGGCGAAATGGAGAAAGAAAAAAATAAATAAACAATAAACAATATTTGCTAAAAAAAAAGGATAATATCCGTTGATCACATGCTTCGAAATTACGGGGGAAAACTATTTTTAATAAAAAGAAAAAGAGAAGAATAAAAAGGAAAAAAAAATATCATTCAAAATTCATTTAATCAAATTTTCAGATTCATATTTTTAATCTAACACAAGGGATAAATCGTCAAATGTGGTATCAATTGTAACATTTTACGTTAAGTTATCTTTTAAGCATTACAAATATTTCTTTCATTTTTAAATTAAAATATTTTCTTTTTATAATATTAAGCCTCATTAAATTTTCTTTTTAATTAAATATCAGTAATTAATTTCTTTTTTTATTTGCAAGATGTTTGTATTATTTTCTAACGGATATAACAATTTCAATTTATTTATCAATGATAATATTTTCGCCAAAATGACCACTGGCAACCCTTTTGTCAAAAATATCAATAAAATACGAAATTTATTACCAAAAATCATAGTTATCCCTGTATATTTGACTCACAAACCACAGCGTGAATATTCTCTGTCGAATGATATAATCTGGAAAAAAATCCACCGGGTAGTTTTTGAAAACACCCCAGCGGAACTTTTAGAGCTTACTGCTTTATAATATACTAACAGGCTATGCCCGCTGCGCTGGTTCATTTTCCAAACGAATTTTGAATCAAACGAAATTGTGATTTTTAACCTTCTATTTTAAAGCAGTAAAGACCATCTCCTGGAATGTCCTTCTGCATTGCTGAAAACGATGCTAACTTCATTGGGATATTATACTATCTTATGCCTTTGACAAAATTTGGTCAATTAAGGAAGAACTCTTTTAGTTGACCATTTAAAGCAGAGTTTGGTACGGAAATGCGACAGTTATGACAACAGGAATTAAAGTATTCTCTAGTCATCACGCTGTTAAATTAGAGAGTATTACAATGATTGAAGAGATTAATTTTTTAACTTTAAGAACATTCCGATTGTTCATTTTCATTTGTTTGTTGTTGAACTCCCAGCATCTCAACTTGCGTTATATGTGGTTCTGGTAGCTTAAATTCAATGTCATTACATGTTACATTACATTTTTTAATAAACGTCTTCTTCTGGCAGATCTACTACTGTTTTCCATCTGTCTATTCCAGCAGAACAAATAGAATAAAAATTTTAAAGAATTATTTGCAGACAATGATGAGTATTTAATTTATATATTTATTCGAACAGTGAAGTAAAAAGAAAAAAAGTAGATTTTTAAAGCTAAATTTTTTGAATAAAATTAAAAGGTACTACTTGATTGTCCCATCGACCAAAAAACTATCGTCAAAATGTAAGATTAAATGCCAATAATGGATGATCGTAAATGTCATATTCACTTGACATTAAACACCTTACACGTATTTGTTACGTCATCAAATTAATTTTAATTCGACTTTTTACTTGCATTTTTATTAAGGTTTTACTAATTTATTTGTTCTTTCCTTATTTGAAATAAAAATTTATGTTAATTTGTATAATTTGTCGTTGGCGAATAGTTTGGCGAAATTGGTCGACGCGATAATCAAGTAGTACCCCACGAAAAATATATTTGCATAAAGAATTTTTTACGTTAAAGAACATTTACATTCACAGAAATATATTGCTTAAACAACAACAAAAAAAAAATCCAGAAAATTATAAATTTCAAAAAATAATTATAAAAAATATGCATGCAAAATTATTACTTATCCACCAGTAGCATTCAAAGAAAAACGCAACCCAAAATGCTGAAGATCGCAACAATAACATTGAAACATTTATTACCAAAAAAAAGCTCGCCAAAAAACCAGAACAGGAAATGGAACTCTTGCCTAACTATTAGACACAGATGTCATATACGTACCGGGTTTGGCGCGGTTTTTTTTTTTCTTCTTCTTCTTCTTTTTTTTTTTTTTTTTTTTTTTTTTTTTTTTTAACAACAGTTTGGCGAAAACATAGTTTTTAAATACCAGTTACATATATGTATACTTATTTTTAAAAATATCTATTATTTTAAAAGGAAATAACAATAAATAAAAAAAATAATTAATAACTATAGACAGAAAATAATTTATTCAATTGTAAAAAAAGGAAATAAGAGTAAATAACCGATATATTAAATAAACAACAATAGCCATGTTAGTTACCATGTCAGGCAAAATAATGCTATTTTGGAGCCCATTAGGTACCCTGGAGCTTATATGAATTCCGTGCCAATAATAATAATAATAATAATATGGAATTCAGACGTTACTTTATGTACTTTTAAATATCGAAGATTAGTCTAATATCTTTTAAAATATTACCTAACAGAAGGGGGAATATGAAGAAAAACAAAGCAGAAATAACGAATTAAAAAAGATTAGCATTTTTTTTTCAGCAAGAAATTTTTGGTACTTTCCAGTTAACCGGGCGCCAGTGTTATATATACATACATAGATGCGTATATATACATCTATTGTATATATTCACATATATATATGTGTATTCACATATTTGCATATGTATATAGATGTATATACATACATTTGTACATACATATACATGTATATATAACAGTGGCGCCCGGCTAACCGAAAAGTGCCCAATTTTTATTTCAAAATGTTGAATTTTTTTATAGTAATAACACATGATTGCATAAATTTCCTTAAGAATATTTTTCAGTTCCTAAATTTTGAAACTGTGAATTTCCCTCTACGTGAAATTGGCGTTATGGCCAAAGAAATATTAAATAAACGATAACATTTTCAAAACAGAAAAAAGGGATAATATTCATTGATCTGAATTGTAATCTATAAAAATCACATGCTTCCGTAATTACGACGAAAATTTTTTTTTAAAGTATGAAATTACGAACAGATGCCATATATTCCCTCGGCAGCCATCTGGGATTTTTTCTTGGCGTGAAAAACCCTTTTCCGCCAAGTAGTAAATGTCACCCTGCAACAATTTATGTGCATGAAAGGCTTAACGAAAATAAAATGTAAAACATCGTCAACAAAAAATCGCCGAGAAACCTCAGAACATCCAAGATGGCGTCCGCTTGAATATACAGCATCTAAGCCTGAAAGGATTTTACAATATGTATGTGTGGCAGAAATTCAAACAAAATTTTAAATATTTGATTCCATTTTTAAAATATTAACTGATATCTATATCATTTATAATCGAACTAGGGGGCTCTGCCCCCTGCAAGCTACGCTCGCCAACCCCTGTTCAGACACCGCAGAATCTAAAAACACGCTAATCTGATCGGTTTAAAAAATATTATAAAAGATTGAATTATACTGAAAAAAGCTGTGCAGATCTCCCTGTAAACGGGTTTCCATTCAATTCCCTTTGATTTCAAAATAAATAAGGCCGAATCAGTTGCTGTTAAGACATCCAATGGTTGTTTTCGTGTTTGCTTAAAGAGGATCAGTTAAACATTTGAAAAGAAGCTAAAAATAAAAGGAATTAAGTGTACAGAGTCTTTGTCCCCCGTATTTTAAAACAATTTCTATAACAATAGCCTAAATCATGTGACTATCATCAAGAGTTCCGGGCGAACCACTTCGCTTTTTATATTCCTGGTGTCATTTTGGTACTTTAATATTAGCCAGGTACAGGTGATAAGTCGTCAAATATTTTTCTATCGCCATCATTTCATCTATATTAGTATAACAGTCCAAGTCATGTAACTGCCATAAATAAATACGCTCTGATCCCTTCGCTTTTTGTATGAAAGTTTGGCCCAGATATCATATACGGCCCCATATTGGCCCGATTTTTTTCGACGCTAATTTGGGGAAAAGATCAACAGCATAAACAACAACATCCGGCTTATCAAATCAAGCAAAATAACGATTCTATGGCGCCAGTTAAGTACCCGTTGCGTATATGACATTAGCGTCAGAAAAAAATAGCGCCAATATGGGACCGTATGTGGCATCTGTGCCGAAAGTTTTCCATTTCGATAAAAAAAAAATCAATTTATTTTTCAAATAATACTACGTAAAAGCATTGTCGCAAAGAATTCTTGGTACTGTTACGCTAGCCGCGTGCAAATCTCGCCAATAACTATTTTTCAACTCGCCAGTTAGCATTTTTTTTTTCGAGTGGTAAATTAAAACATTGCTTTGAATTTGAAATTAAATGACATCGTTTGTTACATCATTTAATATTTGGCCAGATGCCATATACGCACCCGGTTTGGCGTGATTTTTTTAACGAAAATTTGGCGAAATCCTCGTTTTCGAATACCAGTTACATATGTATTTTTGGTACTACTTAGTTATCCCGTCGAATAAAAATCTATTACCAACTATAAGATTAAATGCCGATAATGGTTGATAAATGTCACATTCACTTGACTTTAAGCAAGTCACACGTCTTTACGTCATCAAGTGATTGTTATTTCGACGTTTTATTTGTATATTTATTAATGTTATACTATTTTCTTTGTTCTTTCGTTATTTAAAATAAAAATTATGTCAATTTGTATAATTTGGCGAGTGGTTAGGCGATTTATAGTATAATTTGGCGAAATGGGTCGATGGAATAACTAAGTAGTACCGTATTTTTTAATTATTTTCTATTATTTTTTATTTTTAAAGGAAAATAAGGAAAAAAATAATTAACTATAGAACAAAACAATTTATGTAATAAAAAAAAATAAAGTAAATAAACACTTATTATTAAATAAACAACAATAGCCGGGTTACCATGTCAACCAAAATAATGCCATTTTGGTTGCCAATTAGGTACCCCGGTGCGTATATGACATCTGTGCCTAATATTTTTCGAATCATTTCATTTAAAAAAATAAAGAAGTGAAAGCCATTTATTTTAAATGTTTCTGTTTGTATTAAATAAAATGATAATGAAATACAAATTGAATTATGAATAAAAGTAACATGATAAAATTCTTAGCATACATTTAAGGGAGGCCAAACTTCTCGTCAAATTAGTTTAAAATAGTGACCTTTTCTAAAATCAGAAGAAAAAAAAAATATCTCTTTGATTAAAATTTGACTTGCCATCATTAGAAAAATGTATAGAAAATTAGAAAAAAATTAATATTTCGAAAACTTATTCGAATATAAAAAGTCTAATACCAGTTTTGAAATCTGCGGATCAATATTGATTTTTGGTGTTAATTTCATCGCAAAGTATTCCATATTTTAGGAGAAATCGCCGTGAAACATAATCAGTTATTTAATTAGTCGATTCAAAGAATCGTTACATTTCAGCCGTTTCATATATTCGTTTCATAAATTCGTTTAATTAGGATTTTATATATATAGGGTAGATATAAAAATGTTGATCTCGTCCCCTTGAACAACCACAAATCCTCAAGCTAATGTCACGCTTATGCATTTTTGGCTTAAAATCACATTGTTTGGCGACAAACGAAAAATAGAAATTGTAAAGAAACACATAATATGTAACTCACAATAATTACAGTATTATTTACAGTTGCATCTGCTTGTTTCTCCTATAAATTACATTATGTGAATTAAATAGTTAGATAAAAATGAAAAGAAAAGAACTAAAAAGAAAAAAAAGTAGTAATTCAAAATTAGTCTGATCAAATTTTCAGATTTCTTTTTTTAACGTAAGGCAGGCGATAATTAGCCAAATATTGTATCAACTGTAAAATTTCACAATAAATTATATTTTAAGTATTACAAATATTTATTTCATGTTTAAATTAAATATTTTCGTTTTATAATGTTATGTCTTATTAAAATACTTTTTTGTTGTCTTTTAAAATTAAATATCAGTCTAACGGATATAGTCATTTCAATTCTCTAATCAACAAACTTTTCGCCAAAATATAATCACTGGCAACCCTTTCCTTCAAAATAACATTAAAATACGAAATTTATTACCAAAAATCATAGTTATCCCTATATATTTTCTCATAAACCACCACGTGAATATTCTTTATCGAATGATATAACTTGCAAAAAAATCCACCGAGTAGTTTTTGAAAACACTCGAGCGGAACTTTTTGATCTTACTGCTTTATAATATACTAGACTAGATGACCCGCCCGGCGTTGCCCTGGGTTTGTAAATAATTACCTTAAGCAAAACTCAAGTTTGTATGATTTTATATCATTGGAGATTCTTTTAAATGAACCTAATTTCGGTATCCCCATTGCCTTCCGCAGCGTCTAGTGTCTTTCCAGCAAACTTCTTTCCGAACGAAACTGTAACCTGGGTCCCCGCTACCTATGGCAGCATTTACAGGAAGTGCCCCGCACATGCCGGAGACAATCGAAAACCAAGTTGAGTGAGCAAAACCTCGTAGTATTTAAACCGATAGAATCGAAACAAAGAATGCACCATTAATCATTAAGAATCGTTAGAATTGTTAGAAAATGTGGGTAACTGAAGCCTAAGGGTAAAATTTCATAATACAGAGAGTAGCTGAATTGTAATCTAAGTTGAATGAACCAAATCCTGTTGAAATTGGCCCCTTAGAATCCGAGGAAATAATGCTTTCCCAAGTGGTGGAAGATGCCACCTTCCCTTGTAAATTTCATGAATTACTTTTAACATTAACACGATATTTAATAAACAGATGAAATCCCTTATCTAAAGTAACGCCATTTTTAATTTACGGCTGTAGTGAGTAGACGTAAGTTGATGCTGAAAAAGGAGATTAATCTTCGAAAAATGTGGTAGCTGAGGTATAAAGAATGACCGAGCAAAATTAAGCATGAGTATAAATTAATCATTAGAATAATATTTTAAAGAAACGCGTAAAAAATGGGGTAAATGCTTAAAAAAGGGCCTTAGGGCCCAATAAATATATGCGGGTGTTGGTCTAGGTAGAAGAGTCCGAGACTCAATTTTAATATTATGCAATGAGAAGCTGATAAAATTAGGGGGTAAAAAATACGTGGCACACAAAAGGTTAAAGGGGCCCCGGATCGGGCCAAATGGGAACCTAGGTTGCATCAAGATTTTAACTGGATTATAGAAACAGGGGAATAACTAAATGGAAAAATGAAGCAGCCAAAAATGAAGAGTAAGAGGGACAATTTATTGACAATTTATACTGTAAAAGCTTTAAGGGGCCATGTACCGGGTTCCAAGCGGTCAGGGACGTGCATTTAGTTTGCTAAAAAGATACTTTTGAGTAGTTTTTAAAGTCATCAGAAGGCGCTAGAACTATATTAAAGAAAATTGCAAGCAATTCAGATCATTTTTAAAGAAGCTTCACCAAGGGCCCAAGAAGGCGATTTAATATTCAAAATTGGTGGTAACTGAAGACTGAAAATTTTTTGTCGTTCATGTAGTAGTTGGAGGACCTAAGAACTTGTTAGAAAAAAAGCTAGTGAATCGAACCATTTTTAAGAGGGCTATAATAGAGAGCCAAAAATGGGGCCAACTGAGTGTTAAAGGCAGGGCCCTGAAATGAAAACATGTTAAAATATCTTAATACTTAACTCTTTAGATCTACAGATAGTCAAAATTAAGCATAGGGTATGAATTATTCGTTAGAATAATATTTTAATAAAATGCATGAAATATTGGGAAAATGTTTAAAAAAGGGCCCTAGGGCCCCAATAAAAATATGGGGGTGTGGGTCCAGGAATAAAAACCTAAGACTCAACTATAAAATTATTCGCTTAGAAGATGAGAAAATTAGGGGGTGAAAAATGCTTGGCGCTCAAAAAGTTCAAGGGACCCTGGACTGGGCCCTGCGATTCCCTAGGGAACCCCAGGGTTTTAGCTGGAATGTAGAAACGTGAGAATAACTAAATAGGAAAAGGACCCCAAAAATGAAGATCGGATTAAAAGGAAGCAGTTTATTAACAATTTATTAGCGCAAAAAATCAAGGGACCCTGTATCGGGCCCCAAGGATCCAGGGGCATAACTGGAAAGTAGTATGGCGAGAATAACTATATGGTGAATGCTCCCCCAGAACGAAGAAGATTCGATAGGAAGAAGGAAAGTTATTAGCAATTTTGTGCATAAAAAGTTTAAGGGGCCCAAGGGCCCTGGCCTTAAATAATTAAAATTCCGCGCCTCAGGTGCATCCGGACCTGTCTTGAACTAACATTACCTAAATTTTCAGACTTGTATGTGGGGTAGATTTCGCTAGCTATCACACACAGACAGACACGCAGACAGACAGAGCGATGTGTTCTTTTAGACTACGAAAGAAAAAATAAATTATTAAAACATCTCTCTATTCTAAAAAAAAGTAACTACCGCTGTCACCGCCGCCGCCGCCGCCGCCGGTTTTGAATTTTTTGTGACAGGAGGTATTTCTTCGTTAATATTAAGAAAAATAATGCATACAAAAATATGAAAATCGGTAGTATGATACAGAAATGTTTGATAAACACGCTGATGCAGACAGTTTTCAAATCAAAGAATTATTTTAAGAGATATTTAATACTAAAGTTGGACAAAATCGTTCCACTAAAAAAGTTTTATAGGAGCAAAAACTATTCATAGGAATTTAATCATTTTTAGGTCATTTTATACGTTTGAAGTTCCCGGTGTGCAGATTATTTTTCTTTTTTTAATTTGACTAAGTTTTTGAGGTTTTATTTCTATTTTAAATTCAAATTTTCAGCATTTCTAGAGATATTTTTTACAGATTTTAGAAAGTGATATTAATTTAAACCGTTGCCAACTGTATAAACAGTGGAAACAATAATGTTTGCTTCAAAAAAAAAAAAATATATTTATACTTGTAAATAAATTAAAAATTTATTTACACGTGACTATTATAAACAGAAAAAAACATTTGGAATTAGAATTAAATAATTATGTACAAAAAGCAGGAACTTATTAAAAATTACGTCATAAAAACTATAATTACACGTGAATTTTAAGAGAGAAAGGAATTTGTAAAATAATAAATTTATTAACCTGCGTTAGAAGTCTTAAATAGGAGAAATTACGTCATATTTACGTCACATTACAGTTATTACATAAAATGAATACAAAATAATATTGCAAAAAGGTTTAAATTCAGAAATTGCGCTAGACATTTATTTGATATTTTGAGCGGATACTTTTCAACTATTTTTGTTAGGAAAGCGCAAATAATATTTCATTTCTAACACACGTATTTTCACGTGAATATTAAAAAGAGAAAGATTAGTTTGGTCAAAATTACGTCAGATTAAAAACGATTAATTTAAAAAGTCCTATTTAAAAGAACTTTCTTTTCACTTTGTTAAAAAATACCGGGAGACAAAGACGCTGTTTACTTAATTCCTTTTACATTAGCTTATTTTGAAATGTTGTTACACGTGTCTACGTCAAAGACAAAAACAGCGATTGACATATGTATTTTTGGTACTACTTAGTTATCCCGCCGACCAAAAATCTATCATTCGCCAAACTATAAGATTAAATGCCAATAATGGTTGATCGTAAATGTCACATTAACTTGACTTTAAGCAAGTTACACGTGTCTACGTCATCAAGTTTTTTTTATTTCGACGTTTTATTTGTATTTTTATTAATGTTGCACTAATTTATTTGTTCTTTGGTTATTTAAAATAAAAATTATGTCAGTTTGTATAATTGCCGAGTGCTTTGGCGATTTATATAATTTGGCGAAATTGGTCGACGGGTTCATCAAGTAGTACCGCAGCGGATTTGGCGTTAAAATTCCCATTCAAAGAGAAATGAATAGAAATCCGCTTATAGGGAGATCGCCACTGTTTTTTAAATCATAATTCAATCTTCCGAAATCTTTTTAAAGACGATCAAATTAGTGTACTTTTAGAGTCTGCGGTGTCTGAACGGGGGTTGACGAGCGTAGCTCGTAGGGGGCAGAGCCCCCTAGTTAATAAAAATAAAACGTCGAGTTGAAAATCACTTGATGACGTAAACAACGCGTGTAAAGTGTTTGACGTCAAGTAAATTTGACATTTACGATCACCCATTATTAGCATTTAATTTTATAATTTGGCGGTATTTTTTGAACGACGGCATAATCAAGAAGTACTACAAACTATTTGTGTTCGTATTAAAATGTAGATAAATAGCTTTTCTTTCTCTCTATTCTAAAAAAAAAGTAACTACCGCTGTCACCGCCGCCGCCGGTTTTGATTTTTTTGTGACCGGAGGCCTTTCTTCGTTAATATTAACAAAAATAATGCATACAAAAATATGAAAATCGGTGGTTTTATACGGAAATGTTTGATAAATACGCTGATGCAGACAGTTTTCAAATCGAAGAATTATTTTAAGAGTTATTTAATGCTAAAGTTGGACTAAATCGTTCCACTAAAAAAGTTTTATAGCAGCAAAAACTATACATGGCAGTGTAATCATTTTTAGATCATTTTATGCGTTAGAATTTGCCGGAGTGCAGATTGCATTAATTTTTTTATTTTGACTCATTTTTTCATGTTTTATTTCTATTTTAAATTCAAATTTTCAGCATTTCTAGAGATATTTTTTACAGATTTCAGAAAATTGTACTAATTTAAACTGTTGCCAACTGTATAAAAAGCGCAAGCAATAATGTTTGCTTCAAATTAAAAATTTATTTACACGTGACTATTATAAACAGGAAAAAAACTTTCAAATTAGAATTAAATAATCACGTATAAAAAGCAGGAGCTTATTAAAAATTACGTCATAAAAAGTATACACGTGAATTTTAAAAGAGAAAGGATATTGTAAAATAATAAATTCATTAACATGCGTTAGAAGTCTTAGGAGAAATTACGTCATATTTACGTCACATTATAGTTATTACATAAAATGAACACAAAATAATATTGCAAAAAAGTTTAAATTTAGAAATTGCGCTAGACATTTATTTGATATTTTGAGAATTAATTTAAAATGTCTCATTTAAAAGAACTTTCTTTTCGCTTTGTTAAAAAAAACCAGGAGACAAAGACTCTCTTTACTTAATTCCTTTTATATTAGCTTATTTTGAAAGGTTGTTACACGTGTATACGTCATCAAGTTATTTTTATTTCGACGTTTTATTTGTGTTTTTATTAATGTTGTACGAATTTATTTGTTCTTTCGTTATTTAAAATAAAAATTATATCAATTTGTATAATTTGGCGAGTGGTTTGGCGATTTATATAATTTGGCAAAATTGGTCGACAGGATAATCAAGTAGTACAGCAGCGGATTTGGCGTTAAAATTCCCCAATCAGAGAGAAATGAATAGAAATTCGTTTATAGGGAGATCGCCACTGTTTTTTAAATTATAATTCAATCTTTAGAAATCTTTTTAAAGCCGATCAAATTAGCGTGCATTTAGAGTCTGCGGTGTCTGGACGGGGGTTGGCGAGCGTAGCTCGTAGGGGGCCGAGCCCCCTAGTATATTAAATAAATATCATAAATATTGAAAAAAAGCTTATATGCATATGAAAAGTAAATAGGTTGCCAGTAAATATACAAAAAAGTCACTTCACTCGCCAAGGACTTTTTCCCTATCTCGCTAAAGCCCATATAATAAAAACATACCAAATACTCTTCAATCTGTTGTCTGATACTAAATAATCACAATAATGTAAATAACTGTTAGGCACAGATATCACATACATATCTGGTTTGGCGCGATTTTTTTTTCACGCCAACTTGGCGAAAACATCGTTTTCGAATACCAGTTACATATATATATTTAAATAATTTTAAACGGAAATAACAATAAATAAACGATTTATATAACTTAAAAAAAGAAAACAAAGGTAAATAATTTATTTATTAATAAACAAACAACGATATCTTGGTTACCATGTCAGGCAAAATAACGCCATTTTGGAGCCCATTAGGTCCATGGAACGTATATGACATCTGTGCTAACAAAGTTTCCAATAATATAGTAAATATGCCATTTGGTGGTGACTTGATTATCGAAAATTATAAAATAAATAATAATAATAACAATAAATAAATAATAATAATAATATAAAATTGGAATTTAGACGTTAATTTATGTGCTTTTAAATATCTAAGATTAGTCCAATATCTTTTAAAATACTACCTAACAAAGGGGAAAGTATGAAGACGTAACAAATTAAAAAAGTTTTGCAATTTTTTCTCAGCAAGCAATTTTAATTTCAAAATGTTGAATTTTTTATAGTAATAACACACGATTGTATAAATTTCCTTAAGAATAATTTTCAGTTCCTAAATTTTGAAATTGTGAATTTTCGGTACTACATAGTTATCCCGTTGACCAATTTCGCCAAATTATATAAAGCGCCAAATCACTCGTCAAATTATACAAATTGATATAATTTTTTTATTTTAAATAATGAAAGAACAAATAAATTAGTATAACATTAATAAAAATACAAATAAAACGTCGAAATAAAAATCACTTGATGACGTAAACGCGTGTAACTTTGTTTAAAGTCAAGTGATTGTGACATTTACGATCAACCATTATTGGCATTTAATCTTATAGTTTGGAGATAGATTTTGGGTCAATGGAATAACCAAATAGTACCGAATTTTCCTATACGTGAAATGGGCGTTATCGCCAAAGAATTAATAATATTTTCTAAAAAAAAAAAAAAAAGGATAATAATCCTTGATATCAGTTAGAGTGTATAAAAATCATATGCTTCCGCTTTTTAAAAAGTATGAACTTATTTTATAATATGTATGTGCGGCAGAAATTCAAACTAAAATTTAGATATTTGATTCTAATTTTAAAATATTAACTAATAGCTATATAACTTATAATTGAATATATAAATGTACTCCAAAAATGATCTCGGTCACTTGAAAAAACACCATTATCGCAAAAATCCTCAAGCTAATGTCACGCTTATGCATTTTTGGCTTTAAAAAAATTAGCTAGGCATTGTTTGGCGACAAACATAAATTAGAAATCGTAAATACAGTAACTTTTACAATTACATCTGTTTATTTCTCCTGTAAATCACATGATGTGGCAGTTAGATAAAAAAAAAAAAAAAAAAAAAAAGTATTTCAAAATTAGTCTAATCAAATTTTCAGATTCTTTTTTTTAAACGTAACGCAGGCGATAATTCGCCAAATATTGTATAAATTGTAAAATTTCACAATAAATTATATTTTTAATCATTAAAAATATTTATTTCATGTTTAGATTAAATATTTTCGTTTTATAATATTGTATCTCATTAAAACTTTTTTTGTTGTCTTTTTAATTAAATATCAGTATTTTTTTCACTTATTTGCGAGGTATTTGCATTATTTTCTTACGGACGGATAACTATTTCAATTCTTTAACCAACAAACCTTTCGCCAAAAAATGACCGCTGGCAACCTTTTCGTTCAAAATACCAATAAAATACGAAATTTATTGCCAAAAATCATAGTTATCCCTGTATATTTTACTCATAAACCACCGCTTGAATATTCTCTATCGAATGACATTATTTGCAAAAAAATCCACCGGGTAGTTTTTGAAAACTTTCGAGCGGAACTTTTAGAGCTTACTGCTTCATAATATATATGATATGATATGATATGATAAAGCAATCAAATAATAATAAAAATAAAATAAAAATCACATAACTTCTCCTAATAAAATATGTCATTATTGAAATTAATTATCGCCAAAATTACTACAGAAATCATTTTGATGGGCGTTGGACTCGAACTTCTACAAAACTTCAGAGCTTTAAACTGTTGCTTTAGACCGCTGAGCCAGAAAGAACTCGTTGGAAGTCCCTCTATTGGAAGAGGTTCGAAAAAGAGTTGATGCATGCGTAGATGTGTCGTTTCGAACTACTTAAATTTTTACCTTTGCGTTTTAATATATATGGTTTCAGCATTTGTCTCTGGCCAGATTTTCTCGATGAAATTTATTATATAAAAAAAGATTGTCCGTTTGTATTTCACTGCTACTTTTCCTAGAATATCGAACGTTGGCCGATCAAATTAACACCAGTTATCCGTATGGATCCGAGGATGTAAAACGTGGTCTTAGAATTTTTAAATTTGAATTAGTTTTCGAGATATTATTTTTTTCGTAATTTTTAATGACATTTCACTAATGATAGCAACTAAATTGCTCAATTTTTGTGGAAAAAGGGAAAACGATAGGGATTATTAGATTTCTTTGTTTGACATCCTTTTCAAATTGAAATTAATTTTTATTTGAATTCATAGTGAAAATAATATTGCGTTTGAATTTTTTTTTTTTTTTTTTTTTAATAAATACAAACTTATTTTCACATATTCAAGTTTCAGAAATCAGTTGATTTTTGCAAGCAAAAAATTGTCTGTCAACTGGAATATTGAAATAAATTGCATTCATTAAAAAAAAAAATCCATCATAGCTTTTTTAATTTAACTTAAAGTTGAAAAAGAGATTTTCAACTATTATCTGGATACGGCGATTAAAACTTTTCACATGGGAGTGAAAAATTAAAATATTTTAGCTGGAAAAATTATTGTTCTCTAAGCATGTATTTTAATACATACATATAAAATTCTTTTGAACAAATTCGCCAAAACAAAGTCTGTTTTGAAGTTCTCTCAAATGGCGTCATTTCTACCAGCTCTGTAATTAGAAGCCAAATTTTGGAAGAACGAAAAGCTTTTGGTAAGTAAAGTTATAGAATATGTGCATTTTTGTTGGGAAAGATTTTGACTTAAATTGAAAATATAATTTATTATTTGAAATATTTTATTCAATAACATTAGTACTATAATCGCCTTCTAATTTTACGATAAAGTTAGATTTCATTTTCCCGAAAAGAATCGAATGATCTCATGCAATTCAAAAGCAACATATCGGATTGCCACGCAATTAGTTGACGGTAATTGCCGAAATTGGATTTTTAATTTTTATGCATTTTGCTGATATTTTGTACATAGTAGTCCTTCCATCCTGCAGAATTTAATGCTGAACCTTTGCTACTGTCATTATTCATAAGAATCTACATTGTTGAAAATATCCTGAAAATTTACCTCTATTTTTAAATACTACCGTCAACCAGGGCTATTTTGCGCCACTTTTTCCTGTTCCACTCACATTTCCATTATTAAAAAATATTATATATGATTTTTCAACGTCGAAATGGAGTTATAAACAATTAACATGAAACAATGCAGCAACATGTATAGTTTTAATAGAAGTGAAAAACAATTCAGTATTATTAAAGTAATCGTGCCGTGGTCATCTATTAAAAAATGCAATTTTGAGAAAAAAAACTAGTTTCAATTTTATGTTATAATTATAATAGAATGCTTATTGTATTTTTTTATTTTTTTTTTACTTACATAGAATTGTCTATTCCATATTCTGACCACATAAAGAAGTCTCAATTCCGTTGATAAGCCGCTAAAATAAAAACTCGATTTTCCGAAATTTATAAGTTATGATTATAAATGTATATGTAAATCGTTAAAGCGGTTCTCAAAAAAAAAAAAAATTTTAACGTTCAATAATGAAAAATTTCTGCTGATTTACAAACATAAAAATAGTGTTCGAAAGAAACTGAATTTCGGTTACATTCCTAGTATCGACTGAAAACGTAAGCGAAATTGTTTTAAAAATAAATTCAAAGTAAGTAACATAAACATACATATACGCATGTTATCTGAATAATGTTTTGCGTAGAAACGGCAGTACATAATTAACAAAATAATTTGATTGAAATAAAATTAATTAAATATAAGGTGCTATAAACATAAAAAATATATTAAAAAATAATTTAATTTAAAAATAACGAATTTAATCAATATTAGTAATACCTTCTAGATTTATCTCCTTGTATGTGAATATATAGTATGTACGGCTCTTTGGATGGGAGTGCCGTTTGGGGGAGGCTAGGGAGGGGCAGTTATAGTAATACCGAATATACGGCAGTATTTTCGCCGAAACTAGGATTTTGGGCTGAAAACGAAAATGAAACCGAATATTCGGCGAAACTCCACATAAAAGAATGAGACTTGCAGGCTTGGTTATTGAAGTGATTTGCAATACAATAGATTCTGTTCTTTAAATTAATTACATCTTGAGTTAAAATTGATTGTTGTCTCATGACAACAGTTTTCTTTCTCTTCCTCCACTGTCGCGTCCGGAAATTCGGTTCAAAACGCCACATTCGGCAGCCTTTTCTGAAAGATCTTTTGTTTTTCTCAAAAAATATAAAAGACAGTTCGATTAAAAAGTTTCTGGTGGGCAATAAAAAATAATTCGTATTTTCAGCCAGCAGCCAGCAGTTACAATGAAATTTAATGAAAACCTTTAAAACAAAACTATCATGCAATAAAATTCAAGTAATACTACTTTTCAAAATAATTACATTCAGCGTAATACTTTTAAAGAATGTATTACTTTTCCAAAGATTTTCTGCCCCCCCCCCCCCCCTACCCTGCGTACACACATGAATCGCGGTAAAAAAGAACAAGATCTTTGAAAAACAGAAACAACTCCATTATTGGGCACAGCCTTTGTAAGTTTGCTGATTTGAAAGCAGGGCCGAAATTAAGGGGGGCAGAGGGGGCATGTGCCCCGGGCGCCAAATGAAGATTTTGTTTGTCGATTTTTCTCGCATCTGTGTTTTGCACGGTATTGTTAAAATCATTCTGTCTGGCGTATGACAAAACATAGAAGAATCTAAAGATGATATGGCATAAGGATCCTGTATAAAGCGGATTTTTTTTCGATTCCGTTTCCGAGATTTTAATCAATCAATATTCGACAAAGCCAAGGACGGATTCAGCTCATCATTTAGAGGGGGTCATGGATTTCCTTTTTTGGGGTGGGGGGCGATCACATCCTCGTTATGAGAATTTTTTATATTGAAAGCTATTCCCAAATCCAAACTAACTACTTTTCTGATACTTTCGCGAAGTCATTTTCATTCGTAAATACAAAAAATTTGCATTAATATTCGTAAAAATATAAAATTTGCCCATTTTGTTCAGATACCAGGAAATTAGTTTCCCATTTTCTTATAAAGGCAAAGATTCATTCAGAAAATGTTGTCAAAGATAGCACTTTTAGCCAAGTTTTACGAGTTGAAGCCAGAGGAATGTCGTCGCAAGGGAACAATCGGCTGTCACTTCCGGAATTTCAGTTTAAAAAGTCTAACAATTGTCAACGATTAAATATGGCAAAAATTTGTGTTAAATTTTAGAGGTAACTAAACCGTACACATTGGCAGCTATGGGATTCTATTAGTGTCATAAAAATTGCAGGTGTAGCCTCTTCTTTCTGCTCAAAGTATTAAATAGTTTTTTTCAATCGAACTTATACCTTTGGAATGGATCATTTTCTTCTGAACTGATGGACTGGTGCCATCCATTATTTTGAAACAACCGTTATAAATGAAGTGTTAGGTGAAGATGAAAGAGCTGTCGTAAAAAGTTAGAACTCTGATTTTCTGGTCAGAAAAGGAAAAAAAATGGTCATAATTTTTTTTTTTTTTTTTTTTTTTTTTTTTCTGGTCAGGATGAAAAAAAAAATGGCCATAATTTTGTTTCTGATCAGAATGGAAAAAAAAATGGCCATAATTTAAAAAAAAAAATCTATGATATCTTTTGAATGTTGAAAAAATAAAGAAATAAAACATATTTTAAAAATAATTCACGTAAAATAGACGTCACTCTTGAACTAAACAAAAACAACTTTCCTGAAATTTTATACACCATAATTAGTATTTGTATTCTAGAGATTGTATTATATAAAATATTATTGAATTGTATTAAATAATGTTTTGCACTTTTGAGTTTTGACCCAACGAAATTGTTTTTGTTTGTTTTATTTTAATATTTTATTTTCCATTTGGAGATAATCGTATGGAGATTTTTATTCAAATATTCGGGGTAAAGTTTGAATTAACTCATTAGATAAGGTGAGCGAAATTCGAAAACAGAGATAGCTTTCTTAGAAAAGTGTGGAGGAAAAAAATACCTCTAAATTGGCAACACTGGTCTAACATCAGATTTTTTTTTTAACTGCAATGCCTTGCGGGGAACTATTTTTGTGCATATTACATTTCTATAGTGTAAAATACTAATTTGGGTGACATAATTATTTTAGGAATAAAGTTTTCGCTATAGCAATATACTCGTATATATTTTTAAAGTGATTTTTTATACATAATTTATATAGTATGTGTATGTATGTATATATAAGCATTTGCGCCCTTTTGTAAGGCAATCGGCGCCCTTTTTATCCATTTTGCCACCGCCCTCTCAGTTATGCCAGTACGACCCTGAAATGTGGTACGCAATTGCGTCAAAAGATGGCGACACCAGAATTCTGATATGCTTATTATGTAAAACTTCATTGTTATTTATAAATAAAACATTTCAACTAAATTATTTATTATAAAATAATTATTACATCACAATAGTTTTTATGCAAAGAAAATAATAATTATAATAATAATAATATTATGGATGTCAGTGATTATATATTGATTGACCGTCATAATAATAAAAAATGATATTATAAAAAGAAGAGCTGAAATGAATTATTTTTTTACGTTTCTGATCGTGTGATTTATATTCAAATAATAATTACAGTAAACTCTCTGTAAGGCGGACTCTGTGTAAGACGGAAATCTGTCTAACTCGGAAAGAATTTCAAGTCCCTACGAATCCATAGACATAGAGTAAAATTTGTCTAAGGCGGAATATTGTCTTTTGCGGAAAATTTTCTTGGTCCCGATCGATTCCGCCTTACACAGAGTTTACTGTATTAATGTATATTTTTTGTAAAGTGATTGAAATTAAATATATTTATAAAATTTATGGTAATATTTTTATTGTTGAAAAATTGCCAAGAAATAATCATCATCAAATTGGCGTCATTATAATTGTAATTTTATTTAACTTAATAGCAATTAAAAAATTACAAAGGAACTGAGAATAATGGTCAACTAACAGACTTTAAAAAAAAAAAAAAAACTTCACACGCACCAGCGAGTATCGACCTGCCTATGTTAAGATCAGTAAACGATGGCCCTCAACCACTCAGCCGTGGGAAGACAAAATTTTTCTCCCCAAAAGTGGTTAAAAAGAAAGCATGTGTATGAATACAGTGTCATGCATTTTCGAGAAATTTCCATAGAATGGCGAAGAAATATAGTCCGATTTTTCATGCGCATTATAAAACGAACAATAGTCTTGCTGGAAACAAGTAAATTGTTATTTGGTTCATCTGAAACATATTTATTTGATTTTTAAAAAATCGCTCGTGTCATTTTCGAGAGAAAAAAAAAATCGAATTATTTAACGAACGAGAGTTTTCCCAGAAAAAAGAAAAGTGTTATTCACCACGCCTTAATCACATTTATATTATGTATCAATTTAAAAATAATCGTTAGAACCGTTTTCGAGATTTTCAAATTAGGAACTTCCTCGATATTATACCAACGTTTTCACTTTAAAAATGACTATTTAGATCTCAAAATATACTGCACGTAGAAATGTAAAAATTTCAGTATACGATTAGACTGCAGATATAAGACTGTTCTAGAAAATTCAGAACAATAAGACGTATATCTGCTGAGTTATTAAAAGGCGGCTTTTCGCATTTTCTTTGATGTCGAGTTAGCTGTATATATGAGTTCCGTCATCTACGAATTCTATGATACGATACGATACGATTTTAGGCTTAAGGCTGCGTCACTCGAAATACTACCGTCTTCCATGATGAGGAAATTTTTAATTTTTTTTTAATTTTTGTAACTATTTTTAAAGTTTTGGAACAAAGTAACCCTTCTGGGGCCTTCTTTGGTCCATTCAGTTAGTTTCATATAAAATGAATACATTTCATACGTAAATGAATAAATTTTTAATGGAGCCCCCTTGCAATTGCATTCGTTAATAAATTAACACTGCAAACTCGATAAACAATTTTTTGTTTTTACATTTAAACACATAAACCAATTTGTAATATTAAAGAAACGAGAAACAGTTTTCGTCATGTTATCCTCAGCAACTGGAACAAAAACAATTAATGTAATATTTTGCTACAGTAACATTTGAAAAAAATGTTACTTAAAACATGTTTAAAGACATTTCGTTGTGTAAAAGGCATTTCTAAGTAATTGGGGCTATTTCCGGACAAAAAAAGGCATGGCACAAAGTAGCCCCGAAATACTAATTTTCATGTTAGCTTTATGAAAACGTAAACATTTCCTGTCAAAATAAAAAAGTTAAAGGAAAAACTATGATCAGACATGGGTTACAGGTTAAAGGTGATATTTTGATATTTACTGTATTTGTAGCTCTTATCCAGATTGTTTCACTATAGAATGTTTGGAGAGTTAAAATTTACTCACGAAAACAGCTGTTTACAAACACATCCAGTGTTGCCACTAAACAAAAATTACCCTCAAATTATTGAAATACCCTATATTAGGGTATAAAATATTTTTCAAGGGCAAAAACTTCAAATTACCTTGTACTGTTTGTTCAATACAAATAATAATAACTTTTTTTTATGGGATGGACCAAAGTAATCCCGCAAGGACCAAAGCAGTCCCGGTTGACGGTATCTATTTTCTGACAAATGAGAACATTGCATAAACGCCTATGGAGCGTTGTCATTGGTCAGAAAATAGATAGTCTTTAAAAGCAGAGGTAATTTTCACGATATTTTTAAAAGTGTAGTCTCGATTATTATTACATCTAGTCTATTCAAGCACGCTCTTATAATACTTACATTTTATGAGTTCATTTTCTTGCTTTTTTCTTAGGAATTCCTTCAAAAATGTTGTGTTGAATTGTAAATATTTTCTCCTTTAATTGGTAGGTTATTATGTGCTTTAAAATATTCTTAACCAGTAGTTACCTGCAAATACTTCGTACAATTGCTTATTTAATCTTAGTATCAAATCTGTCAGAATTACATCCCAACTGCTTAGAATGTACGAAACAGATGCGTTTGTGGTCGAAAGAATAAATTTGGTGATTTCAGGTAAATTTCGTATGAAATACTACCTACTGGGATCGTTCCTATGTTGGAATTTCGGATTTTTTTTTTTGCAGATCTACACCGATCATGACCCATAGAACCCAAAACCAACCTCAGTAAAAAACTTTATCTATCTATCTATCTATATATATATCACTTTCTTCTGGACAAGATAACTTCCACAATTCTGCACAAATCTCTTCCAAGCTGATACATAAATTCAAGGGGCATAAAATCTCGGTCAAGTTCGTTAATGGGCAAAATCGGACCAAGGGGATGGAAATGGGATGGGTTTTGTGAAAACCAAAAAAAAAACACATAATTTCTTAATTTTTGTACATATCAAATCCGTTCAAAGTTTTTATTACTTCTAAAAATGGGACAAAAAATTATGTATCACAGATTTTTGATAAAATTAAAAATGGGCTCAAGGGGCGCAAAAACTAGGGTTTTGGGTGGAAAAAAATTCATAACTTCGTCAGTTCTCAAGATATCAAATCCAATTAATTTTATTATACATCTCCTTAATATTATCTACAACTTTTATATTCACAAGTTTTTGATAGGACCAATTGGTATAGCAAAAAAAAAATTAAAAAAGAAACCAAAAAAGGGGGTTGAAGAAGAAAAATTTCCATAACTACGTCAATTCACAAGATATAAAATCCCCATGAATTTATCATATATTTTCTTAATATTGTCTGCAACATTTATATAGACAAGTTTTTGATAGGGCCAATTATTACAGCAAAAACAAATTAAAAATACATAGCGGTTGAAAAAAAAATCATCTTATTAAAGGTGTATTTAAATCCAAACTACTTAATTTCTTACTCATTTTTAAATTCCTTTTTGCTCTCAAACGCATCCAATTGGTAGATTCTCTTATTCAGAAACTATATAATGTACCGTAATGATCGATTTTTTGATAGAGGCAGAATATATTTCAAAAAATGATGTCAAAGTGGGCATTTTGAACAGAATTTCCCGAAGCGATTGTGTTAGAAACGAAAAATATTGGCCTACTGAGAAAATAATTGTTTATTAATCAAGTCTTAATTAATTGAAAGAAAAATAAAAACACAGGTCGCTTATAAATCTTTTCAAAAATCACGTCATCAAGTTTCATATTTTTTCTCTTAAAAATGAATCTGAAAATGTGTCAGAAAATTTCGAGTTGTTGAGCATGGAAAAGTATTTTTTTTTAATACCGCTTTAACATGATTTTTTTTTATAAAACCAGCCATTATATAAAAATGAAATAAAAACCCGTCAAAAGCCGCCAGATAAAACTGTTAAATTGGATTTATATCTAATCATGATTTAGTTTTTGTTGGTGAAATTAATATACTCAACTTCGAAATCTACCTCCCCCTGTAGGCCGGGCCGGTAGGGATTTTTTTTCCCGAAACGTTCACAAAACACCATTTTTGAAAATAATCGCAAGTCTGGAACTCCAAGATAGACCAATGTGGTGATTGCTTTCAAAACTAAAGTGATTTTATGGGCACTTTAAAAAAGTTAATGTTTGAAAGTTTTGAAAGTGATCACCCTATTTTAAAACAAAATTTCCTCGTAGTATCGTAAGTACCATGAATTTCAATAACGATATTTTCAGCACATTAAAGTACAAAACAATTGACAATCAAAGAAATCTTAACAATTACAAAAGTAAGCTTCGATTTCAATAAATTTCGCAATTAAATATAAAAAGTCAGATCCTAAAATTCATTTTCTAAGAAATAACACAGAAATTTTACTTAGGTTATGCAGATTTTTTTAAAGTAAACTAGGGGGTTCTGCCCCCTACGAGCTACGCTCGCCAACCCCCGTTCAGGCACACCAAAATCCAAAAAGCACGCTAATTTGATCGGCTTTAAAAATATTGAATTAAAATTTAAAAAAACAGTAGCAATCTCTCTGTAAACGGGTTTCCATTCGTTTTTCTTGGATTGGGGATTTTTAAGACCGAATCTGCTGCTGTTAAGAGATACAATGGTGGTTTTCGTATTTAATTAAAAAAATAGTTAAACATTTGAAAATAAGCTAATGTAAAATGAATTAAGTAAACAGCGTCATTGTCTCCCGGTATTTTTTAACAGCGCTATAAGATAGTTCTTTTAAATAATTCATTTTAAATGTATCGTTTTAAATCTGACGTAATTTACACCAAAGTTTTATTTCTCTTATTAATATTCACGTGAAAATACTTTTGTTGTTAGAAGGAAATATTATTTGCGCTGTCTTCGAATTCACGATAATAGTTGAAAAGATTATCTCAAAATATCTCGCACAAATATATTTTTCAATTTAAATTGTTTTGCTATATTTTTTTGCCATTTTAAATATGACGTAATTTCCTCAAATTACAAGTTTTAACGCATAATAATGTTTTTTTTTATTTTAAGATTTTGTTTCTCTTTTAAAATTGAAGTGCAAATATGGTTCGTCGCAGATGTCATATACGCCCCATATTGGCGCAAATTTTTTCTGACGCTAATTTCATATACGCAACGGGTACTTAACTGATGCTAAAGTGTTGTTATTTTGCTTGATATCGTAACCCGGATGGGTACAGATGTCATATTCGCCCCATATTGGCGCGATTTTTTTCGGTTTCCAATTTGGCGAAAACATCAACAGCATAAACAACATAATCCGGGTTACCACATCAAGCAAAATAACGACACTTTGGCGCGGAAAAAAATTGCGCCAAAATGCTCGTATATGACATCTGTGCCTATGGTTCTTATGACGTAATTTTCCTGCTTTTAACATGTAATCATATAATTCTAATTTTAAAGTTTTTTTTCTGTTTGTAATAGTCACGTGTAAATAAATTTTTAATTTGAAGTAAACATTATTGTTTGCGCTGTTTATGCAACTGGCAACAGTTTAAATTAATAACATTTTCTTAAATTTGTAAAAAATATCTCTCGAAATGCTGAAAATTTGAATTTAAAATTGAAATAAAACATCAAAAAATGAGTCAAATATGAAAACTAAATGCAATCTGCACAACGGGAACTTATAACGTATAAAGTGATCTAAAAATGATTAAATTCTCATGTATAGTTTTTACTCCAATAAAACTTTTTTAATGGAACGATTTTGTCCAACTTTAGCATTAAATATCTCTTAAAATAATTCTTCGATTTGAAAACTGTCTGCATCAGCGTGTTTATCAAACATTTCTCTATAATACCACCGATTTTCATATTTTTGTATGCAACAGTTTTTTTAATATTAACGATGAAAGGCCATGCTTAAGCATTCAAATTGGACGTGGTCTACCCGGAATATCTACGCAGATGTTCATTGGTCCATTTCCAAATCAAAACTTTTTTTATATATATAGAAGGATTATGAGTACCAGAATAAAAAAAACAAAAAAGGGGAATAATTCTCATTTTGAAGAATCAAATGTAATAATATATGGGGATAATATTAGGATGTGAAAAAATGTACAAAACGAGATATATTTTATAATCCTCCCGAAACAATACAGAAGCTATCGTTGCCATAAATCTGGGCTACCATAAATAACAGTTCATCGCCAAAATTTTGCAATTTTTCGCAGGTTAATTTTTACTTATTTTCTGTGGACTACAAACACATCTGTTCCGAATCTGTTGTTGTACAGAAGCGGGAAAAAAAGTAAACACCCCCTGCAACAAATTATCGTAGAAGAAAGTTACAGGTACTAGACGATTTAGTTAAAAGTAGACGATAAAGTTTACTTTTAAATTATATATACAAGCGGGAATGACCGAGTTATTCTCGGTCAAAATTAACTTTATGTTGAACTTGATAGAATATTCTCACTGTATCATTGCTATAAAGTATGTTACATTATAATGGTATTACTTACAAAAACAATCAATATGAAAAGTATGTAGTACATGCTTCTAAGTTTTACACATTTACAACGAAAGGATGTCAATCCAAATTACATTTTTAGCTCAACTCTGATTGGTTTAACCATGTATCTCGAGCCATATTAAAAATTTCTTAAAAATTCTTTCACATTCTGAATGCTCATTTTTTTGGACAAAAATTGCCAAATTTGGCGACATTCTTGCATTAGGCGCCAAGTATGTGTTTTGGCATTCATAATCTTAAAAGTTGACTTTTCGACCAAATGTAGCCAATATTTCGCGAACTTCGCGATTTCGTGACCTTGACCCTGTAGTGACCCAAAATGACGCACTAATCAAATCTGCTCGAACATGTGACTTACCTCAATGGTCTGGTAACCAAAAACAGTAGGATACAAAATTTAGTCAAAATCATTTAAGCCGTTTTACAGATAAAATTAGCTTGATCCACAGTGATTCCAAAATGACCCACTAAACTAATTTTCTCGAACATGTGACACAGCCGTGTGGTCTTCTTGATCCCGAAAACGATAGAATACAAACGGTAATCAAAATTGTTAGAGTCGTTTTCTAGATAAAATTAGCTTGAACCGTAGTGACCCCAAAATGACCCACTAATCGAAATTTCTCAAACATGTGATCTAGCTCAATGGTCTTGTACCCGGAAACAGCATAAAACAAAATTTTGTCAAAATTGTTTGAGATGTTTTTTAGATACAATTAGCTTGACCATGACCCACTGTGACCAAAAATGACCTACTAATGGAATGTTATTGAACATGTGACCTAGCCCAATGCTCTTCTTGAATCCGAAAACGATAGAATACAAAATTTAGTCAAAATCGTTAGATCCGTTTTTTAGACAAAATTAACTTGACCCGCAGAGACCCACTAACCTAATTTTCTTGAACATATGACCCAGCCCAGTGGTCTTCTCAAGACCCAAAACGATCTAATACAAAATTCAGTCAAAATCGTTAGGGCCTTTTGTAGATAAAATTAGCTTGACCCACCGCGACCCAAATATGAGCCACTAATCGAAATTTCTCGAACATGTGACCTAGTCCATTAGTCTTCTCGTGCCCCAAAACGGTTGGATATAAAATTCAGTTAAAACCGTTTGAGCCGTTATTTAGATATAATTAACTTGACACATTATGACCCAAAATGACAAATCGAATTTTTGCAAACATGCGGTCTAACCCAATGGTCTTCTCGATCCCGAAAACGATAGAATACAAAATTTAATCAAAATCTTTAGAGCCGTTTTCTTGACAAAATTAGCTTGACCTGTAGTAACCCAAAAATGACCCACTAATCGAAATTTCTCGAACATGTGACCTAGCCCAATGATCTTCCCATGCTCTGAAATGTCAGAATACAAATTTTGTTAAAATCGTTTAAGCCTTTTTTAGGTACAATTAGCTTGACCCTGACCCATTGTGAACCAAAATGACATACTAATTTAATATTCTTGAACATGCGACCTAGCCAAGTGGTATTCTTGTGCCCGAAAATAGTAAAATTCAAAATTTCGTCAAAATCAATTGAACCGTTTTCCAGATAAAATTTGCTTGACCCACAGTAACCCAAAAATGACCCACTAATCGAATTTTCTCGAGCATGTCACTTAGATCAATGATCTTCTCGTAATCCAAAACGATTGAATATAAAATTTATTCAAAATCGTTAGAGCCGTTTTTTAGATAAAATGGGCTTCACCCACAGTGACCCAAATATGACCCACTAATCGAGATTTCTCGAGCATGTGACATAGCCCAGTAGACTTCTCGTGCCGAAAAACGGTTGGATATACAATTTAATTAAAAATGTTTCAGCCGTTTTTTAGATATAATTAGCTTGACCCTGACGAATTATGACCAAAAATGATACTCTAAACGAATTTTTTCGAGCATGTGACCTAGCCCAATGGTTTTCTCGTACCCGAAAATGGTAAAATATGAAATTTCGTCAAAATCTTTAGAGTTGTTTTTAAGATAAAATTTACATGCATACACACATAGACACACAATTTTTGCTCGTATTATAGTATAAGATAAAATTTTCTTAGAGGGCAATTTACATATCAAAACGAAACCAAACTTTGTTTTTTCGATAGGAATACACAAATTTAAAGTCATAAATTAATTCTACACCCTTCAATTAGCCTAAATTCAAATTTTCATGAAATTTGTACGATTAGTTTCCGAGAAATTAATTATTTTTAAATGAGCATAATTTAGGGGCTGTATCCAAATTGAAGTTCGGTTTTCGATCGTTGAATTGCTACAGAATGACTACGTCACTTCTATTTATGTATTATTTCTTTCCAATAGGACCATTTTACTCGGTTAATATGCTTCAACTATTGTGAGCCCAAATATTTTAATAAAATGAGTTAAATATATTTTTTCAAATTATGCTTTTCTGAGCACCATAGACGAACTCTTAAACCATCATTTTGAAGTCTATCTATACTAATATTATAAAGAAGGAAAAATTGTTTTTTTGTTAGAGGTAACCTCTGGAGCCACCGAACCGATTTCAAAAGTAATGGTATCAAAATGGTGGTGTTAGTCCAACTTAGAACATAGGCTATATTTTATATCGGTGCCACTACCCCAAAGGGGGTGTAGGAGCAAAAAACGTTATAAGAATGCGATTTTTGCGTAACTGAAGGCCATAATAATATGAAATTTGGAATATTAGTTACTTATAAGATATAAATGATGTCTAAAAACAGTTCTTAAACAATTCAAAATTTAAAAGGGGTGAAAATGCACAAAAAGCGTTCTAAAAAACGTTCTAAATGGTAGTTTCGAGATAATCTCAGGAAATACCAAACCGATTTAAAATGTAATAGTATCAAAATTATGGTGTTAGTCCAACTTAGAACATAGGCTATGTTTTATGTCGGTGCCACTAACCCAAAGGGGGTGTAGGAGCAAAAAACGTTCTAATAATGCGATTTTTGCGTTACTGAAGGACCTAGAAATATGAAATTTTGAATTTTAGTTACTTATAAGATATAAATGATGTCTAAGAACAGTTCTTAAACAATTCGAAATTTAAAAGGGGTGAAAATGCACAAAAAGCGTTCTAAAAAACGTTCTAAAGGGTAGTTTCTACACAATCTCAGGAAATACCAAACCGATTTAAAAAATATTGGTGTCAAAATGATGGTGACAACGCTTGCTCCAAGACAGGCTATATTTTATGTCGGTGCCACTACCCCAAAGGGGGTGCTGGAGAAAAAAAACGTTCTAAAAATGCGATTTTTGCGTTACTGAAGAGCCTAGAAATATGAAATGTGGAATATTAGTTACTTATAAGATATAAATGATGTCTAAGAACAGTTCTTAAACAATTCGAAATTTAATAGGAGTAAAAATGCACAAAAAGCGTTTTAAAAAACGTTTTAAATGGTGTTTTCTACACAATCTCAGGAAATACCAAACCGATTTAAAAAATATTGGTGTCAAAATGATGGTGACAACGCTTGCTCGAAGACAGGCTATATTTTATGTCGGTGCCACTACCCCAAAGGGGGTGCTGGAGAAAAAAAACGTTCTAAAAATGCGATTTTTGCGTTACTGAATAGCCTAGAAATATGAAATGTGGAATATTAGTTACTTATAAAAGATATAAATGATGTCTAAGAATAGTTCTTAAACAATTCGAAATTTAAAAGGGGTGAAAGTGCACAAAAAGCGTTCTAAAAAACGTTCTAAATGGTTGTTTCTACATAATCTCAGGAAATACCAAACCGATTTAAAAAATATTGGTGTCAAAATTATGGTGACAACGCTTGCTCCAAGATAGGCTATATTTTACGTCAGTGCCACTACCCCAAAGGGGGTGCAGGAGCAAAAAACATTCTAAAAATGCGATTTTTGCGTTACTGAAGGGCCTAGAAATATGAAATTTGAAATATTAGCTACTTATTAGATATAAAGGATTTCTAAGAACAGTTCTTAAACAATTCTAAATTTAAAAGGAGTGAAAATGCGCGAAAAGCGTTCTAAGAAACGTTCTAAATGGTGGTTTCTACACAATCTCAGGAAATACCAAACCGATTTAAAAAATAATGATGTCAAAATGACGGTGACAACCCTTCTTCCAATATAGGCTATGTTTTATGTTGGTGCCACTACCCCAAAGGGGGTGCAGGAGCAAAAAACGTTCTAAAAATGCGATTTTTGCGTTACTGAAGAGCCTAGAAATATGAAATTTGAAATATTAGCTACTTATTAGATATAAAAGATTTCTAAGAACAGTTTTTAAACAATTCGAAATTTAAAAGGGATGAAAATGCGCGAAAAGCGTTCTAAAAAACGTTCTACATGGTGGTTTCCACAAAATCTCAGAAAATACCAAACCGATTTAAAAAATAAAGGCGTCAAAATGATGGTGACAACACTTGCTCCAACATAGGCAATGTTTTATATCGGCGCCACTACCCCAAGGGGGTGCAGGAGAAAAACTTTCTAAATTGCGGTTTTTGCGTTACAGAAGGGCCTAGAATCGTGAAATTTGGAATTGTAATTAGTTATAAGATATAATCATCTCTACGGACATAGCCTAAAAAAATCGAAAATTAAAAAGGGGTCAAAATGCGCAAAAAGCGTTTTAAAAAAGTTTGTAAATTGCAATTTCTATGCAATCTCAGGAAGTACTGAACCGATTTCGAATATAATGGTTTAAAAATGATGGTGATAGATCTTTCTCTAGATCTTGCTCCAAGATAGGCTATATTTTATATCTGTTTCCACTACCCCAGAGGAGATGCAGGAGCAAAATGCGCGAAAAGCGTTCTAAAAACTTTCTAAATGCCGATTTGTCAGTAATATCTCAGGAAGATTCAAACTGATTTCAAAAGTAATGGTAGGAAATTGATGCTGACAGCCTCTACTCTAACATAGACCCTATTTTATGTCGGTATCACTATCACCTAGACGTTGCAGGAGCTAAAAAGGGTTCTAAATTTCGATTTTTTTATCGGTAGGGGTTAGCATCTTAAAATTAGGGACGGTACAAATTTATTAGATATAAAAAATCGTTAAGAACAGTTTTAAAAAAATTAGAAATTTAAAAAGAGGTGAAAATGCGCGAAAAGCGTTCTAAAAACGTTCTAAATTGCGATTTCTACTCAATTTTAGGAAATACCAAACCTATTTCTAAAGTAATGGCTGCAAATCAATGGTGACAATCCCTGCTATAACATAGGTTATATTTTATGTTACTGTCACTACCATCTGAGGGTTGCAAAAGCAAAACATGTTCTAATTTGCGTTTTTTTTTTTTGCACAACTGAGGGGTCTACCACTTTGAAATATGGCATGGTATTTACTTACAAGGTGCAACTGCTTTCTAAGAGCAGTCAAAAGAAAATTCCAAATTTAAAAAGATTAAGTGAGCGAAAAGCGTTATAAATTACAATTTTTATGCAGTCTTATCAAATACCAAACCGATTAAAAAAATAATGATGTCAAATTGTTGGTGATAGAACCTGCTCAAACATAAGCTATATTTAAAGTCTGTGCCACTACCACAAGGTGGTTGCAGGAGCTAAAAACTTTCTAAATTGCAATTTTTGTGATACTAAAAAGGGTAGAAACTTTAAATATGGCATGGTAGTTACTTATAAAATATAAATGCCCTCGAAGGACTGTCGAAAATAAATTCGAATTTAAAAAGGGTGAAGCGAAGGGGAGGTGTGAAAAGCATTCTAAAAAAGTCCTAAATTACGATTTCTATGCAATTTCAGGGAATATAAACCGATTATGAAAGTAATATTTGCGAATCAATGGTAACAGTCTCTGATCCTACTCAGGCTATATTTTATGCCGATGATTCTGGGGTCTACCACCTGGGATTCACAAGAACAACAAACGTTCTAAATAAGGCCTTTAAAAGCTTTCTAAATTACGTTTCTGTGGAATATTAGGAAATAACAAACCGATTTCAAAATTAATGTTGGCAAATTAATGGTGATAGTTCCTATTTCAACATAGCCCTTTTTGTTGAGAGAGGTGGTAGGACTTGGAATTTGACATGATAGTTAATTTTAAGATGTAAGAAGATGGTTTCTAAAAAATTCAAAACTTCAAATGAATACTGAAATGAGCGTATTAATTGAGCATAAAAGTTTCAAAATATTTTCTAAATTATCCTTCATTTTGTTTTATTTCGTTTTATTAATTTAGTCTCATTTCTGCCTAATGCAGGGTAATAATGATGTTTAATCAAACTGTGTTTTAAATAGTAATTTTCGAATTATTCCTAAAAGTAATAAGTACCTTTTAATAAAAAAAACCTTTTAATAAAATAAAATATTACCTTTTAATAAAATAAAAATTTAGTTAGTACCTCTTAATAAAAATTAGACATATAAATATCACTTGGCATATTTCAAATATTACGTGAGCAAAGCCACGGGGTTTGCTAGTTAATGATAATTTGAAAACTACCTGAAAGAAAAATTTGAAATTGAGAATTCATATAAAGCAAGACAAAATAAATATAAATCTATCAAAAACATTTTAGGCTGGAAGTCATATTTTTTAATACTAATTTCATAAATCATAATTCATTTTATAAAATTTTTAAAATTACAAACTCAATGTATTTATGTTTGAGTTTTTTTAGTATTATAACCACAAACAAAATGATCACATTAGAATTAAAATTTCAGGAGGTATTAATAAAAATATGAAACTGTCATTTAACATTAGAAGTTCTAAATTTTTAATATTTATAATTCAAAACCTTATCATTCAAATGACTAGAAATTTCGTTTCTAGGCATAGTTTGAACCGAAGATTTAAAATATAGTGTCAAAATTGCGTGCTGCCATTGAAAAAAAAGAAAGTTTGGTCGGGTTTTGATGGCGTCCTAGGCAAACTTTATATTCATCATTTAAAAATAGAGTTTATTTGCAATCGATTGGTATCAGAACTTTCTTCTATTATAATTAGTTGCAGAGTTAGTCCGTGGTGTTTGCTTTCTTTTCCACGACTGTACATATTGTCCTAGCAATGTTGTAAATATTTGATACATTGTCCGTTGACGCCCACAGCTATAGAAAATAGCAAGGAATTCTAATCTACATTGTTTAATTTTTCTAACGCCATATGGTTAAGTAGAATGTGCATTTGTATAGTAACTAGCTGTTCACTTATAATTATTCATGCAATCATGTGTTTCATACCTTGTATTGATTATTATCACGCCTAAACCTAATTGGCCTGCTAGCTATTCTTATTTCACCACACTCTTATTATTATTCTTAACTAGGGAAGAAGGCATAACTATAAGATTACTTACAGTTTATTTTACAATATATACAACAGCCGCTAAAACGCAGCTCTCAGAACAAGTCATATCTTATAACGGCGCAGAATACTCTGGTTCCATGCGAAACCTTACAAATCTCAAACTCTCTCTGTATGGTGCTGCCATCTTTTAACATAGGTCTAAACTATTGTTGGATTCTTGTGATTGGAATATGACACCCCTCCCCTCATAGTTCAAACGAACTACAGGCAAGCTTGCTCTTTGAATTCTTCAAACTGGAGCACTTTTCTTAAAGTCTCGTCATCAGTTTCAGTCAAATTGTCTTTCACAGATTTATCTGTTGTATTATCATTTTTATTGCTCATAACTGTACCTGTTACAATATCACGCGAAGGCTGAGATTGGCTTGGTTCTATCGTAGTATCATTATTAAGCTGTTCTTTTATTTTTCCATTAATTTCAGAAAAAAGGTTTTGGTTAACCCTTTCATATCTATCATAATTGTTGAGAATTCACTGAAACAAGGACTGTATATATTGCTGGTTCTTAAATAACACTGATTAATGACAATCATTGTGCTGTTTTTCCGTTTAATATTACAACCTCTATTTGAATATTTCACAAATTTTGTCGGACACACATATCCGAACGAAAGTTTCACACACACTCGAAGGGAATTTTTTTCCCTGCTCACAAGGATAAATTTCGAGGCGACGCAGCGCCCTCTTTATATTACATTGGTAACTAAATTAATATTTTAAGAATATAAGGATTAAACATATCGCCCCCCCTTGAAGCCTCAAGGAGGGTTCAAAAAACACTAAATAATAACATGCACAATAACAATTACATTGAGAGTAAATACACTTTATTCATACTTCTCTTTACGAGTCCATATTTAGTTTTTATTGTCACAACACGAACTTTTCTGTCAAGTCCAGGAAAAAGCTCGGTAATACGTCCAAGTGTCCACTGCAGTGGTGCCGAATTGTTCATGTGCACAAGTACCAAATCTCCAATCTTGAGATTAGGTATCGATTTCCACCACTTGGAACGCGGTTGCAATGGATGTAAATACTCTTTGGACCAACGGTCCCAGAATTGTTGACGAAGTTTTTGAATGAGACGCCACCTTTCACTAAGACACAAGTTTTTCGTTGGTTGCACTGGTTCAGGAAATTGGTGAATAGGACCGCCAACCAGGAAATGCGCTGGCGTCAACACATTCAAATCACTAGGATCAGACGATAATGCAGTGAGAGGTCTGGAATTTAAAAAAAGCTTCTATTTGAAGAAGAAGGGTGTAAACCTCTTCGAAACTAAGGAGTGCAGAGTTAGATACTTTCGTTAACATTTGTTTAGTACTTTTAACTGCTGCTTCACACAAACCTCCAAAATGTGGTGTATATGGAGGAATGAAGGACCACTCAATGCCCTTCATATAGCAGAAATCTGCACCTTTTCTTCTCGACACAATAGAGCTAGTTCCTTAAGGTGCCCGAAAGCTCCCTTAAAATTAGAACCGTTATCGGAGATGATCTTACTCGGACAGCCTCTTCGAGAGATCAATCGGCGTAATGCAGCAAGGAAACATGCAATAGAAAGCTCAGAAACCAATTCAAGGTGTATGGCCTTTGTAGCTGTGCAGATGAAGAGGCAAATATACGACTTGAATTTGGCGACCGATCTTTTATGAGCACATTTAGTATAGATAGGACCGGCCTAATCCAATCCTACGATGTCAAAAACACGAATCTGCATAATCCGAGTGGATGGTAGATCTCCCATCAATTGAGGAGAAGCCCTTAAATTCCATTGAAGGCATTTTATGCAATTTCTAATTTGCTTGCGAACTGTAAAACGACCATCTACGAACCAAACCTTTTGTCGTATTAGTGACAGTGTAAGCTGTGGACCAGCATGAAGGTTAGCGACATGATAATATAATATGATCTTAATTGTAAATTCGTGGTTTTTTGGCAACAGCATGGGATGCTTTTGGTCATAGTTTAAATTTGAATGATTTGCTAGTCAGCCTCCTACACGAATTATACCATTACTATCCAAAAACACATTCAAAGGTAGCAATTTGCTCTCTCTTGGTAATGGTTTTCCTTCAACTAGGTAATTCAATTTCGATGAAAACTCAAACTTTTGGATTAAATTCACTATACGGATAATTGCTCTATCAAGCTCTTTTGATGTTAACCAACCTGAAATTCTTGACGCACCTGGGCGGCTATTACTTAGAAATCGTAAAATCCAAGCACACACACGGATTAATTCTGAAAAAGAAGATATTTTAGCTATAAATTCAGGCAATGACACCATTTTTGTAGCACATGTAGTTGCAGTAAATTTCCTTTCGGAAATTATCTGATAGTGATGAGGCATCATTTATGTCAAACTCGGCTTGTTCCTTTAAGGGCTGACTTAGCCAATCAGAACCATGGAACCACAAGTCATTATTTACAAGTTGAGATGGTAATAGACCCCTTGTGCCAAGATCAGCTGGATTGCAAGTTCCAGGAACGTGATACCATTTCACTGAGGGGATGGTTGTTTGTATTTTAGACACCCTGTTAGCCACAAATGGTTGCCATCGATACGGTTCCGTTAACAACCACGCTAACGTTATAGTGGAATCTGTCCAAGCCAGGGTATTTTGGATTGGTAAGTGGATATCTCTCAAAACCACTTGCAAAACATCAGCAAGTAATAATGCTGCACATAACTCCAGACGAGGCAAGGATTGTGTCTTCAAAGGAGCAACTCTCGTTTTGGAGGTAAGTAACAAAACACAAATGTCTGAATTAGACAGAATACAACGCACGTAAACTACAGCACAATATGCCTTTTCAGAGGCATCGCAGAATGCGTGCAACTCGATATTAACGCACATAGGATTTAGGACACATCTTGGTATTTTGATTTGGTTTATAATGTGAAGCTCTTTTCTAAATGAGATCCACAACTTGTTCAGATCTTCTGGGATTGGCTCATCCCATGTAAGCTTGTGCTTCCATAATTCTTGAAGTAATATTTTCATAAATACTATGCATGGAGATATCAATCCCAATGGATCAAACATACGAGAAACTTCAGATAATATTTCTCTTTGGCTATTCTCTTTTTTCTTTTCCATTGGTAATACTGAGAAACTAAAGCTATCTATTTTTGGATTCCAACTGATACCTAGGATCTTCACATCATCTTCAGAATCGACAGGGATCATTTGTTGTTCATCTGATAATTCTTCAACAATTGTAGAAATATTCGACCTCCATTTTCTCAGATTAAATTCTCCTTTTTTCATCATTTTCTTAAGTTGTTCAACAAGCTCAACTGCTTCTTCTTCTGATGCAGCTCCAGATAAAAGATCATCAACGTAGAAGTCCTTCAAAGTAGCATTAGAGGCTAACGGATAATTACTTTTCTCGTTTAACGCCAGCTGTTGCATCGCCCTTGTAGAGAGAAATGGAGCGCAAGCTGTTCCATACGTGACTGTGAGCAGTTTGAATTCAAGTACTGGATCTTCAGGAGCGTTTCTCCAATGAATTCTCTGCCAATCTATATCATCCCGGTGTACTTTAACTTGGCGAAACATTTTCTCTACGTCAGCACATACTGCAACTAGAAAAGTTCTAAATCGAATAAGGATTGGATATAAATCTTGCTGTACTCGTGGGCCTATCATCAGTAAATCGTTGAGAGAAATTCCAGGGATGAAGGACATGACGCGTCGAAAACAACACGTAGTTTTGTAGTGCTACTAGATTCTCTCAAAACAGCGTGATGAGGTAAGTAGTAAGCTTCCCTTTTAGCATAGTCTGATTGAGGAACAAGTTCCATATGTCCCAATTCTAGGTAGTCCTTCATAAATTTTCTATACTGTTCATATTTCACGGGCTTAGAAGCTAATGATTTTTCTAAATAATTTAATCTACGAAAGGCTGACTGTCTAGAATCACCTAATTGGGATGGTGAGGAATGGAAAGGCAATTTCACAATGTACCTTCCAGTTTCATATCTGGTGTGAGTTTTAACGAAGTGTTCCTCACAAGCCTTTTCGGCAGTTGTTAGCAAATTTACGGCAGGAACGGTGTCCAGCTCCCAAAATTTCTGTATTATCTGATCATTTACTATTTGAATATTATTTACATTGATTACAGGTGCTTCCTCGGGTGCATTAGCATTTCCCGCGATGATCCACCCAAGGTCTGAACGAACGGCAAAGGGTTTTCCTTCGCCAGAAGAAAGCATCTGACCCTTCAACATTGGTAAGGCAATATTTACACCAAGCAAGATGTCAACAGCAGCACTTTTATAAAAAGTAGGATCAGCTAATTTTAAATCGCTAAACGGTTTAGACCAAGAAGAATTTAAACTAACATGAGGAAGTTTACCAACAATTTTTTGAACAACATAAACAGGTGTAGAAAAATAGGAATTGGGTGGAAAATGAGGAGAAAAAGTAATTTGTGAAACAAAATTTGTATAGGTGTCTGCAGAACCTAAAGAAGAAATTAGAACATTTGCTCTCTTTTTTGGAAGTCCAAGCCTTTTAAGACAATCGTTTGTGATTAAACAGGCTTGACTTCCAGGATCTAGAAGAGCCCGGCACAATTGAACTTTTCCTTCAGAATCATTCACTCTTACGATTGCTGTACAGAGCAGCACTTGGGCATCCGAGCCAAAATCAGAACAACATGAAGTAATACTAGAGTTTCTGCCAACTTCACTAACTGAATTAGAATCTCTATTAGAACCAAGAGAAACAGCAGCAGATAAACTAGCATTAGCTGAATTTGTCACTAATTGATCACAATCAGATCTTGACTCAACATTATTATCAAAATGTTGTAAAGTATGATGAGATTGTTTGCATTTTTGACACCTAGCCGTACTTTCACAGTTTGATTTACGATGAAATGGCGTTATACAATTAAAACAAACATTATTAGACCTCACAAAATTCACACGTTTATTTACAGATAACTTTAAGAATGAATCGCATTTATTTAGTGTATGAGCTCCCTTGCAAAAAATACATTGAGTTTGAAATCCTGAAGCCAACAATGTCACATTTTTAGAAAAATTCTTTTTTACTCCCTGATTACCTGAAACAATCGATCTAGCATGATTTGAAAGAAATTCTAGCAGTTCGTTTAACTTTGGAATTTGATCATTCTTAAAGGATCTTTCCCACCAACTTCTAGTAGCTGGATCTAACTTAAATTGCACAATAAATAAATGCATCGTGTCTGCTGTCTCGTCTATTTTTAAATCTAAAGTTTCGAGTAATCTGACATATTCTTTAGTAGAATCAACTAAATTCAAAATTTGAGAATGCGACTCATTATTTAACTGGGGCATATTTAACAGTTTTTTCATCAAGGAACCCAAAATTTCACGTTTATGAAAATATATTTCTGTTAAAAAGTCCCAAGCTATTTTGAAATTATCATCAGTGATCGAAAGGGATTGCACTATTTTTTGTGCATCATTCTTTAAAACTCCCTTAAGATATTGCAGTTTCTGAGCCCCTGATAGTTTTTGATTGTCTATAACAGCAGCTTTAAACAAATCCGAAAACGTTAACCACTCATCTACAGTACCCGAAAAAATCGGAAGGGATAAAGTAGGTAGTTTAATCTCATTATAATTAGAATTGACATTATTTATTTCTTCCTTTTTTTCATTTCCCTTCGTATTTATTCTATCAATAGTAGCTAACATTTCATCTAAAGTTTCAAAAAGCTCTTCACGTTCATTACTATATTTTTCAATCTCACCATCTTTACATAAACCGAAAATATTACTAAAAATAGCTTTTAATTCCTCTCCAATATCGCTAAATCTGTTTCGAATTACGTTTAATTTAGCTGAATCTAAACTACAGTAAATTCTGTCTAAGGCGGACTCTGTGCAAGCCGGAAATCTGTCTACCGCGGAAAATTTTTAAAGTCCCTGCGAACCCATAGAAAATAACACTAATTCTTGTTGCATAAGCCGGAATCTGTCTAACGCGGAAACGGAAATGTTTTTAAAGTCCTACCAAAACCAAAATTTTGCATAAGGCGGAAAAAATGATATTTTAAACATGAAAAGCATTTCGTTTATGAAATTTTAAAACCGATATACATACGTCTTATACACAATGCCGAGAATTTTAATTAAATTCCATAATAGTTTAAAAAAGTTAATTTAAATAACTAGAAACTGCTTAAATTTTAACGAATTATTGCATTTAAAAAATGAAATAATCATTTTCCTATATAAATTTGTATGTAAAAATTATTATTATTAGAAGGATGCACATTTATGAAAATAAGTATTTTCTAAGTACAATATATTATACTTTAAGGCTGTACTCATATTCAAAGTGATACCTTACTGTCTCATTCCCGAAGTTATTTTGTCTGTGTGTGCGTGTTTGAGTGTAAACTTCAAATTTGCAGGTATTACAGCAGTACTAAGAAATTGAATAGCATTTCTCATTTATCTGTAAAGACTTTCAGAATTTTAGTTTTCAACCGATTTTCGAGTCAAGACAATCAATGAAAGATCGTCATCGGCGAGCAGTTTATTACAACTCAAGATCCAATCTTTTTATTGAAAACGTAAAACGTTATTCGATTGACGTATGTTTCATTCAATAAATCGTGTGTTCAGAAAACTCGATCATTGCACGGGTTATTTGTTCTTCGTCGTTTTATCTTGTCTAAGGATATTAGTAAGTGCATCGTAAAAGTGGCTTCAAAATCTAAACACAATACTCAATCGCTGCAGGAGAAAGCCGAAGTTACCAAATTAAAAGAAAAACAATTATTCTGTGGGAGATCTTTGTATAAGGTTTAATTATGGTAAAACTCAAATTTATGATGCTTAAAAAGAAAGAGTTGAAAACATCCAATAGAAAGAGGAAAAGTGCTGTGAAAGATGAAAACATTAATGCATTAACTTTTGAATGTTTTTCGATTGCTAGAGGGAAAATTTTTTTGAGATCTGGGCTATTATATTGCGAATAAAATAGCTAAAATGGATTTTAAATCTTCTACTGAATGGTTAATGAGTTTCCATAATCTACACAACATTGCCATGAAGCATGCTTGCTGACACCCGAAAGATGTCCCACAGCATGAAATTCGTTAATGGAAAGGAAGCTTTCATCTACTGATTGAAAGGTATCAAGAGAAGGACATATATCATTGCGATGAGACTGTTCTATTTTATCATGTGTGCCAAATAAGTCCCTTGTAAAAAGGTGAAGCTAATGCCGCTGAGGTAAAACCGCCAACGAGTGTGTCACTGTTCGCTTTTTGCGAATTTGTAAGGCAGTTTATAAAAAAAAAGTTAGTGATTTGGAAATTGAAACGACGTTATGTTTCAAGAATGTAAATATTGTTAAACTGCCTGTGACCTGGAGATCTCAGAAAAAAATACTGGTTGTCGATTGTTTTAATGGAGGGGTAGCTGAAGGCGTACAATAGACGAATGATTGAAGAAACTAAAAAATGAAATTTGTTCTTTGATAATGCACCTTGTCATGCCGACATCAAACTATTGAATATAAATTTACAATTTCTTCCGGCAGATACTACTGCAGTGACACAACCAATGGATCAATGAGTTATTAAAATGCTGAAACCTACTACAAAAGATATCTGTTGCGGTCGATTATTGCATCTTTTGATGATTGTTCTTCAGCCACCAACCTGACCAAAAAAAAAAAAAAAAAAAAAAAAAAAGTGTTTTCGATGCCAAACTTTGCTCAGAAATGTCGCCTGAAAAGACTAACCGTTGTCTTAGGAAAGCAAATGAGGATGACCACGCTTCTGAAAACGTTGAAGACAGCGGTGTAATTCAAACAGAGGACGGCTTGAGAAGAATTAGGTACCTCCAAATTATTTTTCTTGTTCAGAGAGATTAAAATAATAATACCGATAATATCAGACTTAACGTTACTGTAGGAAGAAACTGAAAGAAAAACAAATATCGATAAAAAATGATTTTTTTTCGATTTTTTAAACAACCATGCGAAATACAAAGTATGTAATTGTATTGATTAAATTAAATGATTTTCATTAAATTTCAGAATTAGAGCAATTTCTTATTGGCAGGGTTCGTTGATATATATCAATGGATATATATCATGATATACATCTTGATATATATCCGATATTTATTTTTAAAATATCAAGATTTTTGATATTTTCGATATTTTCAAATTCTTAATATTTATTTTCAAAATATCAAGATGTTTGATATTTTGTATATTTGATATTTATTCTTAACATATCAATGTGTAAGATAATTTTGATATTTTCTTCAGTCAAAACAAGCGTAAATGAAATTTTTAACTGTTATTAACTGTGCCATTCTGTAGATAAAAAACTTTTGTGTCTGGCAGTGACTTTTTTAGGCAAAGAATACATTTGAAGCAAAGAATACAAGAAGAATTTTTTACATATATCTTTTCTAAGCTATAAGTTTGAAACTTTTATTTTTAAATGTAGAACTAATAATTATGAGAGACAATTAATTCAGAACAGCCATTGAAAGAGAAACTGTAATTTAGATAATCATTTATATACAGCATTATTAGAAAAGAGTCTTCTGATTTTGGTTTAATTGAGTCTAAACTGTACTACAGGTTTGGGAATAAACAATAAGACAAGCTTACATTTATGTTAAAATCCTTCAATAAAAAAAAAAAAAAAAAAAAAAAAAAAAGCTATTTTGTATTTAAAATTTTATTTTATAAAATATAAAACTTTCCCGATACTTGATTCAAATCCTATAATTTATATAGATATGCAAAATGTATGCAAATATATGCAAATTGTATCTGTTTTCAATTATCATTAGTTTTTATTAATTTAGAACACCTTCAATTTTGTTCTAAGTAAAAAAAAAAAAAAAAGAGAGAGAGAGATGCATTTTAGAATACTGTTGTTTAAGTTTTTATGTTAATAACAATATGTTTTAGTTTCTAATTTATATTATGCTTGAAAATATTCATTATCCGTAGTATGTTAACTATTTTGAAAATATCCAATATATATCAAAATATCGGATATTTTTTATATTTTCGAAAATATCATGATAATTACGAACCCTGCTTATTGGTAATATTTATTTTTGTGTTCTAATAATGTGTTTCAAAATTATTAAAAACAATAAATTTAATAATCTAATTTCATTAAAAATTTCGTTTTAAAGAACATTACTAAAAGTTACGAACTTAAAAAAATATACGATTTGCGCATTTTTTGGAGGGGGAGAAAGCTCTTTTGCATAAGCCGGAATATTGTCTACCACGGAAAATTTTCTCAGTCCCGACCGATTCCGCCTTAGACAGAGTTTACTGTATCTAATTCGTCTGTAGTTTTATTTTTTAATCGGGTTAGAGCCGTTTTTGCAACCATTTTTTTATTTAAATATGCCTTTATATCCATTATAAAAAACAAATAAGATACAGAAATACAGTTATAACTCCAGAAATGAAAATCAAAGTATATTCCCTAACTGAACTAATGAATAAACAATGAAAACACAATATGGTTCTGATAAAAAACAATAACAAAATAAAGAATCGAAACCACTCACTTAGTTATTTTGAAGTACTATCCAAGTGAAGAAAAATAAATTTTTCCAGCAGCAAAAGGAAATTATTTACTTCTTTTCACAACAACAAACGCATATTGCGTAATCCGTAGAATATCACAGAACGATTTCACAAAGCATTCGAAACGAAACTAAACTAATTTCCAAACTCCGTATCATCGGACCATTTTAATTATGTTGAGAATTCACTGAAACAAGGACTGTATGTATTGATGGTTCTTAAATAACACTGATTAATGACAATCGTTGTGCTGTTTTTCCATTTAATATTACAACCTCTATTTGAATATTTCACAAATTTTGTCGGACACACATATCCGAACGAAAGTTTCACACACACTCGAAGGGAATTTTTTTCCCTGCTCACAAGGATAAATTTCGGGGCGACGCAGCGCCCTCTCTATATTACATTGGTAACTAAATTAATACTTTAAGAATATAAGGATTAAACAATAATCACTGTAATTTTTACCACTATGTCTCATATTTTTAACTTTGTCTGACATTAGTTTATCATTTCGATTTATCTCTACAACTCTCTCTGGTAATTCATAAGTTATCTCTTTATTACGTCTCAACTGATCAACGTGACGCTTATACATTACTCCGTCACATCTGTTTACTAAAACCCATCTACTTCCCAATAATTTCATAAATTTTCCTTTTTTCCATTTCTCCCCTTTCCCAAAATTTTTAACAAAAGCTAAATCATGAAGCTTATATTTGTGCAGGGGTTGCTGTATTTTAGGTTTTGATGGTAATACCAAGTGAAGGGCTGTTCGAACTGGCCTTCCAAACATTAATTCAGCAGGAGTTTTACCAGTCACCGAATGAGGAGTGGAATGATTTTCTAACAAAAATCGTGAAATTGGCAATTTTTCACAGTTTGCACGTACCTTTTCCGCTTGTCCGTTCGAAGACGGATGATAAGGTGGAATAGGCTTAATTCCATTATTTTTAAGAAATTCCTCAAATTCCTCACTTGTGAACGCGTGACCATTATCACTAACGAATTCAACAGGTAATCCAAATGTAGTAAAAATTCTCTTTAATACCTTAATTGTAGTTTTACTATCAGACCTGGGTACTACCTCTACTTCCAACCATTTAGTATAAGAATCGACTACTATTAAAAACATTTTACCTTCAAGAGGACCGGCATGATCTGTATGGATCCTTTCCCAGGGCTGTTCAGATTTCCATTTCAGGGGTTCCATTTTGGGACAATCCCTCGCAAACATCTGACATCTATTACAAGAATTTACCATTTGTTCAATTTTTTTATCCATATTTGGCCACCAAACTAAACCCTAGCTTTCGCTTTCATGCTTGATATACCCTGATGAACGGAATGTAGAAATTTTAATATATATTCACGGCCTTCCTCTGGTACGATCACTCTATGTCTCCTCAGTAGACAATTTTCTAGACAGGAAATTTCCTCCCTTCTACGAAAATATGGTTGATATTCTTCTTGTTTAACCTTTCGCGGCCACCCATGTAACACCCACTCTAAAATTTGTTTAGTTACAGGATTATCAATTGTCCACTTTGCAATCGTTTTAGAAGTAACACGCCAATTATCATTATTTGAAACAAACATTATTTCCGCAGGGTTACTCACTATATTTACAGTTTCTGGGAGAGGTAATCTACTTAATGCGTCAGCATTTTTATTATTTTTACCCTCGCGATACTCAATTGTATAATCATACCCAGCTAACATTAGTGACCATCTCAGCATTCTAGGTGATAATGTATCAGGCACCTTTTTAACAGGATCAAACAATCTAATTAAAGGTTTATGATCTGTTATAATTTTAAAATGTTTTCCAGCTAAATATTGGTGAAATTTAGAGACACCAAACATTGCAGATAAAGCTTCTTTATCAATCATTGCATAATTTCTTTCAGTTTTATTTAAAGTTCTCGAAGCATAAGCAATAGGTTTCTCTTTACTCTCAACAATGTGGCTTAAAACTGACCCTATACCATATTCAGAAGCATCACAGTTTAAAACTATACCTTTGTTAACATCATATAATTCTAAAACAGGCGATGTACATAATAATTGTTTAACTTTTTGAAACGTTTTTTCATGCTTTTCTGACCATGTCCAGTTTACATTATTATCTAATAGTCTATGTAAAGGTTCTAAAATATCTGAAATATTAGGCAGGATGGTTGTATTTATGTCGGCCAATTATCTGCACGTGGGATATGGGCCCTAAGGGGGGGAGTGCCTTCCGTGGAGGTCTTTCTAAGGGAACCTAACCCGTATTAACGCTTGGAGAACCAAGGTTCGAAGAAAACCACGAAAACTCCGAACGATTAGGCCGACGGGCGCGATTGGGATCGAACCCAGCACCTCCCGTCTACCAGCCTCGAGAGCAGAACCTCTCGGCCACTGGTGGGGCATATTAGGCAGGAAGTTTCTATAATAAGAAATTAAGCCTAAAAAAAAAAGAAATTAAGCCTAAAAATGAACGCAATTTTGACACATTATTTGGAATAGGAGCATTCAAAATAACATTAACTTTTTCTGGAATAGGTCTAATTCCTTCCTGAGATATTTTATGACCTCAATAAGAAACTTCCGAAACCATAAATTTTAATTTTTCCTTATTTAATCTTATACCATGCTCAGAAAAGCATTTCAGAACACTTTCAACTCTTTCAGAATGTTCTGATTCATTACTAGCACTAATGATAACATCATCTAAAAATACACCAACATATTCAAAATTTTTTTTAAATATGTTCAATTTTTCTTACAATGTTCATCTTAATATGTTCAATTTTTCTTTTACCCCAAATGCTAATCGTAACACATTAAACAATCCTTTATGTGTATTTATAGTCAAAATTTTATTACTTTCGTTATCTACAGGTTGTTGTAAATAAGCATCTTTTAAATCAAAAACAGTAAAAAATTTACCACCTGATAATTTAGAAAATAATTCTTCCATTCTATGAAGAGGATAATTATCATTTTCAGTATTAGCATTAACTGTTGCTATATAATCACCACATACTCTAACAGAACTATTAGGCTTAGGAAAAAATACTATAGGACTAGCCCATTCTGAATGATCAACAGGTTTCAAAATACCCTCATTAGTTAATCGTTCCAATTCTACATCAGTAGCTTTTCTTAAAGCAAAAGGAACAGGTCGAGACTTAAGAAAAACTGGTTTTGCATCTTTTTTTCAATTTTATTGACACAGGGGGACTTTTGATTGTCCCGATCCCGTCAGCAAAAACATTAGGAAAATTTCTAATTAAATCATCTTTCGAAATGCTTTTAATCATATTTACATTAGGCCAAAATATTTTTGATGCTTTTAACCAAGTTTTTCCGATTAGAGTCGGACCCTCCTCTTTAATTACCAATATTCTTAAATAAGGTATAGAATATTCATCAACAACAGCATTTACTTTTAATTCCCCCAAAACAGTTAAGGAATCTTTAGTATAAGTTTGTAACTTAATATTAGATTTAATTAAAGCCAGCTTACCTGAGGACAATTTATGAGCAACACTATTACTTACAATAGTATGAGCCGCACCACTATCAATTTCAAATTGTATATTTACACCATTTATTTTAACCGATTTTATCCATGACACATTATTGGAGTTGTCGTCCATGAAATTTAAACAATATTCTTCCTGAACAATTTTAATTTTTCTGTTCTTAAAAGGTTTCTCACTTTTCATTTCAAATTTTCTATTTCGACAGCAAATTTTTAAATGACCCAATCGATGGCAGAAATGGCATTCTGCAGATTTAAAAGGGCATAATTTGGGATTATGATTATTTGAACATCTGTAACACGGTTTCTCAGGCGCGAATTTATCTTCTTTAGACTTAGGTGCATGAGTGAACTTCTCCACTTTCGGTTTCTCTCCTTTCGACATACGCACTTGATTGACAGTCGTACTATCTCCGATGTGTAGGGATTTCACTCCAGCCTCAGATATCTCAAATGACTTAGCTATTTCTATCGCTGTTTGGAACGTTAAGTCTCTAGAATCCAGTAATTTTTGCTGTATCTTCTCATCCTGGATCCCAAATACCAACTGATCACGGAGGCGGTCATTAAGCGTATTTCCGAAGTTGCAATGATCGGATAAACGACGTAACTCTCTTATGAAATCGGCTACATTCTCTCCTTGCTTCCTTAGCCCTTTCTGGAATTTAAATCGTTCCACAATTTCACTAGGGCGTGGTGAAAAATGATCTTTTGCTTTCTTTAAAAGATCCTCGTAACTGATTTCTTTCAGCGTATTCGGAACAATAATATCTCGTAAAATAGCAAACGTTGTTGTTCCAACCGAACTTAGTAAAATATTTTTTTTTCATTTCATCATTTTTGATGCTATTTGCTGAGAAATAAAAATCTATTATCTCGACGTAAATAGTCGAAGGAACATTTGAATTATATTCTTCCAAACATCCCAGAGAAATTATTTCTTTATCGGCCATTTTTCGTTCTCTCTATCTTTTTCTTTCTTAAAACAAAAAATTTTCACTGCATTTTAATTTGGGTTAAATCCTATTCGTCGCCACTTTTATACCACCACACTCTTATTATTATTCTTAACTAGGGAAGAAGGCATAACTATAAGATTACTTATAGTTTATTTTACAATATATACAACAGCCGCTAAAACGCAGCTCTCAGAACGAGTCATATCTTACAACTGCGCAGAATACTCTGGTTCCATGCGAAACCTTACAAATCTCAAACTCTCTCTGTATGGTGCTGCCATCTTTTAACATAGATCTCAAGTATTGTTGGATCCTTGGGATTGGGATATGACAGCTGTCATAGCATTTTATAAACTTTTTCAAATCTGTCAGTAAGCAGGAGTCTTAGTACATGCAGTATACCCACTAAAGTCACTTGCCACCTCTTTAACTTCGGAACTGCTGCAGATATATTTACAAAAGTGGTATGAAGGTATTGTAAAGTAGCCATGCCCTACTGAATGAAACCGCCTGGTGGAAAACTGCGCAGTTCGCATTCCTATCTCGAAAACGGAAAGAAATGGGATTTACAAAGTTGTAGAGCATCCTCAATTTAGTGCGAAAAGACATCTTGTGGTCATTAATGCGAAGAATAGAACGGTTAAAACGCGTATTTGTTTTACGTAATTTCTTACACTGTGACGTGACAAAACGATCTTAGAAAGAAAAAAACAATTCGTTATGACAATATACCTTTATTTGAGATGTTCAAACTTCTCACCGTCAGCTGCAATGCACATTTGGATGCACATTTGTCCGAAAGATAATCAGTTTTCTTTCGGTTCAAATTTCGTGACGTCACAGTGTAGGAAATCACGTAAAAACAAATGCGCATTTTAACTGTTCTATTCTTCGCATTAATGTCCCCAACGTGTCTTTTCGTACTAAATCGATGATGCTATACAACTTTGTAATTCACGTTTTTTCCCTATATCTTTCCGTTTTCGAGATAGGAATGCTAACTCAGCAGTTTTTTACCAGGTGGCGTCGTAGGCGGTTTCATTCAGTAGCGCATGGCTACTTTACTATACCTAGACACCACAAGAGGGTGGAAAGGGACTTTAGTTGTCATACTGTATACTTAGCCGTGCAGGGCTTGTTGCGCTCAAGCCGTTTGGTAGACTTCCCCATCTGGTCGGAACTTGAACTTGTATGTTTAGGAATCCTATTTTCCCTTATTTAATGTTGTTACGGTATTCTGTATGCGTTGAAAAATGTTTTATAAAACATGCTAATAATGATTTTTCCTTCTTGTTGTTAATGATGTAGTAATATAAATATTTCTAATTTTGTTTATTAATAGTGGAGGAGACTTGTGGAGAAAGAGGAGGAAAATGCTCAATCCAGTGTTTTACACCCCCAATTTGAAAGACCACGTTGCGATGATAAACAAGAATGCAACTCTTTTGGTAGAAAGTATTTCAAACCACAACAATGAGGCTTCGTTGAACATTATTAAGTTTCTAAAAGTTTGCGCTTTCAGAAATATTTATGGTGAGTGCTGTATTATTCAAAATACTAATTTTACTATTACTATCTCGCTAAATAGGGAAGGTTCCCTGTGACATATTTCTCTGTACATATCAGTTTTTCTTCAAAATTAATTTAAACTTAACTTTATTGCTTTTAAAAGATTTTTTTATCCCCCCCCCCCCTCGTTAAACTGAAATATGTAATTTTATTTCATTTCTTAAAACCATACAGAATTTTATCTAGATGTTTTTTTTTTCTTTTCTCTAACGTCTTTAATTCATCACGCTTTAATGCTCAGCTTTATGATTTCAGTTATCAGTTACATTTTTTCTTTCCGTTACCACTCCAGAAAGATAATAAAAAATGTATAATGCAGTTGTTTGTAACATTACGTTTTCATTTAATTTTATCCGCTTCCGCCCACGTCATACATAAGTTATTCTTTATTTGCTTATAAAATTTAACCGTTAAGGAAACATATCAAAAGTAACCATGGTTTGATATGAATACGATCTTTGAAATCATCTCATGTATGTTAGCTTGAGTTATGACTAATTTAGGAACTGGATGCCTTGTTCTTTGCTGTGTGCAATAATATGTAGCAATCATTTAGATTTAATATAAATATAGCGAAACAGCACCAAAAACTGGCGATATGAAACTATTAAAATAAAATTACTTGGAATTACGTGGAAATTACTTTTGTAATTCTTTTCTCTCTTCTCTTGTTTCTTTTTTTTTATTTTGTTTGAGGGAAAAAAAAAAGATCTTTTGGTTTTTTATTGTTTTATTATTTTATATTTCTTTATTTATAATTATTATTTATATTTTTCAATTTACTTCTTTTATTTTATTTTAATTTTGTTTATTTCTTTTATTTCCATTTTTCCCTATCAATTTCTCTTCTATCATTTTGGCAACAATTTCGTCTTCTGCATGTGACCCTTTCAGCTAGCGCCATCTGTCGCATTCTTTGCAAGCTCTATTCTCTACCTTTCAGTTCATTTTTGACCTTGTCCTCTTTCGGACACGTGTTTACTCTAGCTGATGACGAGCTCTTAATATTTTTAGCTCGAAACGCGTCCTATGTATTGTTTTATTTTATGGTGATTTTTTTTACAAAGCTTATTTAATAGTTAATGTAAACATATCCAGTCTTTCTGTGCTTATGAAAAAGTTTTTTTGGCAACACAGCGTCACGCGTCTGGTAATGTTACCAGATAAATTCTTACAAATCATCGCGCCAAATACTTTATACGGTTTCGTGCAGTCTGCAAAAAGTTTGTAAATTGGCGATATTGTATGCCGCCAAGGTATCTGGATTTCTAGCGAAACTACGCACTTCTCTGCTGACCACCATCTCTAAAGGATGCAGCTAAGATAGCGCCTCGGGCGCATTGTCTGTTACGGGCTCTCTTTCCCATTTTACTGTATGAACCACCGCAACTTAAATGTTTTTAAATAAAATTATATTTTCCAGTAAGTTGGAGTTTTTCTGTGCATTCTAAGAGCCCGGAAACTGAAACTTCATTACATCCCCAACTGCCAGATCGGGATTTTGTCGAGAGTGTAGCTACTGTAGCTAACTTATTTGTAAGAAAACGTACCATAATACATACTTTTATTTGAGAAAATGAAAATGGATTCCGGGTGTACAGTTAACGTTGGGTTTTTATGACTTTTTCTTTTTTCAGTATGGTCTAATAAACCCCCAATTTTTTGTCATAAAATTTTACAATGGTGTCTTTTAATTACCACTAGATAGTACCCGTCAAGATTAGACAATAAATAACTTGAATGTTCTGTTAGAAAAATTATTGAATTTTGAGTTAGTTGCTTTTAAATTAATTATTGAAACCGTAACAAATTTTTATATTGCATAAGTGATTCCTGTTTCTTGAAGGCGATCTAGAGGGTGCTGTCAGTCTAACCTATTGAATGAAGTGAAAGAACTTTAAGTTTAAAATTCAGAACCAATTATGCTTGCCTTTTATCAGAAATTTACCAAAAAAATACTGGACAGAGCATTTATTTTTACTTACTACAGTTTCTTTTTTTTTTTTTTTTGAAAAAATCACAATATCTATTTTTATTTTTATTTTTTTAACTACACGACCTTTAAAAGCTGCCATGAATTTTATTTATATCAGTCTCATTCACTAAACGCCTAAATTTGAAACTTGATGCAATTAACGATTATAATATATATATTTTATTACTTGAATTTTATTTTACTTTTTTCTTCATTTTTTAAATATTAAACGATGGATAGCAATATAATTTATTTTATAGTTCTTATATGAATATTTTCCTTTCTTTCCCTTTTGTTTATTTATTTATTTATTTTTACGGAAAAGAACGGCAAACTTTTCAATTCTGACTCACACACTTATATGTTCTTGATAATGGTAAAAAAAATTATAAACAAAAGTTGTAGATCAGCTCAATTTATTTAATTGATAATTACATGCAAAATATTTTAGGTTAAATATTTTAAATATAAAATTATTTTTTCAAAATATTTTTGAGTGTTAAATTTTATTTAAGGATAAACCATTGAAATAATAATAAAATCAAAATCATATAACTTTTTCTCTTAATAAAATATGTCATTATCGAAATGAATTATCGCCAAAAAAGGTACAGAAATCATTTTGCCGGGCGTTGGGCTCAAACCTGCGTCGTCTACAAAAGTTCAGAGCTTTAAACTGGTGCTTTAGACCATTTGGCTAACCAGACCTGCTCTACCTTTGCTCTAAATAGAAGATCTAGTAAATTTAACTTCACGCATGCGCAAATGCGTGAATTTTTTAGTCTCATCTTACAGAATCTGGTTTACGCTTTAATATATATGATAGTTGGTGTTCACATGAGCTTCTTAAATACCCCCACAAATAGCGTATGGAAATTACCACTTGGGTGCCTGAAAGTTACCCTAAAGCACAAGGTAATTTTCAGACAGGACTTTATTAAATTCTTTTATTGATATTAATAAAAAATATTTTAAAATGCTGCAAAGAATCACCAGGCGCATGTGATGATTTTACCAGGGAAAAGTGAAAAATATTAGCCATCAATTCCTGACTTATTGTAAAAGTTTTGTTCTTGTCTGAAAATTACCTCAGGTTACCCTATGTTTTCCATTATCAGGAGTGAAATGTTTTTTCTTAATTAATGTATTTATCTTTTTTTTTAATGCTTCGTGAACGACGTTACTGGTAACTGCTAGTATATACTACTCGTATATAGAAACTAGCAAAAGCCATACTTTGTTTGGATTCGCGAAGCATTATTTAATAAGATAAATGTTTGAAAGTAACAATATTTTTTAATATTATTTTTGCATCTCTATTAAGCAAAAACGTTATTTTATGTTTTGGCATATTTCAATTTCAAAAATGTAAAGTCAGCTTGAAGACAATTACTTCTTCAAAATCCTATTTTCTGGAAAAAACATTTGAAATCTGCTCTCAATGATACTAAGAATTATTAACTTATTATATTATTGTTATTATTCAACATTCGAATTCGAATAACACTTTATATAACAAATTTAATAATTTTGTGTACAATTCTTTTGTTGCCACTTTACAAAAAAAAATTACAACATAATTCTTTTAAAATGCGTAAGTATCGTCTGCATAAATGATTTCACATAATAAAAATAAATTGTGCATTTGAATTCTTAACACCGAAAAACAATTTTATAATTGAATATAGATAATGGACAGTATTCCTGTGAAGTAACATAAGGTAAAATGGCGATTTTTATAATCTCGAACCGAAAGGAAGAATAGGTTCCAATTGTGTGGTGATTATTAGATGGAAACAAATGCTAAATTATTTATATACTTTTAAGTGTAAACGAAATTTTCTGTAATCATCTTCATTCAATAAGTAAGATAGAGAATATTCCTGTGACGTCACATAGGATAAAATGGCGATTTTTATAGTATTAAACCGAAATTAAGAATACGGCCCATTGAATTTTTCACAAATTTTAATTCATTAAAAATATGCTATAATTTTCCTAAAAAAGTGTATTTTAAAAATTTCATAAAAGAAATCGCGAAACTATTATATGATTAAAAGTAATGATCACCAAACTATGCGCCATTTCCAACCAATCTTAATGAAGTATTCTATTAAAATGTACATTATCCTCTCAAATAACATGCATTTTTAATGTAAGAATGTTTAATGTTCTTTTATGTTTTGAAGTGTAAAGTCTGCAGTTATTTTCGATATTTAAAATCCCAGCAAAAAGGAAATTGCTGTCCAGCAGCAAGATAGGTGCTGGCAATGATGGAGAAGTGCTGGCAATTGATCTACCACTGCATGACCACAGCTGGACAGCTTCAGTCAACTTTGCTGTTGGAAATCATCAGATAAAATTCTAATGGACCCCCGTTTTATCTCATGCGCTGGCCCACCACTACATGGAAGTGCACTAAATTTTGCAGTAGTATTGCTGGGAAGCCTTACGGTAGGTGGCGTTGCGAATATCAAAGACATTGAGTATTTGAACACAAATCTGAAATTAAAAACTTAACACAATTTAAGCTGTGAAGCTAATTTTTTTTATAACTGTAAATAATATAGCACCACTGCCACCAACATAATATATAAGTAAATAAATAAATAATAAATTCTTTATTTCAACGCACTTTTTTTTTCTTCTTAAATCTGGTTTTACTAAGTTATAAAAGATTTCGGTTTTCATAATTTACACAGTTGAGAATCAATAATTAAAAAAAAAGCGTATAAAATATATAAGATTTCTATACAATACAATAATTTCTGTACCAGTTTAATGATGGGAACGTAAAGCACAAAATAAACAAACTTGAAATAGTGTAATGAGAGCTTGAAAACTACGAGCTGTCGTAGAATATGCTGAAAGTACTTCTTCATATCAAATCCCGAAAACCAAACAGCACCGAGCGCGTTTAGTACTTGGGAGGGTGACTACATGGAAACCGCTGAAAGTTCAAATATTTCTATAGACATTTTTACAGATACTTCTAAAGCTCTTGGTGAAACTGGGTTATAGAAAAAAGGGCCATAATTTTATAATACTTTGTTTTTTTATAGAATTCTATAAGATATTTTTGTAAGTGAAAGTGCTGGGCCAGCAAAGGAATAGCAGTGGGATAGGTGCTAGCACTGCAGGAAAAGTGCCGGATTGAAGTAATGTGATGGCATACCAATGCTGGCCTGCTGTTGGCCATCACTGATGGACCATCTACATTCCGCACGGACACTTTTGTACTGGTTTAAGTAATGTCACCATTGCACTTTACCGCTGATGGCAGTGCTGGCTGCCATCTTTTTTCCAGCTGATGGACCACTGTTTCTTTCTTTGATCGGATATTTCGTCTTCGGAAAATGCAAATATATAGGTTCCTTTCCTTATTTAAATAACAATAATAAAAAATGTTAAATTTAGATGCAAAGATAATATTTCATGTACTTAATCATTCATGACTTTATTTTTACTGACTCAATGATTTTTAATTACTGCAAGAAATACGCAGGTTTCATTATCGTTTACAAAAATAAATCCGTATAATGGAAAAATATATTCAACAAAATAATAAAAAAGGTTTTATGTTAAATCATTCGATAATAAAATAATATTGTCAGAATCTACAGATCATATTTTATTTCTAACAAGTCCAAAAATATTTCTTTCCCTAATTAAATTTAAAAAACAGTTTTTTGAAATATTTTGGCGGAAGACTGAAAATATTTTTTATTTATTTAATTAATCATGATTCCATCCATAATTACTAACTCCATGATTTATTTTTTCTTCTGAAAATATGCGTGTTTAATTTTTTATTTGCAAAAATGCGTCCGTAATGGAAAAGCATGTAAAATAAATTAATTAAAATAAGAAATATTTTAATGTTATTCTGTAAAAAAGATAATATTGTGCAAATCTACAGATCATAATTTATTTTTATATTTAATTTCAAGTCAAAATACAGAATATTTTTTTGTAAAGTGTACGACAAAATATAATTTTTGTAGCGTAGTAAGGATAAAAGAAATAGTTTGCGAAAGTGTGTAAATTCAAATGTTATATTTTTTAAAAGATCGCTTTGGCATCAATAATTTTTTTTTAAGGTTTTCTAACAATTAAGTTTTCCGACAATGATGCTGGTATAACAGAAAAGAAAAAAAATGTAATTTAATTAAGATTCAAAACCTGTACAATATTTTGTGTTCAAATATGCATTCCATTATTGTCGATAAGTCAATTGTAACCCGGCATTAGCTAATCATAAATGTGTTGGCTGTTTTTTAGGGTCCCGTACTTAAAAAAAAAATTAAAAAAACAGATTCATTATAAGATCACCCTTGTGTGTCTGTCTATCACAGCTATTTTACTCGTATACTATGGAACGTAAAATGTTCAAATTGGGGGAAGTACTAAAGACGTTTGACACACATATTTGCAGATTATTAAACAATTGCAAATATATTTAAGAAAAATCTAGAGGGGCTAATTAAGTTACTTGAAACAAAGAATCTTTTCTTTGTATATCGTGTGCGTATGTGAGGGGGTTATCGTGTGAAAGCTTTCGTAAAGCTGAACTAAAAAATACATTTCTTTTAAATTCCGTGAGTAGTAGATATATGAGAGTTCACCTGCAACAGGATCAGGGATTTGGGTAATGGGCAATCAATGACCAATCAATGATCATACTCATCTTTCAATCAATCATAGCAATTATTAAAATCATGTTCATGTTCAGTTTAACACTTTGGCATGTATCAAGAATAAATATCTCAAAGCGGTTTCGTTTACAAACACTTGTTTATTTTGGGGCGAAACAGCACCGAAAACTGGCGATATGAAGCAATTAAAATAATAAAACTTTGTAAAAAATCACCATAAAATTAAAACAAAACACAGGACGCGTTTCGAGCTAAAAACATAACAGCTCGTCATCAGCTAAGCATACACGTGTCCGTAAACGAACAAGGTCAAAAATGAACTGAAGAAAAAGAATGTCGCGAAGAATGCGACAGATGGCGCTACCTGATAGAGGGAAATGCAAAAGGGAAATGTGTTGAAAAAAGATAGAAGAGAAAATGAAATGGAAAAAATGGAAATAAAAGAAAAAATAAAAATAAAAGAAGTAAATTAAAAACATAAATAAAAATAATAAATAAAGAACTATAAAAGAACAAGAAAAAAAATCCAAATTATTATTATTATTATTATTATTATTATTTTTTTTTTTTTTTTTTTTTTTTTTTTTTTACAAAACAAAAAGAAAAGAAACAAGAGAAAAGGGAAAAGAATTACAAAATTAATTTCCACGCTGGAGATAGGAAAGGAGATGATGGGAGATCATTGACAAGATTAGCAGAATTTTTAGAAATAAAATATGCTTCATGAAAATCCAAGTGAGAGGGAGAGGCAGGGGAAGAAATAATTTTGGCCATGGAGAAATTGAAACAATGACTGGAAGACCAACAGTGAGAAGCAATCGAAGATTTAGAGATTTCTTGATTTGCAATATATCTCTGATGCTCGCCTAATCTGAATTTTAAAGCTCTCTTTGTTTGACCAATATAACCTAAATTGCAAGAGCAAGGAATGAAATAAACACCCCACCGGTTCTCAGTAGGAACAGGATCTTTTAAACCGGTGGGGTGTTTATTTCATTCCTTGCTCTTGCAATTTAGGTTATATTGGTCAAACAAAGAGAGCTTTAAAATTCAGATTAGGCGAGCATCAGAGATATATTGCAAATCAAGAAATCTCTAAATCTTCGATTGCTTCTCACTGTTGGTCTTCCAGTCATTGTTTCAATTTCTCCATGGCCAAAATTATTTCTTCCCCTGCATCTCCCTCTCACTTGGATTTTCATGAAGCATATTTTATTTCTAAAAATTCTGCTAATCTTGTCAATGATCTCCCATCATCTCCTTTCCTATCTCCAGCGTGGAAATTAATTTTGTAATTCTTTTCCCTTTTCTCTTGTTTCTTTTCTTTTTATTTTGAAAAAAAAAAAAAAAAAAAAAAAAATAATAATAATAATAATAATAATAATAATAATTTGGATTTTTTTTTCTTGTTCTTTTATAGTTCTTTATTTATTATTTTTATTTATATTTTTAATTTACTTCTTTTATTTTTATTTTTTCTTTTATTTCCATTTTTTTCATTTCATTTTCTCTTCTATCTTTTTTCAACACATTTCCCTTTTGCATTTCCCTCTATCAGGTAGCGCCATCTGTCGCATTCTTCGCAACATTCTTTTTCTTCAGTTCATTTTTGAACTTGTTCGTTTACGGACACGTGTATGCTTAGCTGATGACGAGCTGTTATGTTTTTAGCTCGAAACGCGTCCTGTGTTTTGTTTTAATTTTATGGTGATTTTTTACAAAGTTTTATTATTTTAATTACTTGTTTATTTTTTATCATTTTATTGTTTTCTCTAATATATTCTTAGAAAGATGTGTGAATACGAATACGTTTTTAATAAAATATACATGTTTACCACGTTATTTAAAATAAGTGTTAAAAAATATTCATGTCTTAGTAAGTATATATATATATATATATCAGTAAGCATACATGTCTCTCTCTCTCTCTATATATATATATGTGTGTGTTTGTACAAATCTAAACATATATATGCGTTTAAAAATTTATGTATAAGATATTAATGTTTAAGTAAAAGCATACATCCATGTTTACACGTATCTATATCTATAAAGTTAAATGTTTATATAAGGGTTCTTGTTTAAAATATATATATATATAAAGTTTATTAGTTTTTTAAAAAAAGTTTTAACAAATTTAAAAACTTAAAAAATATATATGTATATATATAAATTAAAAAAAGTTAAAGTTAAAAAAAAAAGTTTGAATAAAACTTAAAAGTAAAAAAAAAAAAAAAAAAATTACAAAAATACAAGTTATAACAAAAAAAAAAGTTTTGCAAAAAAAAAAAAAAAAAAAACGAGTTATAGAAAAAGTTTAATAAAATTTAAAAAAGTAAAAAAAAAAAAAAAAAAAAAAAAAAAAAAAAAAAAAAAAAAAAAGAGTTTAATAAAAAGTTCAAATATGTTTTTAAAAAAATTCTGAAAGATTAAAGACCATACATAAAACAAAATTATTCGCAATGAGCATAGCTGTTTATATATATATATTGCATTATGTGTGTGGGAATATATGTGTTATACATATCTAACAATATGTTAGAAAGGTTTGTGTAGAAGTTATAAATATATACCCATATAAAAATCAACAATTTTCTAAACAAAGCAATTTACAGAAAGTATATTTACAGAAAGATATATTTACTTAAAAACATTTTTTTGATAATTCTACATTATATTAACAATTTTATTCAGTGATATAATCTTGATTAATTTTCTAATGCCCATAGGCATTACTTGATATTCCGTCATCTAGTAAGTAACGCTTATCATCAAAAGGACTTAAGCTAATTTTATTCTGCGTTAATGTATGCAGATGATGGTTATCTTGAGCGATCCTTCTCTGCTTCCCCATGCTAGTTTTCACTTGTTGTAGACATTCTAAATAATTTTGATGCTTGATTTTCAGTCGAAAACATGTGTAGACACACCCTTCGCCCGCTTCTTTTCTTCACTCGAAGATTTCACGGATTACATTTTGGATTTTAGACCGACGAACTCAAGGGCTAAATCTCCATTGAGCTCATCCTTGAACTTGCCAATCACCTTCTTATTGATATCTGAGTAGAGTGAATGATGCTTTGGATAGTCTGAGAAATCGAATAAGCTTGCATGATGTTCCATATCATCAAGAATATTTTTTGTTTTAATATGATATCACAGTGAGTCTGGTTGGTGAAAAGTAATTTTGTCTAAGTAATTGTATTCAATTGATTAAATATTTCAAATTATGTTTCAGTAATTGCAAAACATTTAATACTATTTCAACATGATATTTTCTAAATATTCAACTAATATTGTACTAAAAAGGACAAAAAAAATTTATAATATTTCAAATTTTCTCTAAGAAATTGTATTTAACTAAGTAAATATTTACTAAGTATTCATATAATATTGTATTAAAAAGAAAAAATAAATATCATATTTCAAATTTTGTCTAAGTTATTGTGTTTAATTAAGTATATAGTTACTAAGTATTAGACTAATATTATACAAAAAATAAAAAAATAAATAAATTTAATATTTCAAATTTTGTCTAAGAAATTGTATTCAATTAAGTAAATATTTACTAAGTTTTCATATAATATTATACTAAAAAGAAAAAATATATAATATTTCAAATTTTGTTTATGTAATGGTGTTCAATTAAATAATATTTATTAAGTATTCATATAGCATTTTACTAAAAATTGTATTCAATTAAATAAATAGTTACTAAGTATTCATATAATATTATACTAAAAAGAAAAAAAATATATAATATTTCAAATTTTATGTAAGTAATTGTGTTCAATTAAATAATATTTTCATATTTCAAATTTTGTTTAAGAAATTGTATTCAATTAAAAAATTAGTTACTATGTATTCATATAATATTTTACTAAAAAGAAAAAATAAATATCGTATTTCAAATTTTGTGTAAGTAATTATGTTCAATTAAATAATATTTACTAAATATTCAACTAATATTACACTAAAAAGAAAAAATAAATATAATATTTCAAAATTTTGTTTAAGTAATTGTATTCAATTAAGTAAATAATTACCAAGTATTCAGCTAATATTATCCTAAAAAGAAAAAATATATATAATATTTCAAATTTTGTTTAAGTAATTATGTTCAATTAAATAATATTTACTAAGTATTCATATAACATTTTACTAAAAATTATATTCAATTAAGTAAATAATTACTAAGTATTTAACTAATATTTTTAAATTATACTAAAACGAAAAAATAAATACAATATTTCAAATTTTATCTAAGAAATTGCATTCAATTAAGTAGATATTCATTAAGTATTCACATAATATTATACTAAAAGAAAAAAAATGTATAATATTTCAAATTTTGTCTGAGTAATTGTGTTCAATTAAATAATATTTACTAAGTATTCATATAACATTTTACTAAAAATTGTATTCAATTAAGTAAACATTTACTAAGTATTCATATAATACTATACTAAAAAAAAAGAAAAATATATAATATTTCCTCTAAGTAATGGTGCACAATTAAATAATATTTATTGAGTATTCACATAATATTATACTAAAAGAAAAAACATATATAATATTTCAAATTTTGTCTAAGTAATAGTGTTCAATTAAATAATATTTACTAAGTATTCATATAACATTTTACTAAAAATTGTATTCAATTAAGTAAACAATTACTAAGTATCCATATAATATTATACTAAAAAGAAAAATATATAACATATTTCAAACTTTGTTTAAGTAATTGCATACAATTAAATAATATTTACTAAGTATTCATATAACATTCTACTAAAAATTGTATTCAATTAAGTAGACAATTACTAAGTATTCATATAATACTATACTGAAAAGAAAAAATACACAATATTTCAAATTTTGTCTAATTAATGCTATTCAATTAAATAATATTTACTTATCATTCACCCTGTATATAAAAACTGTTACCATACAATTCTTCAAAAAGGATAAAACCACCATTCAAAATGAATTGTTTAAAACAAAATGTATTCCTATCCTCTTTAACCTGTGTGTTTATTTTTCAAAGTGTTCGAGTATGGTACCCGTATTGCAACTTTTAAGGGAATGTTATAATTTGTACATGTATAACTAAAGAAATAAACAATCCTATAATAATTAAAAATATCCCACTAAAAATCTTAATACTATGATTCATACTTTTCAAAAATTAAAAGTTAATACTATTCTTCGAAAAAGAATAAAACCATTAACATAATATATATCATATCAATCAATTAATCAATCAGTCATATCAATCAATCAATCAATCATATCATTACTAATATGTATGCTTATTTTGCTATACCTTTTAGAACTTTTAATAGAGTGTTAGAGTATAATTTGCATATGTATAACTTAAGAAAACAACAATTCTTTAATAAATAAAAGATATAACATAAGTTTAAAACATTAAACTAATAATCTTAATATTATAATTTATAACTTTTTAAAATTAAAAAGTTTAAAAAAACTTTATAAAATTTAAAAATTAAAACTTTGAAAGAAAAAAAAACTTTTATAAAATTTAAAAATTAAAAGTTTGAAAAAAAAACTTTATAAAATTTAAAATTAAAACTTTATAAAATTAAAAAAATTAAAACTTTGAAAAAAAAAACTTTATAAAATTTAAAAATTAAAACTTTACAAAAAAAACTTTATAAAATTTAAAATTAAAACTTTATAAAATTTAAAAAATTAAAACTTTGAAAAAAAAACTTTATAAAATTTTAAAAATTAAAACTTTGAAAAAAAAACTTTATAAAGTTTAAAAATTAAAACTTTGAAAGAAAAAAACTTTTAGAAAATAAAATTTAAATGTTAAAACTTTGAAAAAAAAACTTTATAAAATTAAAAAAATTAAAACTTTGAAAAAAACAACATTATAAAATTTAAAAAATTAAAACTTTGAAAAAAAAAACTTTATAAAATTTAAAATCAAAACTTTGAAAAAAAAACTTTATAAAATTTAAAAAATTAAAACTTTGAAAAAAAAACTTTATAAATTTTAAAATTAAAACTTTGAAAAAATTATAGAGTTTACAAAATTAAAAAAATTAAAACTTTGAAAAAGTTTAAAAAATTAAGTTATCAAAATTAAAATAATATATAAAAACTTCATAAATTAAGTTTGCAAAAGGGAGTTTACGTGTCTGTACATGTACATGACATTCAACATGCTATAGTTTAATATATATCTTCTTTTTTATCGTATAGAAGCAATAGATTAATATATATATATATATATATATATATATATATATATATATATATATATATATGTATATATATGTATATACTCACACGCATACATATATATACTTAATAAAATATTTTTAAGTAAAAAGAAAAAAAAAGTTATAATAATTAAAATTAAAAAGTAAATAAAGAAGTTTTCCAAAATTTAAAAAATAAAAATCTAGTTAAAGAAAAAAAAAATTCAAAAATGTTTTTAAAAAGTTCAATTAGATTTAAAATAAAAGTATACAATCATATCAATCAATCAATCAACTAATCAAGATTTCAAATACGAGTAATCAATCAATCATATTAATTCAAATTCAAGTCAATTTAAGTATTACAAGTTAGCAGAAAAATTACAATGTATCAAAAGTGAGTTTGCGTATCTATCTGTATATAAGACTTTAAAATTTTCACTATGTTTTTGTTTAGTATATATGTATTGTAACTTTCACGATGCTTTAGTTAAATAATTATAAATCTTTATGTTATCATCCTCCCTTCATTATATCCTATAATTATACACTTCGAAACGTTAATAGCGATATATTAATAAGTTCCTCAGTTTAAAAATATTTTAAAAAAATAACTTAATAAAGTATTCAAAAATACTATAAGTTGGTCAAAATTTGATATATGCATACCAAAAAATAATAAATTTACCATGTCTGAACTGAGAAAAGAAACGATTAACTTGTCGCATTTCACATAGTGACGTAATCGACATTACGTGCCTCCTCCCTTCATACATTCTAAATGATCTATCTACAATCAGGTTGTATTATCAGTCATGTGATCTAACTAATATGAGTTATTAACAAGACACTAATCCTTTTCATCTCACTCTGCGGATATTTTTCTTCAAAGTCTATTATTTTTGTAAAAATCTTAAGTAATATGTTATTATATATTTGCAAACAAAATCCTATTAAATAACTTTCTTACTCTAGTGAACAAAGATTGATTTTTATACTGCTAAAGTATGATCATTCATTGTTTAACTGGATAATAATATATTTAGAAGTAACTTAAATTTCCTATAAAAGCGAAGTTTTTTATTACATCATTCATAGAATTCAAGTATGAGTATTAACCAAGTTTTATATATTATAATACGCTATACCAACATTGCAAAACTTTAAAAAACAACTATACTTAAACATTCATATAAAAAACAACAAATTATATATTTATACAACATATTATTATTCGATATATACATATCGAAAAATAGTAGGACTTACCGTACTTAGAGTCAGAAAAGAAATGCTCAGTTTATCAGATTGCAGATCATAACGTAATCGATAACATATCACGTGCTTCCATCATGCCTTCTGGAATGTTCAATGTACAATCAGACTATGTTATCAAGTCACGAGGTCTAACTGATATGAGTTGTTAACACGACGTCAGCCATTTACAATTTAGTTCTTGAATATGTAAGTTGGATATTTTCTTCAGTCTTATTTTGTGAAATCTTAAGTACCAGGATATCACGTATTTGCAAACAAAAATCCTATTAAATTTTTTCTCACCGTAGTGAACAAAGATTGATTTTCATAGTATTTGAATTTCGAATTGTTTAAACCAATCACACTCATTTCCTTTCAAGCATAATTCATTCCTTGTGTAAGACAGAATACTATTTTCTCTTAAGACAGATAGGTATTCTTAATACCATACAATAGTGCAGACATCAGTCAAAGTATTTAACCATATAGTCTAATTACATGACTGCTAAATTTATTTATTTTTGAAGTGCTAATTTCAGCATTAAACAAAAACTAAATCATAAATTGTTCTATCACAACCTTTTAAAGTAGTGCATCATCCCTAAATTCCTAATTTAGATTAAATTAATGAATCATTAACCTAAAATATCATCAAAACTCAATTTGAAAAATAAATTATTTGCTTGTTGAAACATCTGCAGATATTGCATCATCCCTAAAAAATCATATTTAGATTAAATTAATGAATCAATAATCTTGAATAACATCAAAACTGAATTTGAAAAATAAATTATATGCTTGTTGTAGCCTCAAAGTATTGCATCACCCTGAAAAATAAATCCTATATTGTTCTATCATAACCTTTTAAGATATTGCATCATCCTTTAAAAATCATAATTTAGATTAAATTAATGAATCCTTCATCTCAAATAAAATCAAAACCCAGTTTGAAAAGAAAACAATCTATTATTTTCACTAAATTCTTACAAACATTTCATAATCAACTCATTCTAACACTCATTTTTAAGATTTTATATCTATTATTCAAATTAAAAATTATGCTAAATTGTCATTTTTATTCTAAATTCTAACTAAATTCTGATCAACAAACCTCAAATTCATTCAAAAATAAAAATTAACCAAGTCTGATTACAATCAATACAAATTGTCAGCCTCAGAGGTATTAAAACCATTATTTTCAAAAATCCGCTCGCTAGGGGGCAGCACTGAGGAAAAAAGTTTAAAAAATTAAATTTTAAGCATGTATAACTAAATCCGAGAAAAAAAGGCGAACACTATTAGTAGTGGGGAAAAGAGAGTTCCAAAACCGATTCGCTACTTTAAAAATTAAACCCCCTCAAAAAACTTTAGTCTCTCTCAAAAAATTTATCCCCTCCTACCCCTCCTACTGTAAGATGATTAAATAAAAATACCCTTTCCCCTCTCACACTTTCTATAATTCTCTTCCTAAACTAATACCGCCCTACTATAGCATGATCTTTCGACACTTTACTCTTACCTCACTATCAGATTATCTTATCCCACTATCAGATTATCTTATCCCACTATCAGATTATCTTATCAGATTATCCTATCTTATCTCTTCTCCTAACACTCTTCTCAAACCCTCTCGTACTATAGTACGATTTCCACTTCCACCACAATCCACAATCCACCGCCGCAATCGAACTCTCTTTTCCCCACTACTAATAGTGTTCGCCTTTTTTTCTCGGATTTAGTTATACATGCTTAAAATTTAATTTTTTAAACTTTTTTCCTCAGTGCTGCCCCCTAGCAAGCAGATTATTGAAAATAATGGTTTTAATACCTCTGAGGCTGACAATTTGTATTGATTGTAATCAGACTTGGTTAATTTTTATTTTTGAATGAATCTGAGGTGTGTTGATCAGAATTTAGTTAGAATTTAGAATAAAAATGACAATTTAGCATAATTTTTAATTTGAATAATAGATATAAAAGCTTAAAAATGAGTGTTAGAATGATTTGATTATGAAATGTTTGTAAGAATTTAGTGAAAATAATAGATTGTTTTCTTTTCAAACTGGGTTTTGATTTTATTTGAGATGAAGGATTCATTAATTTAATCTAAATTATGATTTTTAAAGGATGATGCAATATCTTAAAAGGTTATGATAGAACAATGTAGGATTTATTTTTCAGGGTGATGCAATACTTTGAGGCTACAACAAGCATATAATTTATTTTTCAAATTCAGTTTTGATGTTATTCAAGATTATTGATTCATTAATTTAATCTAAATATGATTTTTTAGGGATGATGCAATATCTTTAGATGTTTCAACAAGCAAATAATTTATTTTTCAAATTGAGTTTTGATGATAATTTAGGTTAATGATTCATTAATTTAATCTAAATTAGGATTTTTTAGGGATGATGCACTACCTCAAAAGGTTGTGATAGAACAATTTATGGTTTAGTTTTTGTTTAATGCTGAAATTAGCACTTCAACAATAAATAAATTTAGCAGCCATGTAATTAGACTATATGGTTAAATACTTTGACTGATGTCTGAACTATTGTATGGTATTAAGAGTACCTATCTGTCTTAAGAGAAAATAGTATTCTGTCTTACACAAGGAATGAATTATGCTTGCAAGGAAATGAGTGTGATTGGTTTAAACAATTCGAAATTCAAATACTATGAAAATCAATCTTTGTTCACAATGGTGAGAAAAATTTTAATAGGATTTTTGTTTGCAAATACGTGATATCCTGGTACTTAAGATTTCACAAAATAAGACTGAAGAAAATATCCAACCTACATATTCAAGAACTAAATTGAAAATGGCTGACGTCGTGTTAACAACTCATATCAGTTAGACCTCGTGACTTGATAACATAGTCTGATTGTACATTGAACATTCCAGAAGGCATGATGGAAGCACGTGATATCTTATCGATTACGTTATGATCTGCAATCTGATAAACTGAGCATTTCTTTTCTGACTCTAAGTACGGTAAGTCCTACTATTTTTCGATATATATATATATCGAATAATAATATGTTGTATAAATATATAATTTGTTGCTTTTTATATGAATGTTTAAGTATAGTTGTTTTTTAAAGTTTTGCAATGTTGGTATAGCGTATTATAATATATAAATCTTGGTTAATACTCATACTTGAATTCTATGAATGATGTAATAAAAAACTTCGCTTTTATAGGAAATTTAAGTTACTTCTAAATATATTATTATCCAGTTAAACAATGAATGATCATACGTTAGCAGTATAAAAATCAATCTTTGTTCACTAGAGTAAGAAAGTTATTTAATAGGATTTTGTTTGCAAATATATAATAACATGTTACTTAAGATTTTTACAAAAATAATAGACTTTGAAGAAAAATATCGGCAGAGTGAGATGAAAAGGATTAGTGTCTTGTTAATAACTCATATTAGTTAGATCACATGACTGATAATACAACCTGATTGTAGATAGATCATTTAGAAGGTATGAAGGGAGGAGGCACGTAATGTCGATTACGTCACTATGTGAAATGCGACAAGTTAAACGTTTCTTTTCTTAGTTCAGACATGGTAAATTTATTATTTTTTGGTATGCATATATCAAATTTTGACTATCTTATAGTATTTTTGAATACTTTATTAAGTTAATTTTTTAAAATATTTTTAAACTGAGGAACTTATTAATATATCGCTATTAACGTTTCGAAGTGTATAATTATAGGATATAATGAGGGTAGGATGATAAAATAAAGATTTATAATTATTTAACTAAAGCTTCGTGAAAGTTACAATACATATATACTAAACGAAAACATAGTGAAAATTTTAAAGTCTTATATACAGATAGATACGCAAACTCACTTTTGATAAATTGTAATTTTTTCTGCTAACTTGTAATACTTGAATTGACTTGAATTTGAATTAATATGATTCATTGATTACTCGTATTTGAAATCTTGATTGGTTGATTGATTGACTGATATGATTGTATACTTTTATTTTAAATCTAATTGAAATTTTTAAAAACATTTTTGAATTTTTTTTTCTTTAACTAGATTTTTATTTTTTAAATTTTGGAAAACTTCTTTATTTACTTTTTAATTTTAATTATTATAACTTTTTTTTTTCTTTTTACTTAAAAATATTTTATTAAGTATATATATGTATGCGTGTGAGTATATACATATATATACATAAATATATATATATATATATATATATATATATATATATATATATATATATTAATCTATTGCTTCTATACGATAAAAAAGAAGATATATATTAAACTATAGCATGTTGAAAGTCATGTACATGTACATGTATATTATTTTAATTTTGATAACTTAATTTTTTAAACTTTTTCAAAGTTTTAATTTTTTTAATTTTGTAAACTCTATAATTTTTTCAAAGTTTTAATTTAAAATTTTATAAAGTTTTTTTTTCAAAAGTTTTAATTTTTTTAATTTTATAAAGTTTTTTTTTTCAAAGTTTTGATTTTAAATTTTATAAAGTTTTTTTCTTTTCAAAGTTTTAATTTTTTAAATTTTATAATGTTGTTTTTTTCAAAGTTTTAATTTTTTATATTTTATAAGTTTTTTTTTCAAAGTTTTAACTTTTAAATTTTATAAAAGTTTTTTTCTTTCAAAGTTTTAATTTTTAAATTTTATAAAGTTTTTTTTCAAAGTTTTAATTTTTTAAATTTTATAAAGTTTTTTTTTCAAAGTTTTAATTTTTTAAATGTTATAAAGTTTTAATTTTAAATTTTATAAAGTTTTTTTTCAAAGTTTTAATTTTTAAATTTGATAAAAGTTTTTTTTTTCTTTCAAAGTTTTAATTTTTATAAAAGTTTTTTTTTCTTTCAAAATTTTAATTTTTAAATTTTACAGTTTTTTTTTCAAACTTTTAATTTTTAAATTTTATAAAAGTTTTTTTTTCTTTCAAAGTTTTAATTTTTAAATTTTATAAAGTTTTTTTTAACTTTTTAATTTTAAAAATATAAATTATAATATTAAGATTATTAGTTTAATGTTTTAAACTTATGTTATATTTTTTATTTATTAAAGAATTGTTGTTTTCTTAAGTTATACATATGCAAATTATACTCTAACACTCTATTAAAAGTTCTAAAAGGTATAGCAAAATAAGCATACATATAAGTAATGATATGATTGATTGATTGATTGATATGACTGATTGATTGATTGATTGATATGATATATATTATGTTAATGGTTTTATTCTTTTTCGAAGAATAGTATTAACTTTTTCGAAGAACAGCATTAACTTTTAATTTTTGAAAAGTATGAATCATAGTATTAAGATTTTTAGTGGGATATTTTTAATTATTATAGGATTGTTTATTTCTTTAGTTATACATGTACAAATTATAACATTCCATTAAAAGTTGCAATAGGGGTACCATACTCGAACACTTTGAAAAATAAACACACAGGTTAAAGAGGATATGAATACATTTTGTTTTAAACAATTCCTTTTGAATGGTGGTTATATCCTTTTTGAAGAATTGTATGGTAACAGTTTTTATATACAGGGTGAATGATAAGTAAATATTATTTAATTGAATAGCATTAATTAGACAAAATTTGAAATATTATGCATTTTTCTTTTCAGTATAGTATTATATGAATACTTAGTAATTGTCTACTTAATTGAATACAATTTTTAGTAGAATGTTATATGAATACTTAGTAAATATTATTTAATTGGATACAATTACTTAAACAAAGTTTGAAATATGTTATATTTTTTTCTTTTTAGTATAATATTATATGGATACTTAGTAATTGTTTACTTAATTGAATACAATTTTTAGTAAAATGTTACATGAATACTTAGTAAATATTATTTAATTGAACACTTTTACTTAGACAAAATTTGAAATATTATATATGTTTTTTCTTTTAGTATAATATTATGTGAATACTCAATAAATATTATTTAATTGTGCACCATTACTTAGAGGAAATATTATATATTATTCTTTTTTTTTAGTATAGTATTATATGAATACTTAGTAAATGTTTACTTAATTGAATACAATTTTTAGTAAAATGTTATATGAATACTTAGTAAATATTATTTAATTGAACACAATTACTCAGACAAAATTCGAAATATTATACATATTTTTTTCTTTTAGTATAATATTATGTGAATACTTAATGAATATTTACTTAATTGAATGCAATTTCTTAGATAAAATTTGAAATATTGTATTTATTTTTTGTTTTAGTATAATTTTAAAATATTAGTTAAATACTTAGTAATTATTTACTTAATTGAATATAATTTTTAGTAAAATGTTATATGAATACTTAGTAAATATTATTTAATTGAACATAATTACTTAAACAAAATTTGAAATATTATATATATTTTTTCTTTTTAGTATAATATTAGCTGAATACTTAGTAATTATTTACTTAATTGAATACAATTACTTAAACAAAATTTTGAAATATTATATTTATTTTTTCTTTTTTGTGTAATATTAGTTGAATATTTAGTAAAAATTATTTAATTGAACATAATTACTTACACAAAATTTGAAATACGATATTTATTTTTTCTTTTTAGTAAAATATTATATGAATACATAGTAACTAATTTTTTAATTGAATACAATTTCTTAAACAAAATTTGAAATATGAAAATATTATTTAATTGAACACAATTACTTAGATAAAATTTGAAATATTATGTATTTTTTCTTTTCAGTATAGTATTATATGAATACTTAGTAATTGAATACAATTTTTAGTAGAATGTTATATGAATACTTAGTAAATATTATTTAATTGGATACAATTACTTAAACAAAGTTTGAAATATGTTATATTTTTTTCTTTTTTGTATAATATTATATGGATACTTAGTAATTGTTTACTTAATTGAATACAATTTTTAGTAAAATGTTATATGAATACTTAGTAAATATTATTTAATTGAACACTATTACTTAGACAAAATTTGAAATATTATATATGTTTTTTCTTTTAGTATAATATTATGTGAATACTCAATAAATATTATTTAATTGTGCACCTTTACTTAGAGGAAATATTATATATTTTTCTTTTTTTTTTAGTATAGTATTATATGAATACTTAGTAAATGTTTACTTAATTGAATACAATTTTTAGTAAAATGTTATATGAATACTTAGTAAATATTATTTAATTGAACACAATTACTCAGACAAAATTCGAAATATTATACATTTTTTTTTCTTTTAGTATAATATTTTGTGAATACTTAATGAATATTTACTTAATTGAATGCAATTTCTTAGATAAAATTTGAAATATTGTATTTATTTTTTGTTTTAGTATAATTTTAAAATATTAGTTAAATACTTAGTAATTATTTACTTAATTGAATATAATTTTTAGTAAAATGTTATATGAATACTTAGTAAATATTATTTAATTGAACATAATTACTTAAACAAAATTTGAAATATTATATATTTTTTTTCTTTTTAGTATAATATTAGCTGAATAACTTAGTAATTATTTACTTAATTGAATACAATTACTTAAACAAAATTTTGAAATATTATATTTATTTTTTCTTTTTAGTGTAATATTAGTTGAATATTTAGTAAAAATTATTTAATTGAACATAATTACTTACACAAAATTTGAAATACGATATTTATTTTTTCTTTTTAGTAAAATATTATATGAATACATAGTAACTAATTTTTTAATTGAATACAATTTCTTAAACAAAATTTGAAATATGAAAATATTATTTAATTGAACACAATTACTTACATAAAATTTGAAATATTATATATTTTTTTTCTTTTTAGTATAATATTATATGAATACTTAGTAACTATTTATTTAATTGAATACAATTTTTAGTAAAATGCTATATGAATACTTAATAAATATTATTTAATTGAACACCATTACATAAACAAAATTTGAAATATTATATATTTTTTCTTTTTAGTACAATATTATATGAATACTTAGTAAATATTTTCTTAATTGAATACAATTTCTTAGACAAAATTTGAAATATTAAATTTATTTATTTATTCTTTTTTGTATAATATTAGTCTAATACTTAGTAACTATTTACTTAATTAAACACAATAACTTAGACAAAATTTGAAATATGATATTTATTTTTTCTTTTTAATACAATATTATATGAATACTTAGTAAATATTTACTTAGTTAAATACAATTTCTTAGAGAAAATTTGAAATATTATAATTTTTTTTGTCCTTTTTATTACAATATTAGTTGAATATTTAGTAAATATCATGTTGAAATAGTACTAAATGTTTTGCAATTACTGAAACATAATTTGAAATATTTACTCAATTGAATACAATTACTTAGACAAAATTACTTTTCACCAACCAGACTCACTGTGATATCATATTAAAACAAAAAATATTATTGATGATATGGAACATCATGCAAGCTTATTCGATTTCTCAGACTAGCCAAAGCATCATTCACTCTACTCAGATATCAATAAGAAGGTGATTGGCAAGTTCAAGGATGAGCTCAATGGAGATTTAGCCCTTTGAGTGCGTTGGTCTAAAATTTAAAATGTACTCCCTGAAATCTTCGAGTGAAGAAAAGAAGCGGGCGAAGGGTGTGTCTACACATGTTTTTCGACTGAAAATCAAGCATCAAGATTATTTAGAATGTCTACAACAAGTGAAAACTAGCATGGAGAAGCAGAGAAGGATCGCTCAAGATAACCATCATCTGCATACATTAACGCAGAATAAAATTAGCTTAAGTCCTTTTGATGATAAGCGTTACTTACTAGATGACGGAATATCAAGTTTTGCCTATGGGCATTAGAAAATTAATCAAGATTATATCACTGATGAAAATTGTTAATATAATGTAGAATTATCAAAAAAAATATTTTTAAGTAAATATATCTTTCTGTAAATATACTTTCTGTAAATTGCTTTGTTTAAAAAATTGTTGATTTTTATATGGGTATATATTTATAACTTCTACACAAACCTTTCTAACATATTGTTAGATATGTATAACACATATATTCACACACACATAACGCAATATATATATATAAACAGCTATGCTCATTGCGAATAATTTTGTTTTATGTATGGTCTTTTAATCTTTCAGAATTTTTTAAAAAATATATTTGAACTTTTTATTAAACTCTTTTTTTTTTTTTTTTTTTTTTTTACTTTTTTAAATTTTATTAAACTTTTTCTATAACTTGTTTTTTTTTTTTTTTTTTTTTTTTTTTTTTTTTTTTTTTTTTTTGCAAAACTTTTACTTTTTAAATTTTGGTAAAACTTTTTTTTTTTGTTATAACTTGTATTTTTGATTTTTTTTTTTTTTTTTTTTTTTACTTTTAAGTTTTATTCAAACTTTTTTTTTTAACTTTTACTTTTTTTAATTTATATATATATATATATATATATATATATATTAAGTTTTTAAATTTGTTAAAACTTTTTTTTTAAACTAATAAACTTTATATATATATATATTTTAAACAAGAACCCTTATATAATCATTTAACTTTACAGATATAGATATGTGTAAACATGGATGTATGCTTTTACTTAAACATTTATATCTTATACATAAATTTTTAAACGCATATATATGTTTAGATTTGTACAAACACACATATATATATATATATATATAGAGAGAGAGAGATGTATGCTTACTGATATATATATATATATATATATATATATATATATATATATATATATATACTTACTAAGACATGAATATTTTTTAACACTTATTTTAAATAACGTGGTAAACATGTATATTTAATAAAAACGTATTCGTATTCACACATCTTTCTAAGAATATATTAGAGAAAACAATAAAGTGATAAAAAATAAACAAGTGTTTGTAAACGAAACCGCTTTGAGATATTTATTCTTGATACATGCCAAAGTGTTAAACTGAACATGAACATGATTTTAATAATTGCTATGATTGATTGAAAGATGAGTATGATCATTGATTGGTCATTGATTGCCCATTGCCCAAATCCCTGATCCTGTTGCAGGTGAACTCTCATATATCTACTACTTCCATGCTTTACTTTTTGAGATAGAGCTATTGCGAAAATCATGACAAATGCAGCATAGCAGCGTCACCTGTTGAGCGATTTGCAGCAACACATAATCAGCAGCAATATTAATCAAGGTATACTAGAATCTGAATTTGATGAATATTCGTGCATTAGTTCTTCAGATAGAGCTACTGAGGAAATCGTTCTAAATGCAGCACAGCAGCGCCACCTATTGGGCGATTTACACCAACACGTAGTCAGCATAATTTCATATCAAGGAGTAACTAAATCCGAAGTTTGATGAAAATGTGCGTGTTAGTTCTTGAGATAAAGCTATTGCGAAAATAGTGTAAATCCTGCAAAATGCAGCATAGTAGCGCCACCTGTTGGGCGATTTACACCAAAATGTAAACAGCACCAACTCATATCAAGGAGTAACTGAATCTGAAGTTTTATAAAATTCCGTGCAATAGCTCTTGAGATAGAGCTTTTGTGAAAAACCTGCAAAATGCAGCATAGAATCTTTACCTACTAGGCGATTTACACCAAAAACTAGTCAGCAGCAACCTATATCAGGGACTACCTGGATATAAAATTTTATTAAATTCCGTGCATTAGTTCTTGAGATAGAGCGCCCACAAAATTTGTGTCACATACAGACAGACAGACATTTTGTAAAAACTTGTTTTTCGTAATGACTTACACCTAAAACGTGTAAATCCGTCAAAAACCGGAAGTTGAAAATTTTCATGAATCCAATACTTTCTTCTTGTAAAGATAGAAGAAAGTAAAAAGAAAACATGGAAAAAAATTATATATTTTTTAATAAATTCAGTTGCTTGCGCTTACTGCCAAGCGTAAAAAAGCAGTGCCTTTTCCCTAGTCGAGTTCGGTGTCCACACCAAATGAATGTACTGTAACATACATGTTGGGGGAAAAAGCGTGAATTGCAGAAAGAAAAAATAAGTATGATTTTCAAGATGAACATTAAATGCCTATAAAAAAAAAGTGTTTTTAACTGAGCCTTCTATATTAGGAGACCAAAAAAAGCACTTTTTAGCCCCCTGTACTATATGCTATTTCTTTCTCCCAGCTTATTTTGTGACATCTCCAAAAAATAACGTTACCTTACAGAAGCCAGCCGTAAAACAAAGCAGGACGATGGAATACTCTATAGCAATTTTTTTAACTTCTAAGCATCACACATTTTCAATTTTTATACCGTCGTATTGGGGAAAATGTACTTTTAAATGCAAATTTTTTGAAAACTGCATCTCCCTTTATTTTTGGAATATTAATTTTTTTGTAGTTTTTCAAGCCATTTGCTTAATATTGGCAACGGAAGAACTCCATTTCTGTAGAAAGTAAAGGAAAAATAGTTGTAAATTATTAGTTATATCTTTTTTTTTTTTTTTTTTTTTTTTTTTTTTTTTTTTTTTTTTTGCCATTTTTTCATAACAGCCGAAAAAAAATGTAATTACAATACGTGCTATTTTGAAAAAAATATAAATGAATGATTTCTATTCGAATGATCTATATTCTGAAATTTAAATATAGTTTATAATAGCTCCATGTTTTATGGAGCTATTATAAACTATATTTAAATTTAAGTGTCTATATTAATGTTACAAACAAATGAAGGCCTATGGATCATTAGACAACCTATTTTTTTTGTCGAGTTCCTTTAATGACGGCATCTTTTTGCTGCATTTGTGTATTATTTCGCGATAGTGACGTCCTATACATAATTTACTGTAGATGTTTCAGAGTGGATCGTATGTGGAATTCTTAAGCGGATGTGAATGACGTCATTTTACATAAAATAAAAGCGCGTGCTTTAAGTCTTAAAATTGAAATATGTTTTGTACTATTTATGTATACATATACATGCTGTTTTCATCGGGGGCGACACTAAATTCTGAAAAAGCAGAATCCTAGTTAGCAGAATCCTAGATTTTTTTTTTTTTGTAAGAAAACTGCATGGTGGATCTTTTTGAAAATTTAACAGTTTATTGTACACATCTTAAGGTATACACAAGAATTTTTTTATTAGATTTTGTTGCTTCTACACTAAGTTATAAAAAAATATATTCTACTGCTTTGGAAAATTTCGTCTGGACGAGGTGGGCATGATAGCGCCTTGTAGAATTATCTGAAACACAAAAATAATTTTTTTTCCTAAACTTCGTGAGTATAGCTTCTAGGATTAAAGGAACCCATAAATTTATTTAAAAATGTAATTATGTAATGGCTGATTTAAAAAAAATGTTTTTTGATAAAAAAATTCGTTCTTATTTGTTAATAACTTTTTTTATAATAATTTTTGTAAAAGCTTTAATTGATATAGAAGGCAATTAAAAGGGCTTTAATTTAAAAAAAAATCAAGGGGATCCATTGAGCAGTTTTTTTGTTTAAACCTTGCCCACCGTGTCAAAAAATGTGGTTAAACATATTTGTTTATAACTTAGAGTAGAAGCAACAAAATCTAATAAAAAAATTCTTTTGTATACCTTGAGATATGTACAGTCGTGAAAAAAAATATAAACACCCCCTACTAACTCCTCAACAAATTATCGTAGAAGAAAGCTACTGGTACCAAACGATTGGAAAAAGTCCTTCCGGCCAGTGCCGGGAGGAAGAGGTAGCTTTCATATTCCTTATTTTTAAAAAGCCAACTTATATTATTCAAACACACGAAGCACAATTAAGTGGAAACCGAATGTAGGAGATTCAATACTAATTTTTATCAATACTAAATGATTGTGAATGAGAATTTCGCGAAATTAGTCAGCTTTATCCAAGCTGCTTTTATTTAAAGTCATTTATATTTGGCTGCCAAATTCGGCGATTTCTTAAAGTCCCTGCATTTTAAGACAACATGGTAGATGAGGCTAACCAGTGAACTTGGTCGAGACCTTAGTAATTGCTGTGCACATGCTCACTCATATCGAAATCGGTTGATATATACGAGTGCTGTCGCAGGCAAAAAATCAGATTTTTCAAAATGTCACCAACTTTAGAAATTGAAACTGCTATATCTGAGCCATTTTTTAAGATAAAGACAAACAAAAAATGCTCCTGAATCCTTATATCAAGGTCAAATACTTAAGAAAGAAACCTTTTCAATTTTTTGGTACCACATTTCAAATTTTAAATTTTTTAAAATTTTTTAAATGGCCGCCATTTTGAAGCAAAATGGCAGAAGAAGCTGGCCAACGAACTCGGTCGAGACATTGGTATGAACTATGTACACAGCATTTACATCCAAATCGGTTCATAAATACGAGAGTTACAGTGTGACATAGGTCAGATATATATATATATATATAGATAGATAGATAGATATATCAATTTTGAACGGAGGGTGGTTTCGGGGTCTGGGGGTCATGATCGATGAAAATATAACAAATTTTTTTGAAATCGCTTTCCTCCGAACGGCTGCAATAGGTAGCTTTTTGTAAAGAAAGCTACCTAATAAGGTCTACTTTTAAATGATGTATATAAAATTTGCTTAGGGGGCATCTACATATTAAAACGAACCCAAACTACATTTTTTTTCAATGGCAATATCCAATTTTAACAATATATTTTAAATCTTCGGTTCAAACAATGCCTAGCTAATTTCAAGTCATTTGAATGATAACTTTTTGAATTATAAACATTTAAAATTCAGTGCTTCTAATGTTAAATTACATTTTCATATTTTCATTAATATCTCCTGAAATTATACTCCTAATGTGCTAATTTTTTGTGTAGCAATATTACTAAAATACCGAAACATAAATATGTTGAATTTACAATGTTTATAATTTTATAATATGAATTAGGAATTGTGAAATTAATATTTGAAAAAATTATGAAATGCAACCTATAATTTTTTTGGTGGGTTCAGATTTATTAACTCCTGCTTTATGATAATCCAAAATTTCCCATTTTTCTTCCAAGCAGTTTTCAAATTATGCTTAAAAAACGGCAAAATAATGGTTTAAGGGACCGTCTATGGTAGAAGTGACTAGATATTTTGAAATTTCTTATGCTATGCTGTAATCCAGCGGTCTTCAATGTCTGCTTGAGTGACTCTTAGGATGCCTTGATCAAGAAGGGGGCTCTCTCGGTCAACAATCGAGTAGCGAATTTCCATTTGGATACAGCCCCTGAAATATGCTTGTTTTAAAATAATTAATTTCTCGGAAACTTACCGTACGAATTGCATAAAAGTTTGTTTTTAAGCTAATAGAAGGGTGTAGAGTTCGTGTATGCTGTCAGAATTGTGTACTGCCATTGAAAAAAAAACTACGCTGTGGTTCGTTTTAATATGTAAACGGCCCCCTAAACAAATTTTATATACATCATTTAAAAGTAGACTTTATTACTAATCGTGTGGTACCAGTAACGTTCTTCTTCGATCATTTTTTGCAATGTTAGTATGGGTTTTTTTTTTTTTTTCCATGAATCTACAATAAACTGTTAAAATTTCTAAAAGATCCATCTTTCAATTTTCTTACAAAAAAAAATCATAAAAAAGTTCTTTTTTTTTAGCCTAATGTAGAAGGTCCTCTTAAAAAATTGTGCTATATTTTTATAATGCTATTTATTTTATTACACTTTTTTTCAGAATTCCTAACTGACCTGAAGTTACCTAACAATGAAAAAAATCCTCAAGTGAACGACGTAATAGACATCGTAAACAAGTAAGTGTTTTCATCATAACTCACTTCCAAAATGTGACTTTTCATAAATATGAGAAATGTTTTCAACGTCAGTATAAATATGCATAAAAACAATTTAAAAAGTTCTTAACCTAAAGTCTATGTAAAATTTACTTTTAAATTTAATAATTAAAAAAAAAATCTTGCATTTTAACAGAAACTAGCAGGTAAGCCGGCAAATCTCCCTTTTAGTCAACGCAGACTCTAAAATCACGCTAATTAGCTAATTAGATCTGGTTTTAAAAGATTGAAAAGCAATTAAACGTCCAGTGGCAATCATCTGTAATCGGGTTTCCATTCATTTCCCTTTGACTGGGGATTCTTGTTGAAAGATCGTCTGGGGTCACTTTCTATTGCGCATAGAATTACACAGTTCGATAATGGGAATATTAAAAGCGATTTGGAAAATAGCAAGATAAAAAGAAACTAGTTGGATGTGCCAATCCCAAAACTTTCTTCTATCTTATACATCTTAATATTTCAAAACCTAGTTACACATGTTAATACTTCAATATTATTAGTTCAATACTATACCAACTTTGATTTTCATCTTAAATTTCTGCTCAAGTCAATTAAACGGACTAAAAACGAGTTAATCTATATCATGATATTTGTTAAAATTATTAATTTTTCCTTATTCTGTTGTTATCAGCCGTTTGCGAATAGCCGGCTTAGAAGGAAGCGAGTTCCCGCCGATGCACAATAGAACTACGAAAAATCATAAAAGTATACAAAAATCGCTAACACGGAGCCCCTTTACCGCGCAATATTTCCAAATTCAAGGAGGACCTGTAGGCCAAAGCCAAAAACAAGCACAAACATTTTGGTTCAATTGTATGCATAATTTTATACGCTGTTCTATGGTACAATAATGAAAATGGCACAGAGATCGGAATTATAACGCCCCCTTTTTTCGGAAATTTTTCAAGTTCAGGGAGGACTTGTTCGCCATAGCCAGAAACATGCACAAAAAATTTGGTTCAATTATATGGATAACTTCATACACTTTTCGATGGTACAATAATGAAAATTGTACAGACATCCCAATTATAGTGCCCCCTACCGGCAGAATTTTTCCAAATTCAGGAAGAACCTTCGTGGCATGACCAAAAATAAACACATAAAATTTGGTTCAATTCTATGCATAACTTCATACACTTTTCGACGGTGCAATATTCAAAATGGCACAAAAATTGTACAAAAATCGCTATTACAGCGCCCTCTACGAGCGATTTCTTTACAAATTAAGGGAGGACCTCCTTGCCATACCCAAAAACTTAATTTTTTTTTTTTTTTTTGGTTCAATTCTATGCATAACTTCATACACTTTTCGATGGTGCAATATTCAAAATCGCACAAAAATCGCTATTACAGCGAACCCTACCGGCGAATTTTTTGCAAATTCTGGGAGGACCTGCTTGCCATATCCAAAAACTTAAAATAAAAATTTGGTTTAATTCTATGCATAACTTCATACACTTTTAGACGGTACAATATTCAAAATCGCACAAAAATCGCTATTACAGCGCCCCCTACTGGCGAATTTTTTCCAAATTCAGGGAGGACCTGCTTGCCATAGCCTAAAACTTAAAATAAAAATTTCGTTCAATTCTATGCATAATTTCATACACTTTTCGGTGGTACAATATTCAAAATCGCACAAAAATCGCATTTACAGCGCCCCCTACCGGCGAATTTTTTCCAAATTCAGGGAGCACCTGTTTGTCATATCCAAAAACTTAAAATAAAAATTTGGTTCAATTCTATGCATAACTCCATACACTTTTGGATGGTACAATATTCAAAATTGCACAAAAATTGTTATATCAGCGCCCCTACCGGCGAATATTTTCCAAATTCCGGGAGGACCTGCTTGCCATAGCCGAAAACTTACAATAAAATTTTGGTTTAATTCTATACATAACTTCATACACTTCTTGATGGTACAATGGCGACAGACAGATGGACAGACGGACACACAGACAGACAGACATTTTCTATAAACATGTTTTTTGGAATCTCTGACCCCTAAAGCATGCAAATCCGTCGAAAACCGGAAGTCGAAAAAAATTTCGATTACAATACTTTCTTCTATTAAAAATAGAAGAAAGTATTAGATAGAAGAAAGTAAAAATTAGGTTCAATTGTATGCATAACTTCATACACTTTTCGATTGTACAATAATGAAAATGCGCAGAGATCGCAATTATAGCGCCCCTTCTGGCGGAATTTTTTTAAGTTCAGGGATGACTTACTTGCCATAGCCAGAAACATACACAAAAAATTTGGTTCAATTATATGCATAACTCCATACACTTTTCGATGGTACAATAATGAAAATGGTACAGACATCGCAATTATAGCGCCCCCTTCAGGCGGAATTTTTCCAAATTCATGGAGGACCTTCGTGCCATGACCAAGAACAAACACAAAAAATTTGGCTCAATTCTATGCATAACTTCATACACTTTTCGATGGTACAATATTCAAAATGACACAAAAATCGCTATTACAGCGCCCACTACCGGCGATTTTTTTCCAAATTAAGGAAGGACCTGCTTGCCATAGCCAAGAACTTAAAGTAAAAATTTGGTTCAATTCTATGCATAACTACATACACTTTTGGAGGGTACAATATTCAAAATCGCACAAAAATCACTATTACTGCGCCCCCTACCAGCGAATTTTTTCCAAATTCAGGGAGGATCTGCTTGCCATATCCGAAAACTTAAAATAAAAATTTGATTCAATTCTATGCATAACTTCATGCACTTTTGGGTGGTACAATATCAAAATCGCACAAAAATCGCTGTTACAGCCCCCCTACCGGCGATTTTTTTCCAAATTCAGGGAGGACCTACTTCCCATATCCAAAAACTTAATATAAAAATTTGGTTCAATTCTATGCATAACTTGATACACTTTTGGATGGTACAATATTCAAAATCGCACAAAAATCGCTGTTACAGCGCCCCCTACCGGCGAATTTTTCCCAAATGCAGGGCGGTCCTACTTGCCATATCCGAAAACTTAATATAAAAATTTGGTTCAATTTGATGCATAACTTCATACACTTTTGGATGGTACAATATTCAAAATCGCACAAAAATTGATATTATAGCGGCCCCTACCGGCGAATTTTTTCCAAATTCAGGGAGGATCTGCTTGCCATAGCCAAAAACTTAAAATAAAAATTTGGTTCAATTCTATGCATAACTTCATACACCTTTTGATGGTAGAATGGCGACAGACAGACGGACAGACGGACGGACACACAGACAGACAGACATTTTCTATAAACATGTTTTTGGGGATCTCTGACTCCTAAAACGTGTAAATCCGTCGAAAACCGGAAGTCGAAAAAAATTTCGATTGCAATACTTTCTTCTATTGAAGATAGAAGAAAGTAAAAAGAAAAAAAAAACTGTTGAAGGGGATAGCTATAAGAAAGATTTCTAAAGTATAGTAGATGTAAATCATGGTAAGTATTACAGTCGTGGCCTGAGAAATAGTCTGGAGAAATTGTGTGAATATTTCTTTTTATGGCAGTGATGTATACTGACTGTAAAAGCGACTTGATATAGTATAGGTAAAAAACTCGCCTATCTTAAACGCTAATCTAATTCTAGTACAGCTTGCATCTTTCTTTTACTTTTTCGTCCTTGAATACAAAATCTGTGTATGTGTGGATATATCTACAGGGTGATTCAAAAATCACACAAAAAAGAGAAAATATCTCTATAGTCCCGAAACTGTTGTCCGTTAATATTTAAGGGTGTTGATCAGTAAAAACTCAAATTCCCTTCGCTAATGTTAAACCCATGGGCTATCCATTCGTATTTTTACTTTCTTCTATCTTTACAAGAAGAAAGTATTGGATTCATGAAAATTTTCGAATTCCGGTTTTCGACGGATTTACACGTTTTAGGGGTCAGAGATTCCAAAAAACATGTTTTTACAAAATGTCTATCTGTGACTCTGTGAGTCTGTCTGTCTGTCTGTCTGTCTGTCTGTCTGTGTGTATGTGACACAAATTTTGTGGGCGCTCTATCTCAAGAACTAATGCACGGAATTTAATAAAAATTGATATTCAGTTAGTGCCTAATACAAATTGATGCTGATTAGTTTTTGGTGTAAATCGCTCAACAGGTGGCGCTGCAATGCTGCATTTTTCACGATTTTCGCAATAGCTCTATCTCTAGAACTAATGCACGGATTTTGATCAAACTTCAGATTTAGTTAGTCCTTGATATGAATTGATGATGATTACGTTTTGCTGTAAATTGCCCAACAGGTGGCGCTGTTATGATGAATTTTGCAGGATTTACACGATTTCCCCAATAGCTCTATCTCAAGAACTAACGCACGGATTTTCATCAAACTTCAGATTAAGTTAGTCCTTGATATGACTTGCTACTGATTAGGTGTTGGTGTAAATCGCCCAACAGGTGGCGCTTCTCTGCTGCCTTTTCCACGATTGCCTCAATAGCTCTATCAATAGAACTAATGGACCAATTTTCATCTAACTTTAGATTTAGTTGTATGTTGACACAAGTTGTTGTTAATTAGGTTTTGGTGTTAATCACCAAATAGGTGGCGCTGCTATGCAGAAATTTTCACGATTTTCGCTATTGCTCTATCTCAAAAACTAATGTACGGATTTTCTTGAAACTTCAGATTCAGTCAGACGTTGACATAAATTGTTGCTGATTAGGATTTCGTATAAATCACTCAATAGGTGGCGCTGCTAGGCAGCATTTTGCTGAATTTAGACGATTTCAGCGATAGTCATATCTCAAGAACTAATGCACGGAATTTCATATCGTTAGAATCCTCATCAGATGCATAGATTGCCATTTAATTTTGGCAGTGTGATGGCGAATTTTGAAGTATTAACATGTATGAGATAGAAGAAAGTTTTGGGATTGGTACATCCGACTAGTTAAATATCTCCTCAGGAAATCAATACTTTTAACTTCCTTTTTTTTCTGTGAACTCTTCTTAAATGATCTCCCTTTTTACTTTCTTCTATCTTGACAAGAAGAAAGTATTGGTTTCATGAAAATTTTCGAATTCCAGTTTTCGACGGATTTATACGTTTTATGGGTCAAAGATTCCAAAAAACATGTTTTTACAAAATGTCTGTCTGTGAGTCTGTCTGTCTGTCTGTCTGTCTGTCTGTCCGTCCGTCTGTCTGTCTGTATGTGACACAAATTTTGTGGGCGCTCTATCTCAAGAACTGATGCACGGAAGTTAATAAAAATTTATATTCAGGTAGTCCCTGATATAGATTAGTGCTGCTTAGTTTTTGGTGTAAATCGCCCTGCAGGTGGCGCTGCTATGTAGCATTTTTCAGGATTCCCGCAAAAGCTCTATCTCAAGAACTAATGCACGGATTTTTATAAAACTTCAGATTCCGTTAATCCTTGATATGAATTGGTGCTGGTAACGTTTTGGTGCAAATCGCCCAACAGATGGCGCTGCTATGCTGCATTTTGAAGCATTTACACGATTTTCGTAATAGCTCAATCTCAAGAAATAATGCACAGATTTTCATCAAACTTCAGATTTAGTTAGTGCTTGACATGAATTGACGTTTTGGCCCTTGTGGTGTAAATCGCTCAACAGGTGGCGCTGCTATGCTGCATTTTTTGAGATTTCCGCAATAGCTCTATCTCAAGAACTAATACTTGGGTTTTCAACAAACTTCAGATTCAGGTATACCTGGATATGAATTAGTGCTGTTTATGTTTTGGTGTAAATCGCTCAACAGGTGGCACTGCTATGCAGCATTTTTCACGATTTCAACAGTAGCTCAATGTCCAGAACTAATGCACGGATTTTCATCAAACTTCAGATTCAGTTAGTCCTTGACATGAAATGATGTTTTGTACCTTTTCGTGTAAATTGCTCAACAGGTGGCGCTGCTGTGCTGCATTTTTTGTGATTTCCACAATAGCTCTAGCTCCAGAACTAATGCACCGATTTTCATGAAACTTCAGATTCCGGTATACACTAATATGAATTAGTGCTGTTTTTGATTTGGTGCAAATCGCTCAACAGGTGGCGCTGCTATGCTGAATTTTTCAGAATTTCCCCTACAGTTCTATCTCAATAACTAATGCACGAATTTTCATCAAATTTCGAATTCAGGTATACTTTGATACGAATTGGTTCTAAATTGATGTAATTTCTAATACTATTTAAATGATTTAATTGACGTGATTTATATAGAAGAAAGTTTTGTGATGGCCACAACATACTAGTTTTTTTTACTTTCTTCTATCTTGACAAGAAGAAAGTATTGGTTTCATGAAAATTTTCGAATTCCAGTTTTCGACGGATTTATACGTTTTATGGGTCAGAGATTCCAAAAAACATGTTTTTACAAAATGTCTGTCTGTGAGTCTGTCTGTCTGTCTGTCCGTCCGTCTGTCCGTCCGTCTGTCTGTCTGTATGTGACACAAATTTTGTGGGCGCTCTATCTCAAGAACTCATGCACGGAATTTAATAAAAATTTATATTCCGGTAGTCTCTGATATAGATTGGTGCTGATTAGTTTTTGGTGTAAATCGCCCGGCAGGTGGCGCTGCTATGTAGTATTTTTCAGGACTCCCGCAAAAGCTCTATCTCAAGAACTAATGCACGGATTTTTATAAAACTTCTGATTCCGTTAATCCTTGATATGAATTGGTGCTGGTAACGTTTTGGTGCAAATCGCCCAACAGATGGTGCTGCAATGCTGCATTTTGAAGCATTTTCACGATTTTCGTAATAGCTCAATCTCAAGAAATAATGCACAGATTTTCATCAAACTTCAGATTCAGTTAGTGCTTGACATGAATTGACGTTTTGCCCCTTGTGGTGTAAATCGCTCACCACGTGGCGCTGCTATGCTGCATTTTTTGAGATTACCGCAATAGCTCTATCTCAAGAATTAATACTTGGGTTTTCAACAAACTTCAGATTCAGGTATACCTGGATATGAATTAGTGCTGTTTGTGTTTTGGTGAAAGTCGCTCAACAGGTGGCGCTGCTATGCAGCATTTTTCACGATTTCCACAGTAGCTCAATGTCCAGAACTAATGCACGGATTTTCATCAAACTTCAGATTCAGTTAGTCCTTGACATGAAATGATGTTTTTTACCTTTTCAGTAAATCGCTCAACAGGTTGCGCTGCTGTGCTGCATTTTTTGTGATTTCCACAATAGCTCTAGCTCCAGAACTAATGCACCGATTTTCATCAAACTTCAGATTCAGTTAGTTCTTGACATGAAATGATGTTTTGTACCTTTTCGTGTAAATCGCTCTACAGGTGGCGCTGCTGTGCTGCATTTTTTGTGATTTCCAAAATAGCTCTAGCTCCAGAACTAATGCACCGATTTTCATCAAACTTCAGATTCCGGTATACCCTAATATGAATTAGTGCTGTTTGTGTTTTGGTGCAAATCGCTCAACAGGTGGCGCTGCTATGCTGAATTTTTCAGAATTTCCCCTACAGCTTTATCTCAATAACTAATGCACGAATTTTCATCAAATTTCGAATTCAGGTATACTTTGATACGAATTGGTTCTAAATTGATGTAATTTCTTATACTATTTAAATGATTTAATTGACGTGATTTATATAGAAGAAAGTTTTGTGATGGCCACAACATACTAGCTTTTTAGGTGCGTTCGTAATTATATAAATACGTAGCACCTATAGTCGTCGTTCAGTCCGTCCGTCTGTCCGTCTGTCCGTCCGTCTGTCTGTCCGCATGTAACAGAGCAAAAACTACCCAGCCGAATGGTCTGAAATTTCAAATATATGATTGTTGCAAAATTTTGTCGAGCCATTTCAAATTTTATGAAAATCGGATGTATAGTTTAATTACAGGGACAGTCAAAAGTTTTTCTTTACATTACGGCCAATGGGAAAAATTATTGCAAGTGCATTTTAATGATATTAGAGCCTTCCGAATGATCTGAAATTTTAAAGATATAACTGTTGCAAAATTTTGTCGAGCCATTTCCAATTTTAGGAAAATCGGATGTATAGTTTAATTACAGGGACAGTCAAATGTTTTTCTTTACATTACGGCCAATGGGAAAAATTATTGCAAGTGCATTTTAATGATATTAGAGCCTTCCGAATGATCTTAAATTTTAAAGATATAACTGTTGCAAAATTTTGTCGAGCCATTTCAAATTTTAGGAAAATCGGATGTATAGTTTTATTACAGGGACAGTCAAAAGTTTTTCTTTGCATTACGGCCAATGGGAAAAATTATTGCAAGTGCATTTTAATGATATTACAGCCTTCCGAATGGTCTGAAATTTTAAAGATATAATTGTTGCAAAGTTTTGTTGAGCTATTTCAAATTTTAGGAAAATCGAATGTATAGTTTAATTACAGGGACAGTCAAAAGTGTTCCGTTACATTACGGGGAATGGGAAAAAATATTGGAAGTGCATTTTAATGATGTATCAGACTATGCGCTTTATGAAGTGCAAAAAAGTATACATTCAGTACAATATGGGGTGCAAAAAATAATTATAAAACTAGTTATAGTACGAACGCACCTCATTTGCCACGTTTGACGAGCAATTTCCAACTTGTTTACTTTCTTCTAGCTTGACAAGAAGAAAGTATTGGTTTCATGAAAATTTTCGAATTCCAGTTTTCGACGGATTTATACGTTTTATAGGTCAGAGATTCCAGAAAACATGTTTTTACAAAATGTCTGTCTGTGAGTCTGTCTGTCTGTCTGTCTGTCTGTCCGTCCGTCTGTCCGTCCGTCTGTCTGTCTGTATGTGACACAAATTTTGTGGGCGCTCTATCTCAAGAACTAATACACGGAATTTAATAAAAATTTATATTCAGGTAGTCCCTGATATCGATTGGTGCTGATTAGCTTTGGTGTAAATCGCCCGGCAGGTGGCGCTGCTATGTAGCATTTTTCAGGACTCCCGCAAAAGCTGTCTCTCAAGAACTAATGCACGGATTTTTATAAAACTTCAGATTCCGTTAATCCTTGATATGAATTGGTGCTGGTAACGTTTTGGTGCAAATCGCCCAACAGATGGCGCTGCTATGCTGCATTTTGAAGCATTTACACGATTTTCGTAATAGCTCAATCTCAAGAAATAACGCACAGATTTTCATCAAACTACAGATTCAGTTAGTGCTTGACATGAATTGACGTTTTACCCCTTGCGGTGTAAATCGCTCAACAGGTGGCGCTGCTATGCTGCATTTTTTGAGATTTCCGCAATAGCTCTATCTCAAGAACTAATACTTGGGTTTTCAACAAACTTCAGATTCAGGTATACCTGGATATGAATTAGTGCTGTTTATGTTTTGGTGAAAATCGCTCAACAGGTGGCGCTGCTATGCAGCATTTTTCACGATTTCCACAGTAGCTCAATGTCCAGAACTAATGCACGGATTTTCATCAAACTTCAGATTCAGTTAGTCCTTGACATGAAATGATGTTTTGTACCTTTCCGTGTAAATCGCTCAACAGGTGGCGCTGCTGTGCTGCATTTTTTGTGATTTCCACAATAGCTCTAGCTCTAGAACTAATGCACCGATTTTCATCAAACTTCAGATTCAGTTAGTTCTTGACATGGAATGATGTTTTGTACCTTTTCGTGTAAATCGCTCTACAGGTGGCGCTGCTGTGCTGCATTTTTTGTGATTTCCACAATAGCTCTAGCTCCAGAACTAATGTACCGATTTTCATCAAACTTCAGATTCCGGTATACACTAATATGAATTAGTGCTGTTTTTGATTTGGTGCAGATCGCTCAACAGGTGGCGCTGCTATGCTGAATTTTTCAGAATTTCCCCTACAGTTCTATCTCAATAACTAATGCACGAATTTTCATCAAGTTTCGAATTCAGGTATACTTTGATACGAATTGGTTCTAAATTGATGTAATTTCTTATACTATTTAAATGATTTAATTGACGTGATTTATATAGAAGAAAGTTTTGTGATGGCCACAACATACTGGTTTTTACAATCTTCTATCTTTATAAGAAGAAAGTATTGGATTCGTGAAAATTTTCGACTCCCGGTTTTTGACGGATTTACACGTTTTAGAATGCCCAGAACACGATTTGATGGTTTTTAGAAAATGTCTGTCTGTGAGTCTGTCTATCACTCCGTCACTCTGTCACTCTGTCACTCTGTCACTCTGTCTGTGAGTCTGTATGTGACAAAACTTTTGTGGGCGCTCTATCTCAAGAACTAATGCACAGAATTTCACAAAACTTATTATTTAGTTATACTTTGATATAAGCTAGACCTGATTAGTTTTTGGTGAAAATCGCCCAACAGGTGGCGCTGCTATGCGGCATTTTTCACGATTTCTGCAATAGCTATATCTCAAGAACTACTGCACTTATTTTCATTAAACTTCAGATTCAGTTAGTCCAGGATATAGTTTGGTGCTGATTACTTTTTTGTGAAAATCGCCCAACAGGTGGCGCTGCTATGCTGCATTATTCATGATTATCGCAATAGCTCTAACTCAAGAAAAAATGCACGAATTTTCTTCAAACTTCAGATTTCGTTAGTCCTTGATATAGATTAGTGCTGTTTAATTTTTGGTGTAAATCGCCCAACAGGTGGCGCTGCTGTGCTGCATTTTCACGATTTTCGCAAGAGCTGTATCTCAAGAACTATTGCACGGATTTTCATCAAACTTCAGATTTAGTTAGTCCTTGACATGAATTGACGTGTAAATTAGTGCTGTTTAATTTTTGGTGTAAATCGCTCAACAGGTGGCGCTGCTATGCTGTATTTTTTGCGATTTCCGCAATAGCTTTATCTCAAGAACTAACGCTTAGATTTTTAACAAACTTCAGATTCAGGTATACCTTGATATCATTTAGTGCTGTTTATTTTTAGTGTAAATCGCTCAACAGGTGGCGCTGCTATGCTACATTTTTCAGAATTCCCGCTGTAGCTCTATCTCAAGAACTGATGCACGAATTTTCATCAAACTTCAAATTCAGATATACTTTGATATGAATTGGTGCTAAATTCATGTAATTTCTTGTGCTATTTAAATGATTCCATTGACGTGCTTTATATAGAATAAAGTTTTGTGATGGCCACAACATACTAGTTTTTACTTTCTTCTATCTTGACAAGAAGTATTTGTTTCAAGAAAATTTTCGAATTCCAGTTTTCGACGGATTTATACGTTTTATGGGTCAGAGATTCCAAAAAACATGTTTTTACAAAATGTCTGTCTGTGAGTCTGTCTGTCTGTCCGTCCGTCTGTCTGTCTGTATGTGACACAAATTTTGTGGGCGCTCTATCTCAAGAACTAATGCACGGAATTTAATAAAAATTTATATTCCGGTAGTACCTGATATAGATTGGTGCTGATTAGTTTTTGGTGTAAATCGCCCGGCAGGTGGCGCTGCTATGTAGTATTTTTCAGGACTCCCGCAAAAGCTCTATCTCAAGAACTAATGCACGGATTTTTATAAAACTTCTGATTCCGTTAATCCTTGATATGAATTGGTGCTGGTAACGTTTTGGTGCAAATCGCCCAACAGATGGTGCTGCAATGCTGCATTTTGAAGCATTTTCACGATTTTCGTAATAGCTCAATCTCAAGAAATAATGCACAGATTTTCATCAAACTTCAGATTCAGTTAGTGCTTGACATGAATTGACGTTTTGCCCCTTGTGGTGTAAATCGCTCACCACTTGGCGCTGCTATGCTGCATTTTTTGAGATTACCGCAATAGCTCTATCTCAAGAATTAATACTTGGGTTTTCAACAAACTTCAGATTCAGGTATACCTGGATATGAATTAGTGCTGTTTGTGTTTTGGTGAAAGTCGCTCAACAGGTGGCGCTGCTATGCAGCATTTTTCACGATTTCCACAGTAGCTCAATGTCCAGAACTAATGCACGGATTTTCATCAAACTTCAGATTCAGTTAGTCCTTGACATGAAATGATGTTTTTTACCTTTTCAGTAAATCGCTCAACAGGTGGCGCTGCTGTGCTGCATTTTTTGTGATTTCCACAATAGCTTCCACAATAGCTCCAGAACTAATGCACCGATTTTCATCAAACTTCAGATTCAGTTAGTTCTTGACATGAAATGATGTTTTGTACCTTTTCGTGTAAATCGCTCTACAGGTGGCGCTGCTGTGCTGCATTTTTTGTGATTTCCAAAATAGCTCTAGCTCCAGAACTAATGCACCGATTTTCATCAAACTTCAGATTCCGGTATACCCTAATATGAATTAGTGCTGTTTGTGTTTTGGTGCAAATCGCTCAACAGGTGGCGCTGCTATGCTGAATTTTTCAGAATTTCCCCTACAGCTTTATGTCAATAACTAATGCACGAATTTTCATCAAATTTCGAATTCAGGTATACTTTGATACGAATTGGTTCTAAATTGATGTAATTTCTTATACTATTTAAATGATTTAATTGACGTGATTTATATAGAAGAAAGTTTTGTGATGGCCACAACATACTAGCTTTTTAGGTGCGTTCGTAATTATATAAATACGTAGCACCTATAGTCGTCGTTCAGTCCGTCCGTCTGTCCGTCTGTCCGTCCGTCTGTCTGTCCGCATGTAACAGAGCAAAAACTACCCAGCCGAATGGTCTGAAATTTCAAATATATGATTGTTGCAAAATTTTGTCGAGCCATTTCAAATTTTATGAAAATCGGATGTATAGTTTAATTACAGGGACAGTCAAAAGTTTTTCTTTACATTACGGCCAATGGGAAAAATTATTGCAAGTGCATTTTAATGATATTAGAGCCTTCCGAATGATCTGAAATTTTAAAGATATAACTGTTGCAAAATTTTGTCGAGCCATTTCCAATTTTAGGAAAATCGGATGTATAGTTTAATTACAGGGACAGTCAAATGTTTTTCTTTACATTACGGCCAATGGGAAAAATTATTGCAAGTGCATTTTAATGATATTAGAGCCTTCCGAATGATCTGAAATTTTAAAGATATAACTGTTGCAAAATTTTGTCGAGCCATTTCAAATTTTAGGAAAATCGGATGTATAGTTTTATTACAGGGACAGTCAAAAGTTTTTCTTTACATTACGGCCAATGGGAAAAATTATTGCAAGTGCATTTTAATGATATTACAGCCTTCCGAATGGTCTGAAATTTTAAAGATATAATTGTTGCAAAGTTTTGTTGAGCTATTTCAAATTTTAGGAAAATCGAATGTATAGTTTAATTACAGGGACAGTCAAAAGTGTTCCGTTACATTACGGGGAATGGGAAAAAATATTGGAAGTGCATTTTAATGATGTATCAGACTATGCGCTTTATGAAGTGCAAAAAAGTATACATTCAGTACAATATGGGGTGCAAAAAATAACTATAAAACTAGTTATAGTACGAACGCACCTCATTTGCCACGTTTGACGAGCAATTTCCAACTTGTTTACTTTCTTCTAGCTTGACAAGAAGAAAGTATTGGTTTCATGAAAATTTTCGAATTCCAGTTTTCGACGGATTTATACGTTTTATAGGTCAGAGATTCCAGAAAACATGTTTTTACAAAATGTCTGTCTGTGAGTCTGTCTGTCTGTCTGTCTGTCTGTCCGTCCGTCTGTCCGTCCGTCTGTCTGTCTGTATGTGACACAAATTTTGTGGGCGCTCTATCTCAAGAACTAATACACGGAATTTAATAAAAATTTATATTCAGGTAGTCCCTGATATCGATTGGTGCTGATTAGCTTTGGTGTAAATCGCCCGGCAGGTGGCGCTGCTATGTAGCATTTTTCAGGACTCCCGCAAAAGCTGTCTCTCAAGAACTAATGCACGGATTTTTATAAAACTTCAGATTCCGTTAATCCTTGATATGAATTGGTGCTGGTAACGTTTTGGTGCAAATCGCCCAACAGATGGCGCTGCTATGCTGCATTTTGAAGCATTTACACGATTTTCGTAATAGCTCAATCTCAAGAAATAATGCACAGATTTTCATCAAACTACAGATTCAGTTAGTGCTTGACATGAATTGACGTTTTACCCCTTGCGGTGTAAATCGCTCAACAGGTGGCGCTGCTATGCTGCATTTTTTGAGATTTCCGCAATAGCTCTATCTCAAGAACTAATACTTGGGTTTTCAACAAACTTCAGATTCAGGTATACCTGGATATGAATTAGTGCTGTTTATGTTTTGGTGAAAATCGCTCAACAGGTGGCGCTGCTATGCAGCATTTTTCACGATTTCCACAGTAGCTCAATGTCCAGAACTAATGCACGGATTTTCATCAAACTTCAGATTCAGTTAGTCCTTGACATGAAATGATGTTTTGTACCTTTCCGTGTAAATCGCTCAACAGGTGGCGCTGCTGTGCTGCATTTTTTGTGATTTCCACAATAGCTCTAGCTCTAGAACTAATGCACCGATTTTCATCAAACTTCAGATTCAGTTAGTTCTTGACATGGAATGATGTTTTGTACCTTTTCGTGTAAATCGCTCTACAGGTGGCGCTGCTGTGCTGCATTTTTTGTGATTTCCACAATAGCTCTAGCTCCAGAACTAATGTACCGATTTTCATCAAACTTCAGATTCCGGTATACACTAATATGAATTAGTGCTGTTTTTGATTTGGTGCAGATCGCTCAACAGGTGGCGCTGCTATGCTGAATTTTTCAGAATTTCCCCTACAGTTCTATCTCAATAACTAATGCACGAATTTTCATCAAGTTTCGAATTCAGGTATACTTTGATACGAATTGGTTCTAAATTGATGTAATTTCTTATACTATTTAAATGATTTAATTGACGTGATTTATATAGAAGAAAGTTTTGTGATGGCCACAACATACTGGTTTTTACAATCTTCTATCTTTATAAGAAGAAAGTATTGGATTCGTGAAAATTTTCGACTCCCGGTTTTTGACGGATTTACACGTTTTAGAATGCCCAGAACACGATTTGATGGTTTTTAGAAAATGTCTGTCTGTGAGTCTGTCTATCACTCCGTCACTCTGTCACTCTGTCACTCTGTCACTCTGTCACTCTGTCTGTGAGTCTGTATGTGACAAAACTTTTGTGGGCGCTCTATCTCAAGAACTAATGCACAGAATTTCACAAAACTTATTATTTAGTTATACTTTGATATAAGCTAGACCTGATTAGTTTTTGGTGAAAATCGCCCAACAGGTGGCGCTGCTATGCGGCATTTTTCACGATTTCTGCAATAGCTATATCTCAAGAACTACTGCACTTATTTTCATTAAACTTCAGATTCAGTTAGTCCAGGATATAGTTTGGTGCTGATTACTTTTTTGTGAAAATCGCCCAACAGGTGGCGCTGCTATGCTGCATTATTCATGATTATCGCAATAGCTCTAACTCAAGAAAAAATGCACGAATTTTCTTCAAACTTCAGATTTCGTTAGTCCTTGATATAGATTAGTGCTGTTTAATTTTTGGTGTAAATCGCCCAACAGGTGGCGCTGCTGTGCTGCATTTTCACGATTTTCGCAAGAGCTGTATCTCAAGAACTATTGCACGGATTTTCATCAAACTTCAGATTTAGTTAGTCCTTGACATGAATTGACGTGTAAATTAGTGCTGTTTAATTTTTGGTGTAAATCGCTCAACAGGTGGCGCTGCTATGCTGTATTTTTTGCGATTTCCGCAATAGCTTTATCTCAAGAACTAACGCTTAGATTTTTAACAAACTTCAGATTCAGGTATACCTTGATATCATTTAGTGCTGTTTATTTTTAGTGTAAATCGCTCAACAGGTGGCGCTGCTATGCTACATTTTTCAGAATTCCCGCTGTAGCTCTATCTCAAGAACTGATGCACGAATTTTCATCAAACTTCAAATTCAGATATACTTTGATATGAATTGGTGCTAAATTCATGTAATTTCTTGTGCTATTTAAATGATTCCATTGACGTGCTTTATATAGAATAAAGTTTTGTGATGGCCACAACATACTAGTTTTTACTTTCTTCTATCTTGACAAGAAGTATTTGTTTCAAGAAAATTTTCGAATTCCAGTTTTCGACGGATTTATACGTTTTATGGGTCAGAGATTCCAAAAAACATGTTTTTACAAAATGTCTGTCTGTGAGTCTGTCTGTCTGTCCGTCCGTCTGTCTGTCTGTATGTGACACAAATTTTGTGGGCGCTCTATCTCAAGAACTAATGCACGGAATTTAATAAAAATTTATATTCCGGTAGTACCTGATATAGATTGGTGCTGATTAGTTTTTGGTGTAAATCGCCCGGCAGGTGGCGCTGCTATGTAGCCTTTTTCAGGACTCCCGCAAAAGCTCTATCTCAAGAACTAATGCACGGATTTTTATAAAACTTCTGATTCCGTTAATACTTGATATGAATTGGTGCTGGTAACGTTTTGGTGCAAATTGCCTAACAGATGGCGCTGCTATGCTGCATTTTGAAGCATTTACACGATTTGTGTAATAGCTCAATCTCAAGAAATAATGCACAGATTTTCATCAAACTTCAGATTCCGTTAGTGCTTGACATGAATTGACGTTTTGCCGCTTGTGGTGTAAATCGCTCGCCAGGTGGCGCTGCTATGCTGCATTTTTTGAGATTACCGCAATAGCTCTATCTCAAGAAATAATACTTGGGTGTTCAACAAACTTCAGATTCAGGTATACCTGGAAATGAATTAGTGCTGTTTATGTTTTGGTGAAAGTCGCTCAACAGGTGGCGCTGCTATGCAGCATTTTTCACGATTTCCACAGTAGCTCAATGTCCAGAACTAATGCACGGATTTTCATCAAACTTCAGATTCAGTTAGTCCTTGACATGAAATGATGTTTTGTACATTTTCGTGTAAATCGCTCAACAGGTGGCGCTGCTGTGCTGCATTTTTTGTGATTTCCACAATAGCTCTAGCTCCAGAACTAATGCACCGATTTTCATCAAACTTCAGATTCAGTTAGTTCTTGACATGAAATGATGTTTTGTACCTTTTCGTGTAAATCGCTCTACAGGTGGCGCTGCTGTGCTGCATTTTTTGTGATTTCCACAATAGCTCTAGCTCCAGAACTAATGCACCGATTTTCATCAAACTTCAGATTCCGGTATACCCTAATATGAATTAGTGCTGTTTGTGTTTTGGTGCAAATCGCTCAACAGGTGGCGCTGCTATGCTGAATTTTTCAGAATTTCCCTTACAGCTCTATCTCAATAACTAATGCACGAATTTTCATCAAATTTCGAATTCAGGTATACTTTGATACGAATTGGTTCTAAATTGATGTAATTTCTTATACTATTTAAATGATTTTATTGACGTGATTTATATAGAAGAAAGTTTTGTGATGGCCACAACATACTAGTTTTTTTACTTTCTTCTATTTTGACAAGAAGAAAGTATTGGTTTCATGAAAATTTTCGAATTCCAGTTTTCGACGGATTTATACGTTTTATGGGTCAGAGATTCCAAAAAACATGTTTTTACAAAATGTCTGTCTGTCTGTCAGTCTGTCTGTCTGTCCGTCTGTCCGTCCGTCTGTCTGTCTGTATGTGACACAAATTTTGTGGGCGCTCTATCTCAAGAACTAATGCACGGAATTTAATAAAAATTTATATTCCGGTAGTACTTGATATAGATTGGTGCTGATTAGTTTTTGGTGTAAATCGCCCGGCAGGTGGCGCTGCTATGTAGCCTTTTTCAGGACTCCCGCAAAAGCTCTATCTCAAGAACTAATGCACGGATTTTTATAAAACTTCTGATTCCGTTAATCCTTGATATGAGTTGGTGCTGGTAACGTTTTGGTGCAAATCTCCCAACAGATGTCGCTGCTATGCTGCATTTTGTAGCATTTACACGATTTTCGTACTAGCTCAATCTCAAGAAATAATGCACAGATTTTCATCAAACTTCAGATTCCGTTAGTGCTTGACATGACTTGACGTTTTGCCCCTTGTGGTGTAAATCGCTCACCAGGTGGCGCTGCTATGCTGCATTTTTTGAGATTACCGCAATAGCTCTATCTCAAGAACTAATACTTGGGTTTTCAACAAACTTCAGATTCAGGTATACCTGGATATGAATTAGTGCTGTTTATGTTTTGGTGAAAATCGCTCAACAGGTGGCGCTGCTATGCAGCATTTTTCACGATTTCCACAGTAGCTCAATGTCCAGAACTAATGCACGGATTTTCATCAAACTTCAGATTCAGTTAGTCCTTGACATGAAATGATGTTTTGTACCTTTTCGTGTAAATCGCTCAACAGGTGGCCCTGCTGTGCTGCATTTTTTGTGATTTCCACAATAGCTCTAGCTCCAGAACTAATGCACCGATTTTCATCAAACTTCAGATTCAGTTAGTTCTTGACATGAAATGATGTTTTGTACCTTTTCGTGTAAATCGCTCTACAGGTGGCGCTGCTGTGCTGCATTTTTGTGATTTGCACAATAGCTCTAGCTCCAGAACTAATGCACCGATTTTCATCAAACTTCAGATTCCGGTATACCCTAATATTAATTAGTGCTGTTTGTGTTTTGGTGCAAATCGCTCAACAGGTGGCGCTGCTATGCTGAATTTTTCAGAATTTCCCCTACAGCTCTATCTCAATAACTAATGCACGAATTTTCATCAAATTTCGAATTCAGGTATACTTTGATACGAATTGGTTCTAAATTGATGTAATTTCTTATACTATTTAAATGATTTAATTGACGTGATTTATATAGAAGAAAGTTTTGTGATGGCCACAACATACTAGTTTTTTTACTTTCTTCTATCTTGACAAGAAGAAAGTATTGGTTTCATGAAAATTTTCGAATTCCAGTTTTCGACGGATTTATATGTTTTATGGGTCAGAGATTTCAAAAAACATGTTTTTACAAAATGTCTGTCTGTGAGCCTGTCTGTCTGTCTGTCTGTCTGTCTGTCTGTCCGTCCGTCTGTCCGTCCGTCTGTCTGTCTGTATGTGACACAAATTTTGTGGGCGCTCTATCTCAAGAACTAATGCACGGAATTTAATAAAAATTTATATTCAGGTAGTCCCTGATATAGATTGGTGCTGATTAGTTTTGGGTGTAAATCGCCCTGCAGGTGGCGCTGCTATGTAGCATTTTTCAGGATTCCCGCAAAAGCTCTATCTCAAGAACTAATGCACGGATTTTTATAATACTTCAGATTCCGTTAATCCTTGATATGAGTTGGTGCTGGTAACGTTTTGGTGCAAATCGCCCAACAGATGGCGCTGCTATGCTGCATTTTGAAGCATTTACACGATTTTCGTACTAGCTCAATCTCAAGAAATAATGCACAGATTTTCATCAAACTTCAGATTCCGTTAGTGCTTGATATGAATTGATGTTTTGCCCCTTGTGGTGTAAATCGCTCAACAGGTGGCGCTGCTATGCTGCATTTTTTGAGATTTCCGCAATAGCTCTATCTCAAGAACTAATACTTGGGTTTTCAACAAACTTCAGATTCAGGTATACCTGGATATGAATTAGTGCTGTTTATGTTTTCGTGTAAATCGCTCAACAGGTGGCGCTGCTATGCTGCATTTTCACGATTTCCACAGTAGCTCAATGTCCAGAACTAATGCACGGATTTTCATCAAACTTCAGATTCAGTTAGTCCTTGACATTAAATGATGTTTTGTACCTTTTCGTGTAAATCGCTCAACAAGTGGCGCTGCTGTGCTGCATTTTTTTGTGATTTCCACAATAGCTCTAGCTCCAGAACTAATGCACCGATTTTCATCAATCTTCAGATTCACTTAGTTCTTGACATTAAATGATGTTTTGTACCTTTTCGTGTAAATCGCTCAACAGGTGGCGCTGCTGTGCTGCATTTTTTTGTGATTTCCACAATAGCTCTAGCTCCAGAACTAATGCACCGATTTTCATCAAACTTCAGATTCACTTAGTTCTTGACATGAAATGATGTTTTGTACCTTTCCGTGTAAATCGCTCTACAGGTGGCGCTGCTGTGCTGCATTTTTTGTGATTTCCACAATAGCTCTAGCTCCAGAACTAATGCACCGATTTTCATCAAACTTCAGATTCCGGTATACCCTAATATGAATTTGTGCTGTTTGTGTTTTTGTGCAAATCGCTCAACAGGTGGCGCTGCTATGCTGAATTTTTCAGAATTTCCCCTACAGCTCTATCTCAATAACTAATGCACGAATTTTCCTCAAACTTCGAATTCAGGTATACTTTGATACGAATTGGTTCTAAACTGATGTAATTTCTTATACTATTTAAAGGATTTAATTGACGTTATTTATATATAGAAGAAAGTTTTGTGATGGCCACAACATACTAGTTTTTTTTGGTTGCCAAAATATTTCTAAAATATAAACTTAATTTACGAGTATAACGTTATGTTAGCGAAATTGATGAGTTGCGAGTAAGATTTTAACACTTCAAAAAAAAAAGAGAGATCCTTTAAGGCTGTTCTTAACTGCTCTGCTCAACAAGCGCAAAACGTTTTGACACATTTACAAGTTCATTTTTTAATGGAAAGATATAAAATTGGAAAGCCTGGCCATCGAAGCGATTTGGAATTGAACTGTTTATCCCAATTTCGAATCAACTGCTGTCGGAACAACTAAAAGCATTTTTCGTCATTGATTAAATAAGATCAGTTCACCATTTTAAAAACAAGTATTATAAAATGGTTAAGTAAACAATGTCACATTCTACGGAAATTTCATAACGACATTATAAGGAAATGGTTTTAAATAAGTCGTTTTAAATGTACATTTAAGATTTCATTATGTCATTTTAAATATGACGTAACTTTCACTCAAGTTTGTTTCACTTTTTAATATTCCGTGAAAAGACATTTTTTAATTAACTACCAATTTTCATACTGTTACATGAAATATTTTTCTAAATATTAGCCAAAAGAGACCTCCAGAAACACTCTTTTATTTTATATATTCGCTAAAAAGGTTTACAAAGAATCTTTTCTTAATTTTATTCACCAATCCGGTGCTTGCTTGCATACCAGGAGCTAAATTTATCTGCTTATTAAAAAAATCACGACACAAATTCACGCGCTCAGAGGCAGAAACGAATTGGAAAACAGAATTAGCTGTGAGATGTAAATTTCCAACTGGGCGAAAAATGTCCGGACCAGGATTCGAGCCAGGGATCACATGGCTAAAGCCGCCAATGCTCTACCATCTGAGCTTTTCCGGACGAATCTGGTGGAACTTTTTCACCCAGCTAACCTTATTGATTATAGCATCTGGTCTGAAATCTGGTTCAGCTCAACAGAATAAATCGCAGGTAATGGAACTCCAGAAATCGCTGGATACATAATTACACTAACCCACCAATGACCGAGAGTTTCTACTCTCGAAGCTGGTAGACGGGAGATACTGGGTTCGATCCCAATCACGCCCGCCTGCTTAATCGTTCGGAGTTTTCGTGGTTTTCTTCGAACCTTGGTTTTCCAAGCGTAAATACGGGTTATGTTCCCTTAGAAAGACCCCCACGGAGGGCTACCCCCTCCCTTTTGGGCCTATATCCCTCGTGCTGATAATTGGCCGTCATAAACACAACCAACCAACCAACAGTAATTACACTAAATTAATTTTAACACAATTATTCTAATTGATAAATAAATCATATGAGATGTAAATTTCCAACTGGGCGAAAAATGTCCGGACCAATTAGAATTATTGTGTTAAAATTAATTTACTGTAATTACGTATCCAGCTATTTCTGGAGTTCCATTACCTGCGATTTATTCTGTTGAGTTGAACCAGATTTCAGACCAGATGCTATAATCAATAAGGTTTGCTGGGTGAAAAAGTTCCACCAGATTCGTCCGGGATAGCTCAGATGGCAGAGCACTGGCGGCTTCAGCCATGAGATCGCTGGTTCGAATCCTGGTACGGACATTTTTCGCCAAGTTGGAAATTTACATCTCATGTGATTTATTTACCAATTAGAATAATTATGTTAAAATGAATTTGGAGAATTAGCTGTGTTACGCAAATTATGAGGTGAAAAATACAACCGGCGAGGACAAGACGCTGGCGAAACCAAACTAAAGGTGGAGGGAGAGAGGGAAGGATAACTAGAGATAAAGAGAGAAACAAACTTTTGAACGTTAACGATACAGAAGCCGTTAAAGTGTCCATTACCTAAGTAATTTGAGAAATAAAACAACTTACGGCGCTTTAACGAATCGCCCTTGTTAATCTGCAGATCGTGAAGAATGCAGCATAGCAGCGTCACCTGTTGGGCTATATACACCAAAACCTAATAATCGTCAACTTCTAACTGAATCTGAAGTTTGATGAAAATCCGTGCGCTAGTTCTTGAGATAGAGCTATTGCGAAAAAAAAAATGTAGCACAGCAGCGCCACCTGTTGGCCGATATACACCAAATACTAATCAGAACGAGTTTATATCAAAGTCTAATTGAATCTAAAGTTTTCTGAAATTTCGTGCCTTACACTGTAAAAAAAAAAAAAAAAAAAAAAAAAAAAAAAAAAAAAAAAAAAATCTGTAGTTCTACAGATGTAAAGTTACATGCTTACAAAGCATTCATCTATAACTGCACAAAAAAAAAGCTGTAAATGTACAAAACTAGTTTATGTAAAGCTGCAGAAATCTGTAGCTTTACAAATGAATCTGCTAAAATTATAGTAATCTTACTAAAATTATATCTGTAACCCTGGTTCAGTTACATGAAAAGCTCTAGGCATCCCAGTTACCTAAAACATTCTTAGTAACCTTACATATTTTTTGATTTTCGGTGCAAAAGTGTATCTGTTACATGAATTTTTGTTGTTGCCGTTGCACAAAAAGTTCTAGGAATCCCAGTTTCCTAGAAAAATTTTAGTAACTTTACAGATTTTTTTTTACAGTGTAGGTAATGTGCACATTAATGTACTAGGTGTTAGGTAATGTGCTAGGTAGTGTGCAAGGGCTTGTAGAATATGGTGTGCACAGCATTTATCGTTAATTTACAGGGACCCATAAAGGAATTCTGTTACAGCACTGTCTAAAAGCAATAACTGCTGAAGTGCGTTTTAGGTTGTGGTATACGCTTTTAAATTAAACTAATTTTTCTGCCTATTACTTGGCGTGTATAAATTTTATAGACGAATATACAAGGCAGCACAAAATAGCTCGGGTACATTTCCGCTTATTCATGAAACTGCTAAACGGGAATTTACAGCTGCACAGTAAAAAACAAATCTGTAATTCTACAGTTACAGTTACAGTAACATGTATGATTACTAAAATATTATCTGTACACTGTACAAAAAAACATGCAAATCTATAAAACTAGTTTTTGTAAAGCTACATAAATCTGCAGCTTTACAAAAGAATCTACTAAAATTAGAGTAAACTTACTAAATATTTTCTGTAACCCGAGTGGCAGTTACATAAAAAGTTCTAGGCATCCCAGTTCCCTAAAAAATTCTTAGTAACCTAACAGATTTTTTGATTTGCCGTGCAAACGTCTATCTGCTTACAAGAATTTTTGTTGTTGCCCTTACATAAAAAGTTCTAGGCATTTCAGTTTTCTAAAACATTCTTAGTAACCTTACAGATTTTTTTATTTACAATGCAAACGTCTATCTGTTTACAAGAATTTTTGTTGTTGTCTTTACATAAAAAGTTCTAGGCATCCCAGTTTTCTAAAAACTTCTTAGTAACCTTACAGAGTTTTTGATTTACAATGCAAACGTCTATCTGTTTACAAGAATTTTTATTGTTTTCGTACATAAAAAATTCTAGGCATCCCAGTTTACGAAAAAAATTCTTAGTGACCTTACAGAATTTTTGATTTGCAGTGCAAATGTCTATCTGTTTACAAGAATTTTTATTGTTGTCGCTACATAAAAAGTTCTAGGCATCCCAGTTTTCTAAAAAATTCTTAGTAACCTTACAGAGCTTTTGATTTACAGTGCAAACGTCTATCTGTTTACAAGAATTTTTATTGTTTTCGCTACATAAAAAGTTCTAGACATCCCAGTTTCCAAAACAATTCCTAATAACCTTACAGAGTTTTATTTACAGTGGAAACGTCTGACTGTTTACAAGATTTTTTGTTGTTGTCCTTACATAAAAAGTTCTAGGCATCCCAGTTTACTAGAAAAATTCTTAGTAACCTTACAGATTTTTTGATTTAATGTGCAAATGTCTATCTGATTACAAGAATGTTTATTGTTGTCGCTACATAAAAAGTTCTAGGCATCCCAGTTTACTAAAAAAATTCTTAGTAACCTTACAGAGTTTTTGATTTACAATGCAAACGTCTATCTGTTTACAAGAATTTTTATTGTTTTCGTACATAAAAAATTCTAGGCATCCCAGTTTACGAAAAAAATTCTTAGTGACCTTACAGAATTTTTGATTTACAGTGCAAATGTCTATCTGTTTACAAGAATTATTATTTTTGTCGCTACATAAAAAGTTCTAGACATCCCAGTTTCCAAAAACAATTCCTAGTAACCTTACATATTTTTTGATTTACAGTGCAAACATCTATCTGTTTACAAGAAATTTTATTGTTTTCGCTACATAAAAAGTTCTAGGCATTCCAGTTTACTAAAAAATTCTTAGTAACCTTATAGAGTTTTTGATTTACAGTGCAAATGCCTATCTGTTTACAAGAATTTTTATTGTTGTCGCTACATAAAAAGTTCTAGACATCCCAGTTTCCAAAAAAATTCCTAGTAACCTTACAGAGTTTTTGATTTACAGTGCAAACGACTATCTGTTTACAAGATTTTTTGTTGTTGCCCTTACATAAAAAGTTCTAGGCATCCCAGTTTACAAAAAAATTCTTAGTAACCTTACACATTTTTTGATTTACAGTGCAAACGCCTATCTGTTTACAAGAATGTTTATTGTTGTCGCTACATAAAAAGTTCTAGGCATCCCAGTTTACTAAAAAAATTCTTAGTAACCTTAGAGATTTTTTGATTTACAGTGCAAACGTCTGTCTGTTTATAAGAAATTTTATTGTTTTCGCTACATAAAAAGTTCTAGGCATCCCAGTTTACTAAAAAAATTCTTAGTAACCTTATAGAGTTTTTGATTTACAGTGCAAATGTCTATCTGTTTACAAGAATGTTTATTGTTGTCGCTACGTAAAAAGTTCTAGGCATCCCAGTTTACTAAGAAAATTCTTAGTAACCTTACAGAGTTTTTGATTTACAGTGGAAACGTCTATCTGTTTACAAGAATTTTTATTGTTTTCGCTAAATAAAAATTTCTAGGCATCCGAGTTTACTAAATAAATTCTTAGTAACCTTATTGAGTTTTTGATTTACAGTTCAAATGCCTATCTGTTTACAAGAATTTTTGTTGTTACCCTTACATAAGAGGTTTTAGGAATCCCAGTTTACTAAAAAAATTCTTAGTAACCTTACACATTTTTTGATTTACAGTGCAAACGCCTATCTGTTTACAAGAATGTTTATTGTTGTCGCTACATAAAAAATTCTAGGCATCCCAGTTTACTAAAAAAATTCTTAGTAACCTTACAGAGTTTTTGATTTACAGTTTAAACGTCTATCTGTTTAAAAGAATTTTTATTGTTTTCGCTACATAAAAAGTTCTAGGCATTCCAGTTTACTAAAAAAATTCTTAGTAACCTTATAGAGTTTTTCATTTAGAGTGAAAATGTCTATCTGTTTACAAGAATTTTTATTGTTGCCTTTACATAAGAAGTTCTAGGCATCCCAGTTTACTAAAAAAATTCTTAGTAACCTTACACATTTTTTGATTTACAGTGCAAACGCCTATCTGTTTACAAGAATGTTTATTGTTGTCGCTACATAAAAAGTTCTAGGCATCCCAGTTTACTAAAAAATTCTTAGTAACCTTACAGAGTTTTTGATTTACAGTGCAAACGTCTATCTGTTTACAAGAATTTTTATTGTTTTCGCTACATTATAAGTTCTAGGCATTCCAGTTTACTAAAAAATTCTTAGTAACCTTATAGAGTTTTTGATTTACAGTGCAAATGTCTATCTGTTTACGAGAATTTTTATTGTTGTCGCTACATAAATAGTTCTATACATCCCAGTTTCCAAAAAAATTCCTAGTAACCTTACAGAGTTTATGATTTACTATGCAAACGTCTATCTGTTTACAAGATTTTTTGTTGTTGCCCTTACATAAAAAGTTCTAGGCATCCCAGTTTACTAAAAAAATTCTTAGTAACCTTAGAGATTTTTTGATTTACAGTGCAAACGTCTGTCTGTTTACAAGAATGTTTATTGTTGTCGCTACATAAAAAGTTCTAGGCATCCCAGTTTACTAAAAAAATTCTTAGTAACCTTACAGTGTTTTGATTTACAGTGCAAACGTCTATCTGTTTACAAGAATTTTTATTGTTTTCGCTACATAAAAATTTCTAGGCATCCCAGTTTACTAAAAAAATTCTTAGTAACCTTATAGAGTTTTTGATTTACAGTGCAAATGTCTATCTGTTTACAAGAATTTTTATTGTTGTCGCTACATAAAAAGTTCTAGACATCCCAGTTTCCAAAAAAATTCCTAGTAACCTTACAGAGTTTTTGATTTACAGTGCAAACGTCTATCTGTTTACAAGATTTTTTTTGTTGCCCTTACATAAAAAGTTCTAGGCATCCCTGTTTACTAAAAAAATTCTTAGTAACCTTACAGATTTTTTTATTTACAGTGCAAACGTCTATCTGTTTACAAGAATGTGTATTGTTGTCGCTACATAAAAAGTTCTAGGCATCCCAGTTTACTAAAAAAATTCTTAGTAACCTTACAGAGTTTTTGATTTACAGTGCAAACGTCTATCTTTTTACAAGATTTTTTGTTGTTGCCTTTACATAAAAAGTTCTAGACATTCCAGTTTCCAAAAAAAGTCCTAGTAACCTTACAGAGTTTTTGATTTACAATGCAAACGTCTATCTGTTTACAAGAATTTTTATTGTTTTCGTACATAAAAAATTCTAGGCATCCCAGTTTACGAAAAAAATTCTTGGTAACCTTACAGAATTTTTGATTTACAGTGCAAATGTCTATCTGTTTACAAGATTTTTTATTGTTGCACTTACATAAGAAGTTCTAGGCATCCCAGTTTACTAAAAAAATTCTTAGTAATATTACACATTTTTTGATTTACAGTGCAAACGCCTATCTGTTTACAAGAATGTTTATTGTCGTCGCTACATAAAAAGTTCTAGGCATCCCAGTTTACTAAAAAATTCTTAGTAACATTACAGAGTTTTTGATTTACAGTGCAAATGTCTATCTGTTTACAAGAATTTTTATTGTTGTCGCTACATAAAAAGTTCTAGACATCCCAGTTTCCAAAAAAATTCCTAGTAACTTTACAGAGTTTTTTATTTACAGTGCAAACGTATATCTGTTTACAATATTTTTTGTTGTTGCCCTTACATAAAAAGTTCTAGACATCCCAGTTTCCAAAAAAAGTCCTACTAACCTTAGAGATTTTTTGATTTAGAGTGCAAACGTCTATCTGTTTACAAGAATGTTTATTGTTGTCGCTACATAAAAAGTTCTAGACATCCCAGTTTCCAAAAAAATTCCTAGTAACCTTACAGAGTTTTTGATTTACAGTGCAAACGTCTATCTGTTTACAAGAATTTTTATTGTTTTCGCTACATAAAAAGTTCTAGACATCCCAGTTTCCAAAAAAATTCCTAGTAACCTTACAGAGTTTTTGATTTACAGTGCAAACGTCTATCTGTTTACAAGAATTTTTATTGTTTTCGCTACATAAAAAGTTCTAGGCATCCCAGTTTACTAAAAAAATTCTTAGTAACCTTACAGAGTTTTTGATTTACAGTGCAAACGTATATCTGTTACACGAGTTTTTGTTGTAGCCGTTACATAATATGTTCTAGGAATCCTAGTTTCTTAGAAAGAGTTTAGTAACTTTGCAGATTTTTTTTCACATTGTGTGCTATGCTTTTCTAATTGAACTAAATTTTAGCATACTATGTAGTATATATACAAAACTATAAAACATATACAGGGGTTCACAAAAGAATTCGTGTATTTTTTAGACTATTAATGGTGATTCCAAAAATTGAGTTCACCTTATTAAAATATAAAGTTTTGTTAAAATTTTCTGGAAGTGTTGGTAAGTGTTTCACAATCTATGCTCGATGCATGATTTTTCATTCTTGCTCAATTTATAATGGTTTTTTGCATCTTCTAATTTGTATTACAGAGTAGCAGAAATGGTCATATATCGAGTATTCAGACCATGGTTTCATCCAAGATTTATGCTGATTTTCTCATCTAAAGGACGTTGGTTCCTGGGGATCCGTGAAAAGGCTTTGAAACTCTTCCAAGAGGTAAAATACATTTATTTTAAAAAATGGATGATTTTTTTGCTCAAATTTATCCTTTATAAATACAACGGGATACAAAATGATAGACACGATCATTTAATTGTATAAATAACAGACACAAATATATTAATCTACATATAAACTGCATAAATTTATTTTATCAACTTAAATGGGCAACACAAACCTACAGAAATGTTGTAAAACAAGTGTTATAATTACTGAAAGGTAGGCATGCGCGTTTTTCGCTAATTAAGGGTGTCTTAACTTTTTTTAATCCTCCTTCCAATACCGCGTCCCGAGCTATGAGCAAAAATCCTTTGCATCCACATATTGCCGGTTTTCTAGCTCTTTTAGTCAGTCACTTCACATTCTATGAAGTCTTCGCGTACGGCTGAATGCGGAGAGTTTTTTTTTTCTGTTACCAATTATTTCCAGCATCTTGCTTTATGCAAATTTTTCGTCAAATGTGTGGTGTGACGTAACGGTTTAACTAAATGTATGTATTATGTGGTTGTGATATAAGAGGCGGCTCTGTTTTTCTTTTAAAAAGATTATGTAAGTTTAAGCCGTTTGTAACATGTTGTTACTATTAGAGAATATTTCTATCTTAGTTAAATTGTTTTTAAATTTTTAATGTCTTAAGTTTTTCGACATCGAAGTAATGATGTCTGCTCTTGTGATTTTAAATAAAACTATAAAAAGTTCGATGTGTGTTCAATATGTAATTAGCTGGTAATGACTGCCTACGCTGCGTTTACTCTGCTCTGGCCTGAATTTAAGTTGTTTAAGCTCGACGAATTATTAATTACAGTATAATAAATTGCATTATCACTGGATACGCAATAGGGGCAAAATGGTCCGAACAGAACACATTTTCTTAAATTATAGAAGTGTGTTCCTTTTGTCTTTAATAATTTCATTGCAGCGTTATGGAATAGGGTTTAAAAGGTTTCGAACTTGTGGAGGTCACAAAATATGCCATGTCTTGCAACTGACAGATTTTATTTCTACTTTCGCGTTACACTGGATCATTTGACCCTTTTTTGTTTGATAGATATTGCGCACTGTAATACCGCAAACATTTTATTGACATTTTTTGTCCGGACTATTGGCCGGTCAATCAACAGTGGCTATCTTATTATCTTCAAAACACTTCTTTGTGTCTTTTGAAGAGTGAATTGTTGCATTGTGTTGTTGAAAAATATTGTGAAAACTGGCATGTTTTTCATTTTGGTTCAACAAATGCCGTCGTGAATATATCCGTTGTGTCTATTTTGTCATCTTTAGCAATTTATGACTTACCTCTTGAGGAAATAGCAGCCAAAACTATTAGGGATCCTCCTCCTAGTTGATGCGTGGAAAATATGTCCTTTTCTCTTTGAAGATCATACCATATGAATGAATACCATACAGACCATCGAAATTTAACTTCTTTTCATCAAGGTAAATAGTTTTAGAATAGTTCGTTTGTTGCTTCAGATTCTTCTCTGGAAGCTGGTTGCGGGCTTTTCTATGGCTAGATGTTAAACGCGGTCACCGAGATGGTTCTAGATATTTAAGATTTCCTAACCATTCATTGTTCTTTAATACTGATGCTGGCATCTTTATATGCACTCCTTTTTTCTTATTCATCTTCATTTTATTAATGTAAAGCTAAGCTTATTTATATAATAATTTAAACATATTGAAAATTTTCTGAGTTTATAATTTTGTCCAGGGGTGTATACACATCTACCTATCATGCACAGGGCTGCATAAAACAGAATTCAAATAGTTTTTCGACTATAGATGATAATTGTGAAAATCAGGTTTTCAAATGTGTTATGCGTTTTTTAAATTGTTTATTTTGATATTTTCTTTCGCCTTATCAAACGGCAATGTTTTTTTTTATTTTTTACAGCATTTAGAATGACTTGGATAATCTATGTTTAACGTATATTTTTCTTCCCCTTTCTTAACTCCTTTAATTTTTTTGTACGAAGACAATTCGTAAATTAACCTCCGTTTGGTGTAGCGCTACTAGCAGTGGGCGGAGCACAACCATTGTTACATCATGCAATCTGTGATTCAGTAAGCTTCCAGCTATTCTAGTGAGATTGTTGTAATACTGCCTGTTCGCTGATTATAACGTCACAAAATGTGCTCTGGTATTTAAAATCTCGCCAAATGCGAGGTGCGAGGAGTAATAAGCTTTCTTTGAAAGGACATAATACTATCAGCGGATGACGGCTTGCTGACATTTGGGGTTGTATTCCTGCACGATAACGCTCGCCCTCACGGTGCTCTGCGAAAACAAGATCCTTTTCACCACTTCAAATGGGACGTGTTTAGTCAACATCCTGCATCCCAGAATTGACTCCTGATTATCACCTGTGCAATGAAATAAAGTACAGGCATCCCCCGACTTACATAAGTAATGCGTTCCACAAATTTTTACGTAAGTCGAATTTTACGTAAGTCGAATTTGTAAATTCCTTAGGTAAAATTTCGTCAGAAACTGCAATATTTATTATATATATACAATATATACATTTTTAACACAGTATTATTTTATAAATAAAGTAGCATGCAGCAGTATTTACTTGGATACAAACTACAAAAGTATGAAAAAATATAAAAACAAACTAAAAGAACATTTTTCAAATAAAAAGTATCTTGTAGAATATGGTATTTATAAATTTAACATTGATAAATTAATTTATATCAATCTTGAATCTACATCAAACGAACAGCTCTGAAGCTGGAAGAAAAAAATTACTCGTTCCTCTTCACCGAAACTTTAAAATTAGGTTTCGTTATGGTTTGAATTTAGCTAACAAAATTGTAACGGTTAATCAGAGGGTTTTTTTTTTTTTTGGCTCATTTTAATCAGATTTGTGTTTGTTTTGTTAAAGATTTGATTGTATATCCCAATAAAAATATACCTAATATATAAAACTATACTATTGTTGTGGTTTTTATCTGCCTATTTTATTTTTTAAAACAATTATCAAAAGTATGGAAATGCGTATCAAACGCGCTAATATGTTCATAAATGTAATTTTCGAAATTTCTTACGTAAGTGCGAATTTACGTAAGTCGATTATTACGTAAGACGAGGGACGCCTGTACTGGCTTGGGCTTCGCTGACGATGAGGAATTTCAAACCACTGTGACAGCTGAGTTTTATGCAGAAGAGATTGATAAGTTGGTAAAACGCTATGACAAGTGCTTGAATGTACTTGGTGACTATGTTGAAAAATAGAGGACAGCTGTATCTTTCACATGTAAATAAAAATTTTGTTAAATACATACTGTCTTTTTATTTACAGCTAAACGGAGGTTAGTTTCCGAATTGCCCTCGTATAATAATTATCTCCTCCTTTTATTTATTTTATTTTTAATTATTAAAAATATCATAAAAATTTTATAACAATTGCATATTTATTCCGTGCTGCATTATTTTTCAGATATTAGACAAAATGAAAGAATCATTCATTTCCACAAAGCCAAAAAATGCGACAGACGTGGACGACCTCTGCCGAAATTCTCGCCGATCTTTCAGACAGTTGATCATGGATCAACACGCCAAAGACCCGACGTATACTTATTCAGATATGCAAGGAGAATTGTGTGGCATGTTATCAGCTGTAAGTTAGACAATACTTTACAAATGTGGATTCAGATTCTCTCTCTCTTTACAAATTAATCATTTTTATCAGTTAATACATGGTCCCTCTAGCTGTAATTATGATGTCATTTTAAGCACCTTACATAATTAAACGTTATTGAAAACGGCTTAAAATCTTATAAATTACTGCTCTCGAAATCGAATTGTTTGTTACACGGAGCCTCTGCGATGTGAAACCCCATATAGTTTTAAATTAGATCCTTTTACTTTATTAAATATCCATTTCTACCCATATTCGGTGATTAAATTATATTACGTTTTAGTTTATGCTTTGTGATTTCCTATTCTAAATAAATGGTTGAAATAATTTATCCTATTCTAGCATTGAAACTCTCCCACACAAATTCTAATTCTTTCGCTTCACTCTCAGAAATACTTTCTTCAATTAAAAAATTATTAAAAAAACATTAGCGATCTCCCTGATAACGGGCTGATTTCATCTTTGATTAAAAAAGATCAGTGAAACATTGGAAAATATACTAATATAAAATGAATTAAGTAAACAGAGTCTTTGTCTCCCGGTATTTTTTAACAACGCTATAAGAAAGTAAGAAAAGAAAATTCTTTTAAATAATGCATTTTAAATGCATCGTTTTAAATCTGATGTAATTTTTACCAAAGTTTTCTTTCTCTTCTTAATATTCACGTGAAAATACTTTTGTTGTTACGAAGAAAATATTATTTGAGCTGTCTTAGGATTTAAAACAATAGTTGAAAAGATCATCTCAAAATATGAAATTCTCGCGCAAATATATTTTTTCATTTAAACTGTTTTGCAATATTATTATTTGGTCATTTCAACCATGGCATAATTTCTGCTATTTACTGCTTTTAACGCATATTAATGAATTTGTTATTTTTATTAATATTTACGTGAAAATAATTTTGTTTCTAGAAAGGAAATATTTTTATTTGCGCCGCCTTGGAATTGGCAACAATTTTTTAAAAGATTATCTAGAAATGTGAAATGTCTCGTGTAAATATATTTTTGTAATTTAAACTGTTTGATAATATTATTATTTGGCCATTTTAAATAGGACGTAATTTCCTTGATTTACGACTTTTAACGCACATTGATGAATTGATTATTTTACAATTTTCTTTCTTTTATAATTTTCACGTGTAAATGTAGTTTTTATGACGCAATTTTCAATTTTTTCCTGCTTTTAATACGCAATCATTTAATTCTAATTTGAGTTGATTCTAATTCTTCATTTAAATCTAAGTTTTTTTTCCGGGTATATTAGTCACGTGTAAATAAACTTTTAATATGAAAGAAGTATTCTTTGCACTCTTTTTAAAAATTGGCAACAATTTAAAATAATACCTTTTTCTAAAAGATTTAAGAAATATCTCTCGAAATGCAGAAAATTTGAATTTAAAATGGAAATAAATCCTCAAAAAATGAGTCAAACAAAAAAAAATAAATGCAGTCTGCACACTGGGAACTTCGAATGCATATCCCCAGAAAAAATGATTAAATTCCTATGCATAGATTTTTGCTCCTATATAACTTTTTTAATGGAAGGATTTTGAACAACTTTAACGTTAAATATCTCTTTAAATAATTATTCGACTTAAAAACTGTCCACCTCAGCGTGTTTATCAAACCTTTCTCTATAATACTACCGATTTTCATACTTTTGTATGCAGAGATTTCTTAACATTAACAAAGAAAGACCCCCAGTCATAAAAAAATCATAAACAGCGGCAATGACAGCTTTATTAACTTTTTTTTTAATAGAGAGATACGTCTCTCGTTGTTCCGTGGAGCCCTTGGCTTTGAACCTGGGACCGCGCGTTTCGAATCGAGCACCTTAACCACCTCGGCCAGCGAGCACTTGAAAGAGGCAGAGTTTAAGATGAAGATACGGGTTTCCTACAAATGGGGGATTGGTAAGGCTTGTTAAATTTCCTCTTCAGAAAGCTCGGAAATTTAAACTTATTTGCAGGGACATTTCGTCGTTATGAAATAATAGTTGGTATGACTTATAGAATAATAGAGGATAAAAATGATTACATATTAAACATATTTTTAATGAGACATAATTTGATTGTTAGATGCAAAATATGAATTTTATATTTTGAATTAAATTCGAGAAGAAATGTTTACTTTTTTGAATAAAATCGATTTTTTAAACTTGGTAGAACTACTATATATTTTTAGAATGTGTTCGTTCAGAATATATTGTACAAGCGAATAGTTTCTTTATAAGGTAAAGCAAGGAGAGTCTGTGCACATTAAAAAAAAATAATATCAAAAAATCTAAATATTAATTTTTTTGCTAAACTATACATGAATAATTTTGACTTCACTTGTTTTTTATGCATTTAAATTGTTATTTTGTTGTTATGATGTAATTTAATAGGACAGCAGTAACAAAACCAAGAAAACTATTTTGCGCAATTTCTCCTTACAGGGTTGGTAAGATTGCGCACATGGGTAGGAGAGATTGCGCACATGGGTAGGAGAGATTGCGCACATAGGTAGAAGAGATTGTTATTAATAATACTACAATTAAATTGGTAACAATAATAATTACACTTAATCGACATTGTTGTAAGGTTTTTTGTGAGTAAATATTATTGTATTAGGAGTGAATATTTCAACCAAATGTTTTAATAATAAAAAAAGAAAGAATTTTAACAACAGTTAAAAAATTTTAATTTAAGAAAAAGGTTAAAATATCAGAAAAAGCAAGTCCTACTAAGATTACAAAATAACATTAATCTACTTGATAACATGTTTAAATTGAAAATATTTCATTTTCATTTCCACAGTTTCATTGCATTTTGTTTTCTAACCGAAGATGTCGTCGCCGACAATCGATGTACTTATTGTTGTAAATCGTGCATCTTTCGTGCAATCACTTGTAACAAGCAATACATTGAATCCAGTCACTGGTCAAAGATGTCTCCTGGTACAGTTCCAGACATTCAATGCACTCATCCTCATTGGCCTTCGTTTTTTCCATTGGTTTTTTTTTTATCCCACTTTTTCTAAAAACATCTTTTCTTCATTTTTTTTTTTAATTTTTTTTTCTGTAGCGGCATCCTTCTTATGTCTTTTTTCATGTATATTTTGTGGATCAATAACATTAATTGCACTCTGTTTCTTTTTTGATTTCGATGGCATTAAACTACTTGGAATGGGTGAAAGCTTTTCCAAAACATCGTAGGAGTTATTAAAAAATCTATTTTAGTTAACAAATTAATTTATTAGCAAATTAATTGTTCATAAATTAAAATATATATATATAAATGTTTAATTTATTTATTAACAAATATATTATTAATTTATTAAAAAATAATTGCATAAAATTAATTTTACAAAAACTGTATTATTAATTTATTAGCAAAATTTTTATCTGTAAAAGTATTTTTTTTTTTTTTTTTTTTTTTTTTTTTTTTGCAAATTAAGTGTCTAGTCGGATAAGCATAGCGAAATGGCCTCACGCCGATGTTTCAAATAACATGTATGGTAATAAGGCTCACCTTGAAAATACAATATAGAGTGTTTTTAGCCTCTGACCTTGAACTGTCTTTGAAATAACCGGGGAAGTATGCGCCGCGCTACTATTTTTCAAATACGTTTTTCTCAAAAAGTACAAAAGTTTAAAAAATGAAACCAACGCCAATTATTGAACAATATAAAAATTCACATTATTTTTTTCACATTTTTACTCAAATTTTAACATAGAAATATAAATAAAAATATTTTTTAACAAAATCATTAATGTAGTAATTTTATATATACACCAACCAAAAAATTACAGAATAAAGCTCAAAGTATGTACTTTTAAGGGGGTCCGGGACACAAAAATCTTCAAATTTTGCAAAAACATTTTATTTCAGTAAACATTTCTCTGTTTTTAGGGTTCCGTACTTAAAAAGAAAAAACGGAACCATTATAAGATCACTCCTGTGTCTGTCTGTCACAGCCATTTTACTCGTAAACTATGGAACGTAGAAAGTTCAAATAGGGGGAAGTAATAAAGATTATTGACCCACATATTTTCAGATTATTAAACATTCATTAATATATTTAGTAAAACTGTAGAGGGACTAATTAAGTTACTTGAAGAAAAAAAAACTATTTTCTTTGTGTATCGTGGGGGGTATGGTGTGAAAGCTTTTGTAACGCTAAACTCAAAAATACATTCCTTTTAATTTTAGGTATTATATTATAAAAGATATCGTCAAAAATGTAGCTCAAAAATATGTCCCGCCCCCCCACAATCTAAATCCGAATCTACTGAAACTACATTATGAAAAAATTAGAGGTAGTAGACGTTAATTTAAACCTTGAAGGAAAATTATAGCTATTACCGTAGGTCACATAGTTTTTGAGAAAATTGCATTTTCTGTTACACACAAATTGTGATTTACTGTCATTCAGAAAAAGTGTTGAGCAGCGCTGAAGGTACCTACCGTAGAAGATGTATAAAATAATTTTTTATAATGATTTTCGAAAAAAATCATCAGTAATTAGCCGATATATTAACCCTTAATGATACGGACGGTTTGGACATACATAATGACAAGAGCGGCGTATTCTATGTACTACCACTGGCTTTTAAAGCATAGTTAACAACTTTTAATGATATATATGTATAATGTAATATCCAGTAACAGTATAAAAGCAATAAACATCAAATTGTTAAAAACAAACTAATTTAAGCTTAGGAATAAAATAGGAAAAAATGAAAAATAAAAGACCACTTTCAATATTTAATGTCTTAAAATGTGCATGATTTTAAAACACAATTTTTATTGGGATGAAAGATATATGTATGTTTTTTTTTTATTTCATGTATTTAAAAAATTACAAGATGCAGAATCAGTATTTAAATGGGGCTCGAAACTGTCAGAAATTTGTTGAGCAGAAAATTGGCATAACAGCTTACGCGCAGGATTACAAAATAACTATTGCAAATAGAATGAAAATTTTGGTGCCTGCTTATACTTCAGATTGAAATAATTACCCTGAACCTGAATAAATTCGTATTTAAAGCATTTTTATATTTTTAATGCAGAGTTGTATTTAGCTAATACAAAATTTAGAAAATTTCAACAGTATAATCACGTAAAAAAATATTTCTTTGAACAATAAAAGGGAATTTTTTGGTTCAGTTTACACAGACTAACGTAAAATATAATGTTTTGAAAATTTCACGAAAAAATATTCAGGAGTTTTTGAGGTATCCTGCGCGTTATGCCCAAAAACGTCATTTGGAAAAAAATGACGTCAAAGTTTCGGAAACGCCATTTCAGCTATTGAGCGGGTATAAATCTAAAAGCCAATAACTTCTTTCTGTTTTAATGGGAATTTCAAGGAAACAATTATATCAAAATGCTCAGAAAAGATAGGAGTTTGACATCTAAAAAAATTAAAATTTCTAAAATTTTGAAGCTTTAAAAGTCCTGAGACCCCCTTTTCAGAATGAATCACATAAATATTATGGTATTCGCGACTAGTTTATTGAGTAGATCTCTCAATATGCCTCGAGTGCCTTTAAAAGCTAATTAAAAAATTATCTGGGAAAACGCGAGACGGACCAAGGCGACTTAACAACTTTGCAACCTCCTTTCGAAGCGCGCTTAGCACAATGCCATATTAAAACTTTGAACAAAGGTTTTGTTTTATCTACACTGTACAAAGAAAGGTTATTACTACGCTGAATTTAGTTTTATGAAATGCCAAATGAAGTTTAAATATGCACTGTTTTTATTGCACTATTATTATATGCACTATTATTATCTAAATGAAAAAAAATTGAAATTCTATAAATAATATTTCGAGTTATAACGATTTTTAATTACCCCACTGTTTAAATAAATTTTATATTTAATTTTTTTAGGTAGATTTCGTTAGAAATACTACCTATTGCAGTCGTTACCATGGTGCGACTTTTGAAAAATTCCTTCATAACTTTTCCTTATAGGACCCCAGGAACCCAAAACCACCCCCACCTAAAAAGTTTATATATATATATATATATATATATATATATGTATGTATGTATGTATGTACTAAATTTTGTCCGCACAATAAAAGTCGCAATTATGCACGGATCGTCTTCAAACTCGCCAACAACTTTGAGATGGCTAATATCTCGGCGGGGATTGAAAATGGGCAAAATCAGCCAAAGGGAGTGGAAATGGGGAGGGTTAAAAATTTTGAATATCGTCTTAACATGGTTCTGATAAAACCAGCTCTTACACAACAATGACACGAAAAAATAAATATTTTTCGTTATAGCAGTTGCCAACAATTAAAAAAAAAAGCAATAAAATTCTCACCACAACAATTGCTGTTCTATTGCAAGATTTTCACGTGAAAAAATAAAATAAAATAAATAGTTTGACGAATTGAAAACAAATTGAATATTACGTCATAAGTTTTTGCGTCATATTGGAAATAAAATAGACCTCAGCAGGTGAATAGGTAACGTCATGTGAGTTTGAAGAAACGTATTATAACATATTATAAAAACCCAACTATGGAAATATTAACTTATTTTAACACTTTGAGTTCTCTGAATTTGCTTTAGCTATTTTTTAAACCTATTCCATATACATGCGTGTGTGTATTAGTATTTTCACAAAATGTTTAGTTCCCTAGAGCTCATTCTTAGTTAAGGAACTGTGTTTATCTCTAATCTTGATTTAAGTTTCGTTGGTGAATTTAGTACTTAACTTCGAAATCTACCTCCGCCTGTAGGCCCGAGCCGGCAGGAATTTTTTTTAATTATGAGAAGTTTTATCATGTGAAAAAATAAAATAAAATAAATAGTTTGACGAATTGAAAACAAATTGAATATTACGTCATAAGTTTTTGCGTCATATTGGAAATAAAATAGACCTCAGCAGGTGAATAGGTAACGTCATGTGAGTTTGAAGAAACGTATTATAACATATTATAAAAACCCAACTATGGAAATATTAACTTATTTTAACACTTTGAGTTCTCTGAATTTGCTTTAGCTATTTTTTAAACCTATTCCATATACATGCGTGTGTGTATTAGTATTTTCACAAAATGTTTAGCTCCCTAGAGCTCATTCTTAGTTAAGGAACTGTGTTTATCTCTAATCTTGATTTAAGTTTTGTTGGTGAATTTAGTACTTAACTTCGAAATCTACCTCCGCCTGTCGGCCCGAGCCGGCAGGAATTTTTTTTAATTATGAGAAGTTTTATCATGTGATTTTGTTTACAAATGATATCGTTAACCATTAAAAAAAATCAGAATTTTAACTCAATAAATAAAAGATATTTTAAAATGTGTCCGGGTCCCCTTAAGAAAAAAAAATCGTTAAAATTGAAAATGCGCTTTTTGAGTTACAATAATAATAATAATAATAATAATGCTCGCAACTTGCTAAAATATTCGTAACTTTCCCTGTTTGCATTTGCAGAAATACGCTACTATCAATGCATTGGTCGATTTGTGACATTTCCAGTCGGGCAGGATGCGCAGTGCGCCAAAATAAGAGAATGTTTCCATACATACCACTTCCCTATAGGTTTGTTTCGTGTTTGTAAACATTATGTTATTTTCGTGGACTGCGCATCCTTCTCGCATAATAATATCAACAAGAACTGACAAAAAAATGTTTACACGATGATTTTCACATAGAAGAAGGCTATGGGACTGTACAGTGTACATACATAAGATCTCACTTTAGGGGAGTGTGTGTGTAAGGAGGGGGAGTCTGACACTTGACATCGGAAGATATCTGTAGGGGTAGAGGGGGTTGTCATTTGATATCGTTATTATTTTTGATTAAACCAAAATTAACTTTTTTGATATCTTTTTCTTTACATCTGTTATTTTAATTTTTTAAGTCAGTTTTCTTCTTTTTATAAAAATACAAAGTTATTATTAAAACCATTGATTTATTATAAACCATTTCATTCCAAAATATGGAATAACCCATATGGAATGATACTCTCCCGCCATATGCGCATATAATTCGTTGTTAGAGAAACCAGATTCGAAATAATACTTGTTATTTTCGCTAGTAAAAGATAGCGAAGAATGTTGTCCACCTGATTTGTTTATATGATGTTCTGTTTACCCCGTGCAAGGGCGAAGTGCAAGAAGACAATATTATTGTTCAATGCATTATGTAATAAAGAGCTATTATTAAAAACTTTTAAATAATAAGTATTTCTTTAAAATGTTATTTGATATAAAGTTATTTCTTATATAACAGTGACATTTTATGAATTTCTTCTCTTCATTTAAATCAGTAAAATATGCGAATAGAAAATGTACTACCATATCTGTATACCATTGCAAACGTATAAAAAGAAAAAAAAAAAAAAAAAAAGGAAGAAGATTGTAAAAATAAAAAGAATTTTTAGACACTGATAACAATATTATTAGGGAGAGGGGGATTCAAGTAATGATATTGAAGGGTCGGGAGGGGGTCCGAAATTGCCAAAAAGTTGATAACCTTGTAGTATATTTACAGCCCCTATTCAGCTTCACCCGCACAATCGACTAGACCAGCGCTCCTCAACCTTTTTTCTTTCACGTACCCTTTTCTTAGGCTTTTTATTTCGGAGTACCCCCATTTCTTATAAACACGGCCCTTCTCCCCCCTACACTCAGTTACATAACGAAAACATGCTTTTTTCATTAGTAATATTCTTATCATAATCATTTAATAAGTCGATACAAATTACATTGTCATTTCTAATATTTTTGTGAATATATTAACCATTTTTTTTATTTCCCCCATTATCGATATTATTTTCATGTACCCCCAGCAGGCCCGCCACGTACACCCAGTGGTACGCGTACTCCAGGTCGGGAACCGCTGGACTAGACCCTCGAATTGATATTACGACGCGAGAAGGATACGCAGTCATTTTGACATTTGAAGTCCACCGAAGTGGGAGTTACTTTGGGGCCTATAGCTACAATGGCTGTCGCCTCGAATGATCCTTTATTTCATACATCACAAAAATAATTACACATGTTTGACTTAACAATTTCATCACCGTACAAGGACGAGATAACACAAGGAAATTTACAACATCAGAGAAATACAGCCGGGAGCTCCACAAAGATTGTGCGACGGAGCCAGCGAGAGTCGAACCCTACAAGCCTCCTGCGCTCGCAAGCGATTAGCGGAGGATACGCAGTCCGCCAAAATAACATAATGTTTACAAACACGAAATAAACCTATTGGGAATTGGTATGTATGGAAACATTCGCTTATTTTCGCGCACCGCGCATCCTGCCCGAGTGGAAATGTCACGAATCGACCAATGCATTGATAGTAGCGTATTTCTGTAAGTAAAACAATTGTTGCACTTTTTATGAGATTTCAAAGTATTAACGAATTTATGAAACACCCGGTACTTTTCAACTACATCTCAGAAAAAAAAAAAAAAAAAAAAAAAAAAAAAAAAAAAAAAAAAAAACGATTTTATGGTGTAATACTGGCAACCCAGCTGTCCGTATTATACCGTAAAATTAACAATAATAAACCGTAAATAATCAGTAGTATACAGTTTAACAGTAATATACGGCTTAATTCATTTATATAATACGATATACTACTCCTTATTAACTGTTTATTATTGTTAATTTTACGATATAATACGGGCTGCTGGGATGCGAGTATTATACTAAAATAAAAAAATTATTTTTCAGTCTATGTTGGATTGTTTTAAAAAGTATATGGATATTGTTGTGCAAATTGATTAAAATATTGCATGCAGTTTCTATAAATTTAATAACTAATTTTAGGGATATGACACAGTGTCCTATGCATTGATGTGGAGTCTGTTTCTGATGGGTCACCATCCGGATGTTCAAGATCAAGTTTATGAAGAAGTAGATTCTGTGATGGGGGACAATAATGAATTGTCTTATGATAATCTAAAAAACCTAACGTATTTGGAGTGCGTGATAAAGGTAAGAATGAAGTTTTGTCACAAAGAAAACACACACTTTATATGGTCAGATACCTTTTTAATGTGTCAATAAAGCAATTTAAGTGCGTTGGTTATTATTTAAATACGCCGGCAACATAACCGTCGTCTGGTCCGTCCGTCTGTCTGTCTGTCCGCATAGAGCAGCACAAAATCTACCCTACCGAATGATTTGAAATTTAATGTGTATAATCGTTGCAGAATTTTATCGCGTCATTTTAAATTTATGAAAATCGAATCAAAACTTAAAATGGTAGTAATGAATGTTTTCTTCATTCTCTTAAATCCTATCATACGTAATGAATTCAATGTTATATTTACTTTATAGGTTTTTTGAATTAAGCAGTAGACTGTATACACTAACTTTTTCCACTATTTAATTGAAAGCTTTCACAATTTCACAAATAAATTATCCGCTTAGGGATCACAACACACTCTCATCGAGATCCACAAACTCGACTGACACAGAAAAGAATATCAACAAAAAATTCCCTGCGCAGAGGGAAAAACAGAGTACGTGTTTTCATTTATCCCTACGCAGAGGGAAAAAGTTGGAATATTCAGTTTCACTTTAGCACAACTGAAATACATGCAATTAAGAATTATAAAGCAATTTAAAACTAAACATTCTCCCGGCCTTGAAAGCCGAAAGGGTTTCAAAAATTTACTCTAAAGGTAATTTACATAACTTAGTAATTGGCCTTTTCAATTCACTATTTTCAGTTCTCAGGGTAACTACACGAACCTTTTTATCAGGTCCAGGATGTGTTTTAATCACTCTAGCTAATTTCCATTGTAAAGGGGAAAGACCTTCATTTTTTATTATAACTAAATCACCTATCTTAATATTAGGCTCTTCTTTAAGCCATTTTACTCTCTGTTGTAGGGTCGAAAGGTACTCATTGCTCCATCTTTTCCAAAAGTGTTGGAGCATTTTCTGCACTAATTGCCACCTGGTCAATCTTGAAGCAGGTACCTCTGAAATATCAACTTCTGGTACTGAAGTAAGAGGAGCACCAATTAAATAATGACCAGGGGTTAAGGCCTGTAAATCATTAGGATCGGAACTTACAGGAGAAAGGGGTCTAGAATTTAAACAGGCTTCGATTTGAGCTAAAAGAGTTGAAAGTTCCTCAAATGTTAAAACTGAATTGCCAACGGTTCTTTTTAAATGAAATTTCATCGATTTAACACCAGCCTCCCAAAGTCCTCCAAAGTGAGGGGCCGAGGGTGGATTAAAATGCCAATTTATTTCTTCCGAACTTAAGTACCTTGCCACTTCTTCATTATGCTGAGAAGAAGTTGCAAATTTATACAATTCTTTCAACTCCTTGCTCGCACCGACAAAATTTTTGGCACAATCACTTACAATTTCTTTAGGTTTGCCTCGTCTGGATATAAATCGCTTGAGACAAGCTAAAAAGGCCTGAGTAGATAAATCAGTCACTAATTCAATGTGAATTGCATGGGTAGAAAAACATATAAATAATGAAATATAACACTTAAAAGATTTTGTACCGCTACCTTTTCTAAATTTACATAATATAGGTCCTGCATAGTCAGTTCCTGTAACAAGGAACGGACGGGTAGGTTGCACTGTAGTAGAAGGTAAATCAGCCATGATTTGTTTGGACATAGAAGCAGAAGCACGAGCACAAATTACACAATTTTTTACAAACTTTCTTACAACACTTCTTCCACTTAAAATCCAATATCGCTTTCTGATAACATACAATAGTAGTTGAGGGGCAGCATGAAAGTGAGATAAGTGAAAATATCTAATAATCAGCACAGTCACTGGATGATTTTTTGGTAATAATATTGGATGAATTTGATCTTGTGTGAGATTTGAATGACGAAGACGTCCCCCCACTGTGAGTATTCCTTCTCCATCAAGGATTGGAGAAAGATTGATCAATTTGCTATTGCGAGGTAAACACTTACCAGAAGTCATACATTTAATGTCGTCAGTAAATGATGACTTTTGCACTTCTTTGATGATCACTTTTAAAGCAATCTGAATTTCTGTGTTTGTAAGAAAACCAAAGTTTCGTTTTGAAACAGGTAAACGAGAATTCGTAAGAAATCTCAAACACCAAGCAATTATACGTTTTAGCTTAGTAAAGGACGATATATTTGAGAGAATAGGCATTTCCTCACTTAACTGAGCTGCAGCACAAAAATAATTTTTTCTTTGCTCTATTAAGGCTTCGTCACACAAAACAGTACCTAATTGCGGTTCTGGAGAGGTGAAAGATGGATCACTAAGCCAACTCGGACCATTCCACCAAAGATCATGCAATGATAATTCTGAGGGTGATAGACCTCTTGATGCGCAATCTGCTGGATTCTCTTTTCCTTTTACATGATGCCAGCACTCTGACGGAACAAGTTGCTGTATTTCCGAAACACGATTCGCAACAAAAGTTTGCCATCTTCTTGATTCTGTTGATAGCCAAGAGAGAACTATTTTTGAATCTGTCCAACAGTTAATTTTAGAGATGTCCAAGCACAATGAATCTAGGACAGTTTTTACCAAACGGGCTGACAGCAGGGCAGCACTCAGTTCTAATTTAGGCAAAGATATTGTTTTTAATGGTGAAACTCTTGTTTTTGCAGTTAATATTCTAACTGATACAGTTGAATCATCGGATAAGGACCTTAAATAAACAACTGCACCATATGCTATTAAGGAAGCGTCAGTAAATGAATGAATTTCAAATCTGTTAGCTGAGGGAATAATTGCTAACCGAGGCACAGTAATCGATGTCAAACATGCAAGTTCTTCCCGAATTTTTATCCACCTATTTTTTATGAGTAGTGGAACAGGATCGTCCCATGCTAGATGTAGACTCCAAAGTTCCTGAAGTAGAATTTTTGCAGAAATTATAAAGGGAGAGATCCAACCAAGTGGATCAAACATTTTGGCTATATCTGACAATATAGATCTCTTTGTAACTTCTTTTAATGCTGGTTCTATGGTTACACTAATTTTGAAGACATCGCGATTTGAGTCCCATTTTAATCCTAGCACTTTTATTGAATTATCGTTCTCAATTGATAAATCGGGTTTAGTCTGAATTAAATTTTCAGGAATGTTTTTTAGTACACTAATGTCGTTTGATGCCCACTTACGTAATTCAAATCCGCCTCCTTTCATTAATTCTTGTAACTCTGATATTAATTTAGTAGCTTCTTCGGGAGATGATGCACCTGTAAGTAAGTCATCGACGTACAAATCACGTAATACAATGTTTGATGCTAATGGAAAATTTAATTTTTCATCCAACGCTAATTTTTGAAGAACTTTAGTAGCTAAATATGGGCTAGATGCTAATCCATATGTTACTGTAGTGAGACGATATTTACTAATATCATCGGAAAATTTATCTTTCCAGAGAATTCGTTGAAAATCTTGATCTTCAGGATGTATCTTAATTTGACGAAACATTTTAGCAATATCAGCGTTAATAGCTATAGCGTGTGTGCGGAATCTCAACAAAATAAAAAATAGCTCTTGTTGAACCCTAGGTCCTACAATTAAATATTCATTAAGAGAAACATTATTTGTAGTTTTTGCACTCCCATCAAACACAACTCTAAGACGGGTTGTTGTGCTAGATTCTCTAATGACTGGATGATGTGGAAGATAATAAACTTCATTAACGGGTTTTTGAATTTCGCTCTTCGGTATTTTTTCCATATGTCCCATATCAAGATATTCATTCATAAATAGACAATAATTTTCATACAAATCCTGTTCTCTATTAAATCTTTTTTCTAAGTTTAGAAATCTTTTCATAGCTAGTGATTTTGACTCCCCTAATTCTTTACATTGCTTCTTAAATGGCAAACGCACAATATATCTTCCATTCGAATCTCGTGAATGGGATGTATCGAAAATTTCCTCACAATATTTTTCTTCATTTGTGTATATTTCCTTCGAGGGGATATTTTCTAACTCCCAGAACTTTTTCACATAATCTGTTTCAACATTTGCAAAATTAACTATAATATTTGGTTTATTTTCTGAAAATGTATCACTATCTCCCGTTATTAACCACCCGTAATCCGAATTTACTGCAAAAGGAAGTCCTGGTTTCCCAAATATTTTTTCACCTCTAATTATAGATAATGATAGAGACACGCCAAATAATAAGTCTATTGGGCCTGGTTCATTCCACTTAGGGTCAGCTAATGTTATGTTCTTTAAGTGACTGAATGAATTAGTATCATATGATACAACTGGTTGATTACTCGTTATCTTTTTCAAAATATAAAAAGTACCTAATCGTGTGTTTTGTTTATCAAAATGTGGAGAAAATTCCAATCTTACAACGCCACGAGTTTCTTCGGAGTATCCCATTCCCAAACATTTAATCTGTAAATTAGCTGAATTTCTTTTTATTCCTAATAATTGTATCGCACGCTCACTTATAAAGTTATTGGTACTGCCAACATCTATAATGCAACGCAGTAATTTATTACTTCCATAATTATCTTTCACATTAATCAGCGCAGTTGCAAGTATGCCAAATGATTTTGAGTATATTTCACCAAGGCAAGAATTTATTGACATGTTTACATTACTAGATGATTCACCAACAGTCTCACTATTTTGATTTGAGGATTGAGGCGTTACTTGGTTTTTTATATCTGGATAATTTGTTTCTCGCCTTTCATAATGTAATAAGCTATTGTGACTCTTCAAATTACATTTCGAACAAACTCTTTTTGACTAACAATTAATTAATTTATGTTCTGGAGATAAACACGCAAAGCAGAGATTTTTATTTTTTACAAATTGCACTCTTTCGCGAACAGATAACTTTAGAAACTCACTGCACTTAGATATTTTATGACTATTCAAAGAACAATATTTACATTCAATATTATTAACAGAAGCAGTCATTGCAGTTAATTTAGGATAACTGTTTTTCTTATAAGTAATATTTCCTCTAGCAGATTGTAATGAACGAGCATAATCTTTCAGAAAAATTATCAATTGAACTAACGTTGGAAGCTCGTCATTTTTTAACTGGCGTTCCCACCATAATTTAATATTATGATCAACTTTTTGCAATATTAAATAAATCAACAAAGTTTCTGAAAAGCCACTTACCTTCTGATCCAATATTTCGAAAGAACGGACACATTCGTTTGTCATATCTACCAAATTAAGTATTGCTGTGGGCGCATCACCTTGCACGAATGGAAAATTTAATAATTTTCTAATGTGGTTGTATATTAATTCACGTTTGTTAGAATATCTTTCAGATAGCAAGTCCCATGCGATACTATACTTCGAATCTTCAATAGGTATTGATTTTATTATTTTCAAAGCTTCTCCTTGACAAGATAATTTCAAGTATTGCAGCTTCTGAGCTGGCGATAGATTTTCATTATTATGTATACTCGCATTGAATAAATCTTTAAAACTCAACCATTCACTAATTTGACCACTAAATGATGGTAGAGAAAGCTTTGGTAATTTTATTTCATTAACTTCCTTCTTCGGATTGTTCACATTTATTTTTCTCGCTGTAATTGCATGTTCGATTTTTACTATCAATTCATCAAAAATGTCTTGCTGTTCGTCTTTTTCTTCTATAAATGAATCGACGTCGTTTTCTTTACAAGCAGAAAAAATCGTTTTAAACAACACCTTCAACTCTTCCTCTAATTTTTCTGTTTCCCTTTTTTAATAACTGAAGTTGCTCTAATTCACACACATTCAGATCAGTTTTGAGAAATTTGTTTTTCAATCTCGTTATTGAAGATTTCAACACTCGTTTATCAGTTTCTAAGTTTTTATCCATTTTTCTCTCTCAGTATTCTAATTTGGCACAGTTCCAATGATTTCACGCTTTCACTTTCGAACGAAATTTAGATACGCATCATTCTTTGCACTTAGTTCGTTTTAACTCCGGTTTTAGACGACCAAATTTACTTTATAGGTTTTTTGAATTAAGCAGTAGACTGTATACACTAACTTTTTCCACTATTTAATTGAAAGCTTTCACAATTTCACAAATAAATTATCCGCTTAGGGATCACAACACACTCTCATCGAGATCCACAAACTCGACTGACACAGAAAAGAATATCAACAAAAAATTCCCTGCGCAGAGGGAAAAACAGAGTACGTGTTTTCATTTATCCCTACGCAGAGGGAAAAAGTTGGAATATTCAGTTTCACTTTAGCACAACTGAAATACATGCAATTAAGAATTATAAAGCAATTTAAAACTAAACAACCATGATAGGCAATGATATTCTAGGTTGCCATGGTAATGACGTCCTATTTAAAATAAAGTCCTATTATTTCCGTATGACTGAATTGAATGTATAGAATCGTTATAAATTTCGTATTCATGCATTTTTGCATAAGAGTGCAACAGCTATTGCACCAAGATCTGAATATTTATAAAACTATTTTCAGTACGAACGCACCTCATTTGCCAAGTTTCACGTACAATTTCCGATTTGTATTAATAGCGTTCACTAAAATTAGATTCTTTAGAAACATTTTAAAAGAATCCCCATCCAAAAATGTCCTTTAGAAGTAAATTTATATCCAAAACAGTTTGAGCTCTTTTTATAAAAAACAAGGATTAATTTGATACTTAAAGACATTTTTCTCAAAACGGTGATTCTGGTTATTGTGCACATGATTTCTAAGCATTGGCTGTGTTTGAATTTCATGAAATTTTTATTGAAGCTATAAACCTTATAGATTCACAAAATGCCCAAAATTACACTCTAAATGAAAAACAGTGATTATTCACTCCGGAGGATTGAATATTTACTCTATCGCAGAGTCAAAATATGCCCAAACTGCTATGCCCCAAAAGGGCTGCCACAGGCGACTATTTTTTAATTATATCCCGCACCACTTTTTCAAAACAAAAATCTTTTGCATACACTTTGACAACATTTGCAAGGGAAATATAGTACAAAATGTATTTTTTAAAAATAGTGGTGCGAACAGAATATAAAAATAGTCGCCTGTTGCAGGCCTGCTACACTATGACGCAAAAGTTTAGACAATGAAGAAATTCTTACATACTTTGAAAAATATTTATTCAATTTTCAAATCACTGCTTGAAATTAATGTGCTGTACATATAAACAATATTTATAACAAAGAAAAGTGGAATTGTGCATATTGCAATAAATTAAATGGTAACAAAAATAAACTGCTGTCTCAAAAGTTTAGACACAAATTAAATAAAATCGAAATAAACAATTTTTAAAACCTGGTTGCGCATCCATGCTTATGTATTACGTCATATACACGAGATTGCATGGAAGAAACTAAATCTTGCATAGTTTGTGGATCGATATCGTACCATGCATTCTCAATAGATGTCTTAAGTTCCTTTTCAGAAGAGTATTGTCTAGCTTTGCTATAAACTTTGCGACACATGATGCTCCAAAGGTTTTCTATAGGGTTAAGATCTGGGCTACATGCTGGCCAGTCGAGAACTCTTATATTATGGGAATTAAACCAAGATTTTGAATGTTTTGCAGTGTGAATTGAAGCATTGTCTTGCTGAAATTCCCACTGAGGACCCCCTAGAAGCTCAGCAAATGGCAGTAGGTTTTCTTCTAATGTCTGTGTATAATGCTGTGAAGTTTGACGACCACTGGTGAAGGTCAGAGATACTTGTCCATTATAGCAAAAGGCTGCCCAAACCATCACCGGGCCCCCTCCTTGTCTGCGACTAAAAAAACGTCGAGGTTCCTTCCGCAAGTCATGCCAATACGATAAACAACCATCTGGACCATCCAGATTCCACTTTTTTTCATCGCTAAATATGACTGACTGCCATTTCTCTCCATATGACATATGCTTTCGAGCCCACATAAGTCTTTGTAACTTATGATGTGGTTTCAGAGTTGGTTTCTTCTGCATTTTGCTATAAACGATTGTTCCTTTTTCCAAAATTCGTCTACGAATCGTATCCTTTGATACAGAGAGTCCCGATGAGCTTTGAACTCCACGTACGCTCATTTGTTGAGTACTCGCTAGTCTTTGTATCAGGCGATCCTCTCGTACATTTGTCACACGTGGCCTCCCAGACCGACATTTTGCTTTATATTCGGAACCACTCGATAAAACTCGATAAATAGATTTTTTTGACCTATTAATAATAGCAGAAATTTCAGAAACGCTCTTCCCTTCACCTTTCAACTGCCAAATCCTTGAAACCTCATTCACTTGAATTTCTTTAGTTCTCGGCATGTCGACTATGAAGCGCAATCGTTTGCAGAACTTAAGTACTCCAAATTTGTGACATCATCGATTCTAAATTTGCATATGCCAGCGAATATTCAAAGAAATTTAGAATAGTGTCTAAACTTTTGCGACAAGCACATTTGAATTTTTATGAAAAAAATTAGTATTATAGCAAATAAAACGACTGTCTTTTGTACATAGCATTTTAAATCAGTTTTTGAATATATTTACAGGTTTTTGTAATTCTGACGTCATAATTCTACATTTTAAAGCTGAATGACGTCATTGTCTAAACTTTTGCGTCATAGTGTATAGAGTGACTATTCACCCTGAGCAAAATTGTAATTTTTCACACTCTGAAAGAGTGAATACTCGCTCCTAGGAATTGAATATTCACTCTAATCAGGGGTGAATATTCACTCTTCTTGAAGGAGTGCGTTTTTCACCCCAGGTAGGAATGAACAGTCACTCTGTCATAGGAGTGAATAGATACTCCTTCATAGGAGTGAATATTTATATTTTATGGAGGTAATTCTTTTTTATGGTGCATTTATGGACATTTTAAAAGAATCATATATTTCAGAGCATGTAATGAATATAGATACAAGCGTGTTAAAAATTGGAATAAAATACTTTAATGGCAATATTTATTTAATTCGCAGTTTGTAACACTAATTGAATTTTTAAGGAAAAATTCAATTAAACTTACATATGAATTAAATTTGATAACTGACAGAAATAAACTGAAATATTTTATTCTAATCTTATCCCTTGTAATTTCCTTTCATTGCATGCCTAATAAATATATGATAGTTTTAAAATGCCCATAAGGGCACGTAATTAACCGAAATCTTAATCAGTTAGTACTATTTCTTTCTTTTCAGATACCCATTAAGTTCAAGTTTTAAATATTTAGATCTCAGTATTTATTGCTAACGAATATAAATCTAATCAAACGTTATTGTTTATTGTATTTTAATTACTTTTAAAGTTTTATTAATAACTGTATAATAAGTGGATTTTATATGATTAACAACGTGTGATTTCATTTTAATTTTGGTTTTAAATATAAAATCTTATCTTTTGAGCGTACTTTTCAGTAAAGTATCGCTATTTTGCAGAGTCCTGTTGTTTTAAAATATTTTTAATTTTTACGCTAAAAACACAATGCTTATCATCTCGCAACTTTTTTAAATATGTTATAAGCTTGATCTAAATATTAAGAATATGTAAGATTTTATATTTTTGTGCTGTGATTTGTCATTGTTTTGTTAAATATGAACATCGTCACGCCTAAAATGGCGGGCGTCTAGATTTTTATATTATCTGAAATATATATATATATATCTACCCTATATATATAAAATCCTAATGAAACGAATTTATGAAACGAATATATAAAACGGCTGAAATGTGTATATATTCTTTGAATCGACTGATTAAACAACTGATTATGTTTCACGGCGATTTCTCCTAAAATATGGAATAATTTGCGATGAAATTAACATCAAAAATCCGTATTGATCCACAGATCTCAGAACTGGTATTAGAATTTTTAAATTCGAATTAGTTTTCGAAATACTAATTTTTTTCTACTTTTAAATACATTTTTCTAATGATGGCAACTCAAATTTTGATCATAACAGATTTTTTTTTTCATAATTCAGAAAAGGTTACTATTTTAAATTAATTTGGCGACCAGTTTGGCCTCCTTTAAATCTATGCTAAGAACAATGCCTTTTTTGTGTTTCGTTATCATTTTATTTAATACAAAACTTTCATTTAAAAATGAAACATTTAAATTGATGGCTTTCACTTCTTTCTTTATTTTAAAAAACAAAACGAAAGGAAAAATATTATGCACAGATGTCATATACGCACTGGGGTACCTAATTGGCGCAAAAATGGCATTATTTTGGTTGACATGGTAACCCGGCTGTTGTCGTTTATGTAATAATAAATGTATATTTACTTTTACTTCTTTTTTTAATTTATATAAATTATTTTGTTCTATAGTTATTAATTATTTTTTTGCTATTTCCTTTTGAAAATAATAGAAAATAATTAAAAAATACGGTACAACGTAGTTATTCCGTCAACCAATTTCGCATATTGTATAAACCGCCAAATTGAACAGATTGACAAAATTTTTATTTTGAATAACGAAAGAACAAATAAATTAGTATAACATTAATAAATATAAAAATAAAACGTCGAATAAAAAATCACTTGATGACGTAAACATGTGTAACTTGCTAAAAGCCAAGTGAATGTGACATTTTCGATCAACCGTTATTGGCATTTAATCTTATAGTTCGCGATAGATTTTTGGTCGACGGGATAACTAAGTAGTTCCAAAAATACATATGTAACTGGTATTCGAAAACGAGGTCTTTGCCAAATTTTCGTAAAAAAAAATTCATGCCAAACATGCGTATATGACATCTGGCGAAATATTAAATTATGTAACAAACCATGACATTTAATTTCAACTTCCAATCAATGTTTTAATTTACCACTCGAAGAATAAAAAAATTCTAACTGGCGAGTTGCAAAAAAGATATTAGCGAGATTTGAACCCGGCTTTTTTTTCTTTCGGCACAGATGTTATATACAGCCCCATATTGGCGCGATTTTTTTTTTCTGACGCCAATGTCATATACTCAACGGGTACTTAACTGGCACCAAAGTATCGTTATTTTGTTTGATATGGTAAGCCGGATGTTGTTGTTTATGCTGTTGATGCGTTCCCCAAATTGGCGTTGGAAAAAAATCGCGCCAATAGGCGCGCGTATATGACATTTGTGCCAAACCTTCATATGAAAGGAGAAGGGATCAGACCGTATTTGTTTATGGCATTTGATGACTTGAACTATTATAATATAGATGAAATGATGGAGATAGAATAATATTGGGCGACTTATCACCTGTGCCTGGATAACAGTAAAGTATCAAAATGGCACCTTGAGTATAAAAAACGAAGTGCTCAGCCGGGAACTGTTGATGATAGTCACATGATTTAGGCTATTATTACAGAGATTGTTTTAAAATATCGGGAGACAAAGACTCTGAATACTTAATTCCTTTTATTTTAGCTTCTTTTCAAATGTTTAACTGATCCTCTTTAATCAAAAACGAAAACAACCATTGGATGTCTTAACAGCAACTGATACGCCCTTAAATTTTTGCAATCAAAGGGAATTGAATGGAAACCCGTTTACAGGAAGATCTGCACAGCTTTTTTCAGTATAATTTAATCTTCTCTAATATTTTTAAAACCCATCAGATTAGCATGTTTTTTTATTTTTAGATTCTCCGGTGTCTGAACGGGGGTTGGCGAGCGTAGCTTGCAGGGGGCAGAGCCCCTAGTATATATATATTTCTTTTAAACATATTCCTTAACTTAATCATGATTTCGACTTTACTTTCGCTAATTCTGAAAAACGGATATTAATACAACGCTTATTTATGGAACGACATGATAAGCAATATTTAATTTAATTTTTTTTATTCCCGTATATATTGCATTTTGTGAATATGAGAAAAATAGATTTCGTATGTTTTATTGGAAAAGATCTAGGAAATAGAAAAAAGAAGAAAATATAAAAAGAAAAGAAATGACTGCATATATGCTGTTCTTATTGTTTGAAAAGCTTTTTTAATGTAAAAAGTAGTTATTTATCTTTTTAAAGTACATTCAGTCTTATATTATATAAGTTATACTATGAACATTTTTTAAAATATACTAAAGCAGCTTTATCTATAAACTTCATATCAGGCATAAAAAAACCACTTTATTTCGATTCTTAAATATCATGTTTTATTTTTTAGTGCCAATAATTACGTGTATCATAAATGTAGAAAATGCGTTTACAGTAGAAGAAAATTTAACTAGTAAATCTGCAGATCAGGAGCCTCAACGTCAGATCTGCAAGTCATTATTTTTAAACACACTTTTAGGTAAGATGGGGGGTCCATCTTCCGGTCCCGTGCCCTTTTCAGGCCCATTTGTCGACGCAAGGAACCACCCGTGAAGCAAGCCCCGAGGCGCGTCCCGAAGGTCGCCGCCAGACAAGCTCCAACAGAGCGGAACCCCACGCAAACTCCGGCCAATATTCAACTCCCTGCAAACCGCAATTTAAAGTTTTCAAATTACGTAATTATTTATAAGAAAAAAAATACGGAGTTTTCAGACATTAGAAGCGTTAATTTAAAAACGTTATGTATGGATATTCTGAAATTTTTATGAGCTGCTAATTCTGGTATTTTTTTTTTTTTTTAGATAACAAAGTAGATTTCTTCAGCGGGGCTCCGCCCCCCTGAACCCCTCGTACTCTCATTAAATTTACATATGTAACTTTTTATTCATTGAGCTAATGAGTACCGTAAATCTTAGATTGATTTTTTCACTTCCGAGCCTTATTTTTTAATACCGGTGAACAAAAGATAATTTACATTGGCGCAATTATATTCAAAGTTTTGGATTTATGAACGAAAAAGTAATTTCCTTTTCAAAATAAAATAATTTTCATTCATATTTCATGAAATGAGGCTGCATTAGGAAGTAACGCTCGTCAAAAAATATTTTTTCAGGCAGTCTAGTTAATGTTTGACTTATAAGAATGAAAATATTTATTTCCGGATACAATGACGTCAATTTCGACAGAGATAATTTTTTGGTGCATAATTTTGACATTTACTATTTATTTGCTTTTCAAAAGTTTTTTTCTTACAGAAATTTTCGATTAAAAATTAAACATTTCTGTTAGCCATGTGTAGACGATATACCGTGAGATATCGGTAACATTTCTTTTTTTTTTTAATATTAAGAATTAATATCATAACCCAAGGCCCTTTTATTTCAACCTCAAAGCGTATTCATTTTGTTTTTGATATATGAGGTCAAATTCACCTTTTTTTCGTATTTTCGTTTTATTTCCAATATGAAGACGTATATTCATGTCTATTGTTTATTTCATTTTCCTCTTGCACATGAAAATCTTTCAAATGAAAATTAACTGTTTAGGGCAAATTATTATTTCGGGATCTGATTTTCTTGGCAACGGTAAGAAAAAAGATTGTTAAATTTTATAGAAAATTGTCAATTTATTCCTTATAAAAATAATGAACTTTTTAATTTATAAGAAACATATTTGAACAAAATAAATAGAACATAGCCTGACTTTATTTCTGGTGTAAAAACCATATATATTTTTGTAAAGACAAAAAGGCATTAATTCATCCCTTTTTTATGTTCATTTGACTTCAAACAATTGCACATACTTTCTCATCTACGATATTTTTAGGTCTAGTTCCGTTGCTAGGCAACAATTAAAAGAGAATTAAATCACTGAAATGTGTAGATTTAAAAGAAGTAAATTTATAAAACTATTTTTAAATTATTGGAACGCATATATAAAATCCCTCCATAAGATATACACCGAATTTAAAAACTCTGACAAATGCATAGAGAATATTCCAAGCTAATATGAATAATGTATGATTCCAATTAGGAAATTTCATCATCTATAATTTACTATTTAAATCCTTCAATCATATGAGCCATTTCCTTTCAACAAATAAAAATGGAAAAATAGTCTCATACTATCATAGCACGTTTTCAACAATTTTCAAATCACTACAAATTCATGTTTGCTGTAATCTGCATAAATCATTATGCATCAGCATCATGAATCAAGATATCATTTCGAATGAGAGATATGCTACGTTTTGTTTCTGTATTGGAGCGATGCCAAATTAAAATGCTTTACATCGCAGTATCGAATAGGAAGAATAAAATGTTTACACTCATTTTTTTTTTATCCACAAATACCAGATGAATGAAGTCCTGATTATTTATCGTTAAAACAATTATATTCCAGGCCGCTACATGAAAAAAAGGAATTTAACAGACAATCGCTTCTGAAATCAGGAAAACAATTCCAGATCAATCCTTTTTTATATAACATAAAAATATTTAACTCATAATCATATGATACAAAATCTACTAGAATAAAAGATTAAAATTAAATAACACTTACCTTATGTTCTATAAATAATCATTCTAATGATATCCGTATATTATAATCCTAAAAGTTTTTTTCTTATCTTAAAAAAAAGCGTCATAGCTGATAAGTAATACCGATACATACAATACTTACTCCTGTTTACACTGAATATGCACTCTAAGCAAGAGTGATCGGTCACTCTTTCAGAGGAGTGACTATTCATTCTTGAAAAAGAGTACGTTTTAGTACCATATCAACGTAATTTCCAAGGTTACATTATGAAATGGATTTTTTGAAAATTATGAAGTGACATATTTTGGTGCTTTTCATTATTTTACTCCATATATTGTTTCAAAGTTGAACGAAAATATTTTAAAGTGTAAATACCAGGCTTTCACTCTCGGCACCGGAGTGACATATTTCACTCTCGACAACGGACTGAAATATGTCACTCCATTCTAGGAAGTGGAAAATTCCACTCTTTAGGGGGTGTATTTTTATAAAATTCACTCCAAGAAGAGTGAAAATGTCTGTGAATCGTTCAAAGACTGAACCTTTGACTCCTCCCAATTTCAGAGCGTACGTTTTTGAAGAAAGAACTGCAGACATTATGACTGTTTCTATTTTTTTTTTATCCAATTTTGAGTGTTTTTAGCCCCCCGGTACGGTATGCTATTTCTTTCTCCTAGCTTATTTTGTGTAGTCTCCAAAAAATAATGTTACCTTACAGAAGCCAGCCGTAAAACAAAGCAGTACGATTAAATACTCTATAGCAATTTTGTAAACTTCGAAGCATCGCACATTTTTGATTTTTATACCGTCGTATTGGAAAAAAAAGTTCTTTTAAATGCATTTTGTTTGAAAACTGTATCTCCATTTATTTTTGAAATATTAATTTATTTTGTAGTTTTTAGAGCCATTTACTTAATATTGGCAACGGAAGTACTCCATTTCTGTAGAAAGTAAAGGAAAAATTGTTCTAAAATAGTAATTACATATATTTGTTGCCATTTTCGCATAACAACCGAAAAAAAATGTAATTAAAATACGTGCTATTTTGAAAAAAAATATAAACGAATGATTTCTGTTAAAAAAAATTGAGCTATTATAAACGATATTTAATTTTAAGTATCTATGAATCATTTGATAGCCGGTTTTTTTTTTTTTTTTTTTTTTTTTTTTTTTTGAATGACGGCATCTTTTGGCTTCATTTGTGGATTATTTCGCGATAGTGATGTGCTATGCATGCTTTACTGTAGATATTTAAGAGTAGATCGTAAATGTGGAACCTAATTATAATACTTTTTTTTATAATGAATTATTTTAGATAATGTTTATCATATGGTGCAAAGTTACCCTAAATGGCTGGGTAACTTTGAACCAGGTTAAAAATTCATTTTTTATTGCTTTTATCATTATTATTCCTTAATTTTTGCTTGTCTGACAATAATTTAAGATCATTTCTTATCTTTTATGCCCCTAGTTCGAACAATATTCTTAAAATAAGAGTGTGGCAAATGAAAATAGAGAAAATGCGGATCAAATTTACCCTAAATGACTGTACTCGTTTGAATTATTTACCAATCAGATGACTGTAATTAAAAATATTATAGTGTAATTAAAATGCTATAAAGAACTTCATTAACATATATGAATTGCACCCGGACACTTTCAATTTTAGACATTTTGTCGAATATTTAATGATATATTTGTCAGATTTTTTTTTAAACTTCAGGATTATGAAGAATATGCTTGATTTCATATTTATCAATGGCGGTTTGATCAGAAGGATGATTAGGGGACCAACAAAAAATCAAAGACTAGAAAACAGGAATTCTGCTTTTTCAGATTTTAGTGAAAAAAAAATGTATATATAAATAGTACAAAACATATTTCAATTTTAAGACTTACAGCACACACTTTTATTTTATTTAAAATGACGTCATTCGCATCCGCTTAAGAATGCTATATTTACGATCCACTCTTAAACATCTAAAGTAAACCATACATAGGATATCTCTATCGCAAAATAATACACAAATGTAGTAAAAAGATGCCGCTATTCAAGAAACTCGACAAATAAAACGACTATCTAATGATTCATAGGCCTTCATTTGTTTGTAACATTAATGTAGACGATTTCAGTTGTGACGTCAGCCATGACGTTTTGGTTGGAAACTAACTATAAACAAACGGTTGCTATGTTGTATTTTTCATTTTGTTTGTGTGTTGCAGCTATATCTTATATCTATATCTCACATCTAAGTGTTTTAATACTTGATATGTACTGGTAACATTTCCCAAAATTTATATTTAAAAAGAAATGACGCATAGCAATCGTTTGTTTGGAGTCAGTTTCCAACCAAAACGTCATGACTGACGTCATACTGAAAGCGTCTATAGATACTTAAAATTAAGTATAGTTTATAATAGTTCCATGTTTTAACAGAAATTATTCGTTTATATTTTTTCAAAATAGCACGTATTTTAATTACATTTTCTTTCGGTTGTTATGAGAAAATGGCAACAAAAAGATATGATTGCTATTTTTCAACTATTTTCCCTTTGCTTTCTACAGAAATGGAGTACTTGAGTTGCCAAAATTAAACAAATGGTGCTAAAAACAACAAAAAAATTTATATTTCAAAAATGAATGGAGGTACAGTTTTCAAACGAATTGTATTTAAAAGTACTTTTTTTTTTCAATACGACGGTCTAAATGTGCGATGCTTGGAAATTAAAAAAATTGCTATGGAGCATTTAATCGTACAATGATACATCTGCTTTGTTTATTGCTGCCTTCTGTAAGGTAAAGTTATTTTTTGGAGACAAAATAAGCTGGGAGAAAGAAATAACATACCGTATCGAGGGTTAAAAAATAATAGTATTTTGGATCGCCCTGTCAAATAAAATGCACGAAATGATTTATCGCTACAGCTTACGAATATGTGGATATTGTACAATATGTGCAATCATTTGTGTAATCATAGCACATATAGTCATGTGGTTATATCGATTTTTTTTTTTTTAAGTTCAAAGAATTATTGCTTTTTTTTGTTGTTGTTTATATCATGCAGGGTTTTCTATTAAATTTAACGCCAGTTTCAGAAAATTTGATGAAATATAGTAGAAATCATATAGTGCAAATAAAATATAAATGTAATAAATATTTGATGGAATATGTGCAGCTGTATGATATATTTTTTATCTGCGCATGCGTGCACTATAACCTTTTTTTTCATAATTTAATGGATAATTACTCTATGGAGCAACTCATAAATAAAAGCCAGTCAAATATCGTGAAAATTCAGAAAGATGTCGGCGATAGATTGCGCTGATCTTTAGTTGCTCTCTAAAATAGTTATATGACTAGGGGTTTTCCATAAATTGTACTTTTTAATTTTATTAATTTTCATTTTTAACACTTTCCAACAAAGTTGAAAAGTGTTTATACATTCGGTTTGTCTGTCCGTCATTCCCTCTGTCCGTCTGGACGCCTGTCCACTCTCTAACTCCCGTAAATATACTCAGATTTTCATGAAATTGATAAAGGTTATTTAGAGTCACCAAACCATGTTTGGTGTTGTATATGAAGTATGTAGAATTAATCGTTGATTTACAGGAGTACTCAAAAATATTCCATTAGATTATGGTGTATGGGGAAAAATCGTTTGCAGAGTATTTTAATGATATTATGCAATTTCAAATGTATTGAAACTGATGTAAATCGCTGAACTTAACTACGGTCACGTTAGAACAGGGCATTCATAGCATTTTTCATTCATTCACAGGGACACACAAAAGAAATCGGTTACACTACAGTACTGTCTTTGATTAATAATGGCTGGAGTGTGCGGTTTAAAATTCGGTATGCGCTTTTCAATTTAACTAGTTTCTTGCATCTTACTCGTTATATATAAATTCTATACCTCAAATACAGTTCTGTACAAAAGTATTCACGTACCGTTCTCCTTATTAGAGGAAATTGCTGAAGGTAAATTTTCAACTGAAGTATATGTATCTCTTAAGTGAACTCAATTTTTACATGCATGTAGTTAATAGATTCAAATATATATATCATATACAGGGCTTCTGAAAAAATTTGCATAATTACCGGTTGTGGATTGGAACAGCTGAAATTGGGTTTTGAACTATATTATGCGTTTCCATAGGGTTGAATTAGACGTATTATTTTAATTTTTTTAAACGGTGCAGTTTTGTTACATTATTCTGAATGTGTTGGAAAATGTTTCATAATCTATGCTTGACGCTTGATTTTTTCTTACTTGTTTATTGATGCTTTAGTTCTTCTCTGAAAACCAACAGAACGAGCTTATTCCAAGAAAAAAAGAAATATCAAAATCTAACCATTTCTTCAAAATTTACTCGTGTTGACATTGATTAAATACTAACACCTTTGCAGAAAGCCAATTAATAAAAAATGACAATGTTTGAAAAATCCGTTATCATTCAGCAGCTTTTAGAGAGCAATTAAAAATCAGCTCACTCTATCGCCGATATCTTTCTGAATTTTCACGATATTTCATCGGCTTTTTTATGTGTTGCTCCATAGAGTTGACAATTAATTCATGAAAAAAGATATTTGTTATCGTGCTCGCTTACGCAGGTAAAAATATTTCAAACAGCTGTTTATATTTCATTAAACCTATACTAATATTATAGAGAGGTAAAGTTTGTTTGTTTATTTGTAGGAGGTAATCTATGGAACTACCGAACTGATTTAAAAGTAATGGTATCAAAATGATGGTGTTAGTCCACGTTCGAACATAGGCTATATCTTAAGTCGATGCCACTACTCAAAAGGGGGTGTAGGAGCAAAAAAGTTCTAAAAATGCGATTTTTGTGTTACTGAAGGGCCTAAAAACATGAAAATTGGAATGGTAGTTACTTATAAGATATAAATTATCTCTAAGAACATTTCTTAAAAAATTCGAATTTTAAAAGGGGTGAAAATGCGCGAAAAGCCTTCTAAAAAAATGTTCTAAATTGCGATTTATAATCAATCTCAGAAAGTACAGATTCGATTTTTTTTTAAATGGTGTGAAAACGATGGCGACACCTCTTCGCTCCAATATAAGCAATATTTTATGTCGGTGCCACTACCCCAAAAGGGGTGCAGGAGCAAAAAACTTTCTAAATATCGTTTTTTGTGATACTGCAGAGGATTGCAACTTGAAATTAGGCATGGCAGTTACTTATCATATCATATATATTATAAAGCAGTAAGCTCTAAAAGTTCTGCTCGAGTGTTTTCAAAAACTACCAGGTGGATTTTTTTCCAAATTGTATCATTCGATAGGAAATATTCCCGGGGTGGTTTATGAGAAAATATACAGGGATAGCTATGATTTTTGATAATAAATTTCGTATATTACTGCTATTTTGAACGGAAAGGTTGCCAGTGATTATCTTTTGGCGAAAGGTTTGTTGATTAAAGAATTAAGATGGCTATATCTGTTAGAAAATAATAAAAACACCTCGCGAATAAATGAAAAAAATACTGATATTTAATTTAAAAAACAACAAAAAAAAAAGTTTTAATAAGACATCATATCTATCTATACTCCTATTATAAAGAGGAAAAAATTGTTTATTTGTAGGAGGTAAGCTCAAGAACTACCGAACCGATTCCAAAAGTGATGGTATCAAAATGATAGTGTTAGTCCAACTTAGAACATAGGCTATATCTTATGTCGGTGCCACAACCCCAAAGGGGGTGCAGGAGCAAAAAACTTTCTAAAAATGCGATTTTTGCGTTACTGAAGGGTCTAGAAATATGAAATTTGGAATATTAGTTATAAGATATAAATGTTGTCTAAGAACAGTTCTTAAACAATTCGAAATTTAAAAGGGGTGAAAATGCACAAAAAACGTTCTAAAAAAAGTTCTAAATGGTAGTTTCTATATAATCTAAGGAAATACCAAACCGATTAAAAAAGTAATGGTATCAAAATGATGGTGTTAGTCCAACTTAGAACATAGGCTATATTTTATATCGGTGCCACTACCCCAAAGGGGGTACAGGAGCAAAAAACGTTCTAAAAATGCGATTTTTGCGTTACTGAAGGGCCTAGAAATATGAAATTTGGAATATTAGTTACTTATAAGATATAAATGATGTCTAAGAACAGTTCTTAAACTATTCGAAATTTAAAAGGGGTGAAAATGTACAAAAAGCTTTCTAAAAAAACTTTCTAAATGTTAGTTTCTACATAATCTCAGGAAATACCAAACCGATTTAAAAAGTAATGGTATCAAAATGATAGATACAACGTTTGCTCCAAGATAGGGTATGTTTTATGTCGGTGCCACTACCCCAAAGGGGGTGCAGGAGCAAAAAACGTTCTAAAAATGCGATTTATGTGTTACTGAAGGGCCTAGAAATATGAAATTTGAAGTATCAGCCATTTATTAGATATAAAGGATTTCTAAGAACCGTTTTTTAAACAATTCGAAATTTAAAAGGGGTGAAAATGCGCGAAAAGCGTTCTAAAAACGTTCTAAATGGTGATTTCTACACAATCTCAGGAAATACCTAACCGATTAAAAAAATAAAGGTGTCAAAATGATGACGCAACCATTGCTCCAACATAGGCTATGTTTTATGTCAGTGCCACTACCCCAAAGGGGGTGCAGGAGAAAAACGTTCTAAATTACGGTTTTTGCGTTACGGAAGGGCCTTGAATCGTGAAATTTAGAATGGTAGTTAGTTATAAGATATCAATGATCTCTAAGGACATTTCCTAAAAAAGTCGAAATTTAAAAGCGTTGTAAAAAACGTTCTAAATTGCGATTTCTAGCAATCTCAGGAAATACTGAACCGATTTCAAATATAATGGTGTAAAAATGATGGGGACAGATCTTGCTCCAAGATAGGCAATATTTTATATCTGTTTCCACTACCCCGGAGGAGATGCAGGAGCAAAATGAGCGAAAAGCGTTCTAAAAACGTTCTAAATGCCGATTTGTCACCAATATCTCAGGAAGAATCAACTGATTTCAAAAGTAATGGTAAGAAATTGATGCTGACAGCCTCTTCTCTAACACAGACGCTATTTTAAATCTGTATCACTATCACCTAGACGTTGCAGGAACAAAAAAGCGTTCCAAATTTCGATTTTTGTGATCGGTAGGGGCTAGCAACTTAAAATTAGGCAAGGTACATATTTATTACATATAAATGATCTTTAAGAACAGTTTCGAAAAAATTGGAAATTTAAAAAGGGGTGAAAATGCGTGAAAAGCGTTCTAAAAACGTTCTAAATTGCGATTTCTACTCAATCTCAGGAAATTCCAAAGCTATTTCAAAACTAATGGTTGCAAATCAATGGTGTCAGTCCCTGCTATAACATTGGTTATATTTTATGTTGCTGTCACTACCATCTGAGGGCTGCAAAAGCAAAACATGTTCTAATTTGCGTCTTTTGCATAACTGAAGGTTCTAACACTTTGAAGTATGTCATGGTATTTACTTACAAGATGCAACTGCTTTCTAAGAGCTGCCGAAAGAAAATTTCAAATTTAAAAAGATGAAGTGAGCGAAAAGCGTTATAAATTACAATTTTTATGTAATCTTATCAAATACCAAACCGATTAAAAAAATAATGATGACAAATTGTTGGGGATAGAACCTGCTCAAACATAAGCTATATTTTATGTCTGTGCCACTACCGCCAGAGGGTTGCAGGAGCTAAAAACTTTCTAAATTGCGATTTCTGTGATACTGAAAAGGCTAGAAACTTTAAATATGGCATGGTAGTTACTTATAAAATATAAATGCCCTCGAAGGACTGTCGAAAATAAATTCGAATTAAAAAGGGGTGAAGTGAAGGGGGGGGTGCGAAAAGCATTCTAAAAAAGTCCTAAATTACGATTTCTACGCAATTTCATGGAATATAAACCAAATATAAAAGTAATAGTTGCGAATCAATGGTAACAGTCTCTGATCCTACACAGACTATATTTTATGCCGATGATTCTACAACCTGGGGTTCACAGGAACAACAAACGCTCTAAAAAAGGCCTTTAAAAACTTTCTAAATTACGTTTCTGTGGAATATTAGGAAATAACAAACCAATTTCAAAATTAATGTTGGCAAATTAATGGTGACAGTTCCTATTTCAACATAGCCCTTTATATTGAGAGAGGTGGCACGACTTGGAATTTGACATGATGGTTAATTTTAAGATGTAAGAAGATGGTTTCTAAAAAATTCAAAGCTTCAAATGAATACTGAAATGAGCATAAATGTTTCAAAATATTTTCTTAATTATTATTTATTTAGTTTTATTTCGTTTTATTAATTTAAGTCTCATTTCTGCCTTATGCAGTGTAACAATGATGTTTAATCAAACTGTGTTTTAAATAGTAATTTTTTTAATTATTCCTAAAAGTAATAAGTACCTTTTAATAAAATATAATATTACCTTTTAATAAAATATAATATTACCTTTTAATAAAATAAAAATTTAGTTAGTACCTTTAATAAAAATTAGACATATAAATATCACTTGGCATATTTCAAATATTACGCGAGGAAAGCCGCGGGGTTTGCTAGTATATTATAAAGCAGTAAGCTCTAAAAGTTCTGCTCGAGTGTTTTCAAAAACTACCAGGTGGATTTTTTTCCAAATTGTATCATTCGATAGGAAATATTCCCGGGGTGGTTTATGAGAAAATATACAGGGATAGCTATGATTTTTGATAATAAATTTCGTATATTACAGCTATTTTGAACGGAAAGGTTGCCAGTGATTACTTTTGGCGAAAGGTTTGTTGATTAAAGAATTAAGATGGCTATATCTGTTAGAAAATAATAAAAACACCTCGCGAATAAATGAAAAAAATACTGATATTTAATTTAAAAAACAACAACAAAAAAGTTTTAATAAGACATAATATTATAAAACGAAAATATTTAATTTAAACATGGAATAAATATTTGTAATGCTTAAAGTATAAATTATTGTGGAATTTTAGAATTGGTACAATATTTGGCGAATTATCGTTTGCGATAGGTTAAAAAATGAATCTGAAAATTTGATTTGACAATTTTGAATGGCATTTTTTTTCTTTTTAGTTCTTTTATCGCTTGCGCCATGTTAATAAAAACGTGTCTGAAAACTTGATGAAATAAAATCTAGGTCACATTCTTTAGCCTTTTTTTTTTTTTTTTTTTTTGTCAATTTAATTATTATTTTTATACAATTTTCCCGTCATATGATTTACAGGAAAAACTAGAAGTATTTGTAAAAATGGTTGTATTAGTGAGTTACATGCTATTTATTTATTACCTTCGTTTCAAACAATGCAATTTTAAGCCAAATAAGACAAAAGTGTGAAATAGGCCGAGAAAAGAACATTTCGCAGTACATTTTTATATTCAAGCGTAAAATCATTTAAATTTTAGTGTAAATGTCTTCCATATAAACACATATTCTAAAATAATTTACTTTCAAAGATTTAAAATATTTTTTATCATAGTATGGAATACCATTACTATGGAAACATGCGTTTTGTTTTCCTCAAGCATGTGGTTTTTATATCCTCGAACTCAGATCATTACTTATTAATTGAATATTGTGTATTGTGTTATTTTTTTTTAACATGCTGAACATATTGTCGATTTCACTTATAGGAATATTCACTGCTTTAAAAGCTAGGATATAAGATTATTGTTAAGAAGATTTCTGCAATTATACGTTATTACTATAAAATAAATAAATAAAATAAACATTTTGCAATAAATATTGCTTGCTAATTTGTTTGTTCTTTTTAGCTTTTTCTGCATAACTTTCTTTTGCTTAACCATTGTTTAAAAAATGTTTTATTGAACATATTGGACTAATCTCACGAAATCGTGTCACCCGCCAATTAGCATATTAGATGGCGTATCAAAATTCAAAAGATTAGACAGATTTTGAAATTACCGATTACTAAATGGTGGCAAATGGAATAATGCCCTTGGACTTATCATTTCAGTCTAGATAGGATTAAATTACCTGGAATTTCTATCAGTATAAAGCGAATTATCCTGACGCACACTCTAGCGGCTAAACAGAGCAACAAATTAAGAGTTATTTTCATATACTGAGTTATTTACACAACAGACGGAAGATTAATTTACTCTTAAATATAAAGAAAATAGCAGACTTTTTTGTTTGTCCGTGTTATTATGCTCTTTAGAAAAATGCAAAATAAATCTTTGGTTTAGGTATTCACCAAAATGCACATTGCTAAAATTTTTGTACAACTAACTTTATTTATCATTATCAGATCTTAACCCTGGTACACGTGCAACAATGTTGTTACATCAATTTTAATGTTTGACGTGAACCCTCACAATGATGTCGATTACGGATGATTATAAAGATTTTATTGGATGCATGAGGTCTATTTTTCTACAAGATTAAGTCATCGAGTTTTTTCCCGGATTAACGGTTACATGATTTCAGCTGGTCTACAAAATGAAAAGACAGTGAAAATGACGTCATTTTAGATTTATTCAGGCAATTCATCTTTAAAAACACACATTTTTATGTTTCACTTTTCTTTTAAATATGAAAGTTAAACAATCTTTTTGTCTGCAAGTAATTTATCACTTTTTTGACAGTATTTCCTCTGCTAGAATCCAAAGAGGGGAAACAGTAGTAGCACAAGAGGATGTTTATTAAGAAATATAACTAACATCCAGTGAGATTGTATAAGCTACCAGAATCACATATTGCGCGAGCTAAGAGGCCAGGAGATCAAGGACAAACAAACGAAAATAAACCATCCGAGCATTATTCAAGTTCAATGGTAAATCTCTGCAATCATTGTAATGCATCTCTAATTTAGTATTGTCAGATATGAGAACATTTTAATTCCTATTGTCATAACGGCGTCATTTCCCTACCAAAAGTGCACAGTGAATAATCAACTAAAAGAACTGCTTCTTAATAGCTAAATTTTGTCCGACGCATAAGGTAATATAATATCGCAATGGCGTTCGCATCTTTCAGCAACGCGGAAAGGCATTCAAGCTAAAGGTCCATTAAAAAAAAAAATACAAGTTCGAATTCATCATTTCGCTTAATTCAAAGTTTATTTAGAAATACTGACCAGAGCAGTGGGCATACCCTGCTAGTGTGTTATAAACTATCTCAATGCCTGTCCGCGCCTTTTTTAATGGGGAAAAATGAGTTTGAAGAAATTGAAATTTTTAATAGTAGAAAAAAAAATGGTATGAAATCAGGCATCACTATCTTTCAAATATTTATGGTTAAAAAATAATATTTAAAGGAGGGCTCAGTGAAAAAATGGCATTTAAAACGAAAAAGACAGCTGATAAAAAAATAGAAAAAAAAGGCCCCCTTCACCTCAACAAAATTCAACGCACACTAACTTTATAATATTGTTATTATCTGTTATAAACTATCTCAAAGTTTAAAAGTGATCAGATATTTAGTTTTCCTCATTTTAACAAATACATTCATTATCTATACAAAATCGCATTGCTTCTATAAGTTTAAAAATCGATTTTTTGACAAGTCCAAAAATTGTGGACGGATTTCTTTTAAATGGACATATTATTAATTAGCGTACGGTTTTACATCCGGTTGCGCAAGAACCATATTCTAAAAGCAATGTTTAAAAAATTTTGTACGTGGTATTAAAAAAAAGCAGTATAAAAATTATCTGTTTTTTGTATCATGAAACATGACCTGCAGTTTGAAAGAAGCAAGCAGGCATGCTGCGAATACACTTCACATTCTTGTGAAAAGGGATATCTCGCTCAAACGAACCTCGAACCAGGACCCCGCTGCCTACGGCACCGTATAGCAGTCGTGCTGTGCACGCGCTGCAAACTCTTAAAAAAGACAATCTCGCTCGAACGATCCTCGAACCAGGTCCCCACTGCCTACGATACCATATAGCAGGTGCTGCAAAATCTTGCGAAAAGCAAATCGCGCTTGGGGGGCAAAGTGGGGTGATGCACACCAGAGATGTATTATATGATTAAGTGGTCACAAATCTTTCGTACAATATATCACATGAGGGGTATCGGCAAAATTTAGAAAAGTTCCCTCCTTGGAGGGGCAAAGTAGGGGGATGAACATCGGAGATGCATAATATGATTAAGTGGTCACAGATCTTTCCAAGAATGTATCACATGAGAGGTGTCGGCAAAATTTAGAAAATACCCCCTTTGGAAGGGGGCAAAGTGGGGAGATGGACACCAGAGATGTATAACTTGATTAAGCAGTCACAAGCCTTTCTAACGATATGTGACAAAAATGCGCGCCCCGCTCCCCATGATTTAAAAAAAAATATGTTTTATAAGATTAAAGTTTCAAACAGATTGTCTAGTTATATTCCCTAATTTTGTTTGTGCCCCTCCCTCAATCCCCCCCCCTCGAAATGCGACGTGCCATTCTTCTATATAATTTTTAATCATGTGTTATAACACACAAGTTTACATATTTAATAAGAAGCCTGTGTTTGACGACTCCGTCAAAAAAACGCACCTGAAACAATATGAAATATAAAGGTAAAAAAAAAAGGCATTTCACTCCTCCCACATTTCAATTTACTGTTTTTTGTTTATTTGACATATTTGAATTTTTTCCCCTTATGTGATTTTTTTTTTTTTTTTTTAAACAACCGAAATAGAAAAACCACAAAATTCAGATTATGTCAAATAACCCATGCAAAATAATAATAATAATAATAATTTAAGAGAAAAACTAAGGATATTGTCATCGGTTTTAACATTAGTTTGCGAGTATTGTAACATGACAGTGTACTAAGCTCATTCAATATCCTATACAATAAATGAAAAATTTGTGAATTTTGTCAATCAGGTGAGGGAATAAAGTTGTGAAAAATGTCGATTGGTCACCCCCCACCCCCCAAAAAAAATAAATAAATAAATAAAAAAATAAATAAAAATCAGGAAATTTGTTGATTGACCACAAGAAAAAAATAGGAATTCGATGATCGACTGCCAGGAAAAATATCAAAATCATATATTCATCTTGAAAAATCATAAATTTTTCAACTGGCACAGGAAAAAAATCATTAATTTTTGTCGATCAGTCACAAGATGAAACGGCAGAATTTGCCAACCGGTCACGAAACACATGAAATTTGATAATCGGCCATGAAGAGAAAATCATGAAATTTGTCAATCAATCATGGCGTTAAATAAAAAAGAAATGTAAATTTAGTCATTCAGTTCCAGAAAAATATTGTTAAATTTATCAATCGGTCACATGGAAAAAAAAAAGAAAATTTATCCCGTGCCAATAGTTGTATTAAAATAAAACTAAAAATTTTCGCAATGTTTTGGTATGTTGATAAGTAAAACCGCTCACAAGGACAAATCCGGAAACTCACCATGCTGCCGAATGCGTAAAAAAAAAAAAAAAAAAAAAAAAAAAAAAAAAAAAAAAAAAATGTGAATACTACTAATAAAAGCAGCCTCTGAACAAATCTCTTCAAAATAATGTTTTTTGAAAGGACACAAAGTCCCCTTTTTGAGAACAATGTGCCCTTTTATTATTTAATTCCTGCCTGGCAGCCCTTTTCGTCTGGAGTCGATGCTATAAATGTCCTTTTTTTCTTCTTTCTTACAAGAATACAGTAACCATTTGCAATATCATGGGTTATTACTTTGCTCATTTGGATATACCAATAGCCACTGTATTAAATTAATAAATATTAAATATTTAGTACTAAGAGATATTTTTGTACTTACTTTGAATTACAGAAAGGGTTCTGTTTGCAATGTCTTGTATATTATAAAGCAGTAAGCTCTAAAAGTTCCGCTTGAATGATTTCAAAAACTACCCGGTGGATTTTTTTGCAGAATGTATCATTCGATGGAGAAAATTCTTGCGGTGGCTTATGAGTCAAATATACAGGGATAACTATGATTTTTGGTAATAAATTTCGTATTTTATTGATATTTTCGACGAAAGGGTTGCCAGTGGTCATTTTGGCGAAAATTATATTTAATAAATGAATTGAAATGGCTATATCCATTAGAAAATAATACAAACATCTCGGGAAAAAAAAACTGTTACTTATTTACTTTAAACTAGAGAAAGAAAGAACAAAAACCAATTTAATGAGAAATAATATTATGAAATGAAAATATTTAATTTAAACATGAAAGGAATATTCATAACGTTTAAAAATTAATTAAGAAAGTTTTGAGTTGATACCATATTTGGCGATTTTATCTTTTGCGCGCCAGGTTAAAGAAAAAATGCATCTCCAAAATTTCATTATACAAAATCTGAATAACTTTATTTTTCTTATTTTAAAATAATTTTATTTTTATTTTCATCTATTCTCCCATTGTGTTTCTTACAGGAGAAATTAGAATTATTTTTAAAAATGGCTCTAACTGTGAATTGTACGCTATTTGTTTAATTGGGGATTTTAATTTATTTTTCTTGCCAAACAAAGTGATTTTAAGCCAAAAAGGCATAAGCCGGAGCGATTTTCACAATAATTATGTTTTTCTTTTCAGAGTACGAGAGCATTTTTAGGATACATTTTGGCCCAGATGTCATATTATTGGCGCGATTTTTTTCGGTTGCCAATTTGGCGAAAACATCAACAGCATAAACAACATAGCCCGGGTTACCACATCAAGCAAAATAACGACACTTTGGCGCAAGTTAAGTACCCGTTGCCTATATGATATTGGCGCTAGAAAAAAATCGCGCCAATATGGGGCGAATATGACATCTGTGCCTAATTTTTTACATTTAAGTATAACTATATAAATAACAGTTAATAGCATAAAAATGGAGTAAAATATTTAAATTTTAATATAAATGCTTTCCACATTCACACATATTGTGAAATCATTTACTCGAAAACATTTAAAAAAAAATTCACAATACTTCAGTAGGGAAACATGCCATATAAATACCGATTATTGTTTTCTCCAAACATGGGAGATTTTTGCGAAATATGATATATATATAAATGTAAATTGTTTAAATAACAGTCAATATTATAAAAATGGAGTCAATTATATTTTAGTGCAAATGCACACACGCATACAATGAAAAAATTAAGTTCACGCATAAAAAAACAAAAAAAAAAAAACCACCTTAAATTTCTAAGGCAAACTGCCCGTTTGCTTTTCTCCCAAACAAGGGATTTTTGCAAGCTAGAAATTAAATTACCGAATATTGTCCATTCTGTTTTTTTTTTTTTTTTTTTTTTTTTTTTTTTTTTACAATACTATTGCCAATTGCGTGCATAGAAATATTCACACTGTAAAAATATCCGAGCAGTATTCCTGTAGGAATCGAAAAAATATTTGCCCTTATCGAACCGGAAGATTTTCCGACCCAGCTCGGAATAAAATCAGTAAAAAAAAGGAAACATTCATTAAAACGGTACTTTACGGATTTTATTCCAATTTTACGGATTTTTTTCCGCTTTTACTGATTTTATTCCGAGCTGGGTCGGAAATTTTTCCGATACGGTAAGGGCAACTATTTTTCCGATTCCTACAGGAAATCTGGTCCTATTATTTTATTTATTTATTTTTATTTATTTTTTTTTTTTTTTACAGTTCACTGCTTCAAAAGTTTGGAACCAAAGTTTATTCTTAAGAATATTTGGAACAGATGATGTATATTCACGTGGTCGCCATCTTGAATTTTTTCTTGGCGTGAAAACCCTTTTTCCGCCAAGTGGTAAATGTCGCCAAGCAGCGATTTATGCGTATTTCAGGCTTAACGAAACTAAAATGTAAATAATAAAATATAAACCTTGGGGTTGCCTTTTCAATAAATGTCAGCAAAAAATCGCCAAGAAATCCGAGATGGCGGTACAGGATCTAAGCCGAATATTTATGCAATTATGCTTTATTATTATATGTATGTATATACAAAAACATTCTGAAATAATAATTGCTAGCTGAAATAAATTTTGGGAAGTGTTCCATATAGTTTTCTGGTTTTTATGGCGAGCTTCTTTTGACGTTGGATATTTCGATGTGGTTGTTGCGATGGCGATCTTCAGCATTTAGGGTTGAATTTTTTTATTACTTGATGCCACTGGTGGATAAATAATAATTTTGCATACATATTTTTGTTTTAATTATTATTTTTTCCGGGTTTTTTTTAAATGATATTTTTCTGTAGATGTAATATTATAAACATATCTTAACCTTTGTTATATAATCTTATGTTTTAATTTCGCATGTATAATAAATATATAAAATATCAAATATAAAATGTTATAAAAACATACATACGTATATAGTATATTTATTTGGTACTACTATTTGGTTATCCCGTCGACCAAAAATTTTATCGCCAAACTATAAGATTAAATGCCAATTAGGGTTGATCGTAAATGTCACATTCACTTGACTTTAAGCAAGTTACACGTGTTTACGTCATCAGGCGATTTTTATTTCGACCCTTTATTTGTATTTTTTTTAATGTTATACTAATTTATTTGTTCTTTCATTATTAAAAAAAAAAAAATGTCAATTTGTATAATTTGGCGAGTGGTTTGGCAATTTATATAATTTGGCGAAATTAGTCTTAGGGATAACTAAGTAGTACCATTTATATGTCTATCTCTCTTTATATATATAATTACATGTATAATGTATAAAACAAAAAGACAATTATGATGTTTATAATACAAAAATATATGTTTATAGAAATTTAAAACCATTTTTTCCGTCTCTTAAAAAATTTGCCTAAACGGTTTTTCGGTACCATTTTGGATTTCTTCGCCAATTGCGCCAAACAGAACAGTATGCGGATCTCTTCCCTAAATTTTTTATATTGTTATACATCATTTCTTTTTACTTTTTTTTGCATATCTTCTGTTCTTTTAGGAAGGTATTTAAAATATATTGGTCTAATTTTCCATAATTTTCTGGTCACCAGCCAAGTGTGTTTTTTTATATTGTTGGAAGTTTTATTTGTATTTGAATATTACAGAAGACAAAAACTATCAAATGAATATTAATCACCTGAAAATTATTTAAACTCAATGGTTAATCTCTGCAATCATTATAATATTCACTATTTTAGCTGTTTGGTAACCAGAGAATATTTAAACTCCTGTTGCCATAACTGCTCATTTCTCTAGTAAAAATGATCAACGAAAAGATTTGTGTCAAAAAAGCCCAAATTTTGCCCAACGCTTAAGATAATGCAACTGCGTAATGGCTTTCGTATCGTTTTCAGCAATGCAAAAACATTCGAGGGAAAGGTCCATATTGCTTTAAAATACAAAGTCAAATTCAAGATTTTGTTTGATTCATGTTTTGTTTTGAAAAATAGACCAGCGTAGCAGGCTTAGTCTGCTAGTACGATATAAATGATTTCTAAGACCATTTCTTTAAAAATTTCAAATTTAAAATGGGTTAAAATGCATGAAAAGTGCTCTAAAAAACGTTCTAAATTGCGATTTCTACTCAATCTCAGTAAATACTGATTCGGTTTTTAAAAAATGGTGTGAAAACGATGGCGACAGCACTCGCTCAAACATATTCCATATTTTATGTCAGTGCCACTACCCCAAAGGGGGTGCAGGAGCAAAAAACGTTCTAAATTGTGTTTTTTGTGATACTGCAGGGGCTAGCAACTTGAAATTTGGCATGGTAGTTATTTATAAGATGTAAATGATCTCAAAAAATTCGAAATTTAAAAAGGGTGAAAATGCGTGAAAAGCGTTCTAAAAAACGTTCTAAATGGCGATTTCTATGCAATCTCAGGAAGTATTAAACCTATTTCAAAAGTAACGGTATCAAAATGATGGTATTAGTCCCTGTTCCAACATAGACTATATCTTATGAACATGCTACTACACCAAAAGGTGTGCAGGAGCAAAGAACATTCTAACAATGCGATTTTTGTGTTACTGAATGGCCTAGGAAAGCGAAATTTGGCATGGTAGTTAATTTTAAGATATAAATGATCTCTAACAACATTTCTTCAAAAATTCTAAATTTAAAAGATGTGAAAATGCGTAAAAAGCGTTCTAAAACGTTCTAAATTGCGATTTCTACGCAATCTCATTAAATACTAAACCAATTTCAAATGTGATTGCTGGAATTTGATTGTAACAGCCCTTGCTCCAACATAGGCTCTATTTCATGTCAGTATCACTACCACCTGGGATTTGCAGGAGCAAAAAAAAAAACGTTCTAAATTGTGATTTTTGTGATACTGCAGGGGCTAGCAACTTTACATTTGGCATGGTAACTACTTATAAGATGTAAATGCTCTCTAAGGACAGTTTCTAAAAAAATCGAACGTTAAAAGGGTGAAAACGCGCAAAAAGCGTTCGTAATTGCAATTTCGACGCAATCTCAGAAAATATCAAACCGATTTCAAAAGTAATGGTTGCAAATTGATGGTGACAGTCCCCGCTCCAACATAGGCTATATTTTATGTTGTTGTCACTACCACCTGGTGGTTGCAGGAGCACAAAATGTTCTAAATCTCATTTTTTGTGATACTGAAGGGTGTAACATTTTGAAATTTGGCATGTTAATTACTTAAACGATGCAAATGCTTTCTAAGAACAGTCGAAAGAAAGTTCCAAAATTAAAAGGATGAAGTGAGCGAAAAGCGTTCTAAAAACGTCCTAATTTACGATTTTTATGCAATCTTATAAAATACCAAACCGATTTTAAAAATAATGGTTGCAAATTGGTGGTGATAGAACCTTCTCAAACATAAGCTATGTCGGTACCACTACCACCAGAGGGTTGCAGGAACAGAAAACTTTCTAAATTGCGATTTCTCTTATACTGAAGAGGCTAGAAACTTTAAATATGGCATGGTAGTTATTTATAAAATATAAATGCCCTCTAAGAACTTCTGAAAATAAATTCGAAATTTAAAAGGGGTGAAGCGAAGGGAAGGAGCGAAAAGCATTCTAAATCTAAAATGTCTTAAATTACGATTTGTATGCAATCTCAGTTAAAAATAAACCGATTACAAAATTTATGGTTGCGAATCAATGTTGACTGTCTCTGATCCTGCACAGGATATATTTTATGCGGGTGCCATTACCATCTGGAGTTTTCTGAAACAAAAAACGTTCTACACAAGCCTTTAAAAACTTTCTAAATTACGTTTTCTCTGGAATAGTAGGAAATACCAAAACGATTTCAAAATTAATGTCGACAAATTAATGGTGACAGTCACTGTTTGAACATAGGTATGTTACGTTATTGCCACTACCAACAGATAGGTGGTAGACCGTTAGACAAGAAGCTTGGAATTTGACATGGTGGTTAATTTTAAGATGTAAATGTATACTAAGAACGATTTCTAAAAAATTCAAAACTTCAAATGAATACTGAAATGAGTGTATTAAATGAGTATAAAAGCTTCAAAATACTTTCTAAATTTTCCTTTATTTAGAATTTTTTTAGTTCTTTAAACGAATTTTTATGCGACTTACATTGTCAGTTAGGTAATTTTGGGGGGAAGGATTTAGTATATGACACACATATCCTACGTTGCTTACTTATAGAGCTATGACAGTTTCAAGGATTTATGCAACCTATCTGTGAAAAAACAAGTGAGAAAAATCATGCGTCAAGCATAGATTATGAAACACTTTCCAACACATTCAGAATAATGTAACAAAACTGCACCGTTTAAAAAATCAAAATATTATGTCTAATTCAACCATATGGAAACGCATAATACAAATCAAAACCCAATTTAAGATGTTCCCATCCACAATCGGAAAATTGTGAAATTTTTTTCAGCAGCCCTGTATATGATATATAAATTTGAATGTATTAACTACATGCATGCCAAAATTGAGTTCACTTAAGAGATACATATACTTTAGTTGAAAATTTACCTACAGCAAATTCCTCTAATAAGGAGAACGGCACGCAGATACTTTTGTACAGAACTGTATTTGAGGTATAGAATTTATATATAACGAGTAAGATGCAAAAAATTAATTAAATTTAAAAGCGCATACCGTATTTTAAACCGTACACCCCATCAATTATTACTCAAAGACAGCACTGTACCGTAACCGACTCCTTTTGTGTGTCCCTGTAAATGAATAAAAAATGCTATGAATGCCCTGTTCTAACGTGATCGTAGTGAAATTCAGTGATTTATATCAGTTTCCATACATTTGAAAGAGCGTAATGTCATTAAAATACTCTGCAAACGATTTTTCCCCATATACCATAACGTAATGGAGTACTTTTGAGTCCCCCTGTAAATGAACGGTTAATCCTACATACTTCATATACAATACCAAACATGTTTGGGTGACCCTAAATAACCTTTATCAATTTCATGAAAATCCGAGTATATTTACGGGAGTTAGAGCGTGGACAGACGGACGGACAAATCGAATGCATAAACACTTTTCAATTTTGTTGGAAAGTGTTAAAAAGCTATTCTACATTCTTAATCCAGGAGAAATGTACCAAAAAAAGGGGGTTACCTTGCAAAAGGTCGGGTAGAAGATTTTTTCTTCTGAATTGTTTATAATGATGCCAACATGGAAAAAGCAAGTTTTCTAACAAAATTTCTTAAGGCTAAATTTTCTATGGCCAAAAAAACAAGAAAATTTTGGAACCTTTTTCGGGTTTTTTAAAATATCTCGATACCCGTTGCCGTAGCATATTATTTGTCAATTACAATATTAAAGAGAATAAAATTGTCTACAACTTTCATGCTTACAACTTTTTTATACACTCAATAGCAAGCGCAGTACGCCATTTCAAAAATAGGACAATTTTTTCAATTTTCTTACAAACCGTGAAAGACGCAGTTCTGCCCCGATTATTCAAATGTTTCACACTGATTTAATCTCGTATGTCAATTTCTATATTTAGTAGCAGTAAATTATGTGTTTCAGGGCTAAAACTAGCCTTTTTTGCACCCGTGGCAAACATGGATTTTGGCGCCCCTCCTCCCCCCCCCTCTTTTAAAAAGAAAATTTTCTACGGGAATTTTAATAAATCTCTAATAACCGGAATTAGAATTTTTAAGTGTGTAAGCATTAACCCTCTGTCTACCAGAAGGGTCCAATGGACCCGACATGTACATTCAAAATATTTATTCAAACCAGAAATTTCTTCAAAACAAACTAAATGTATAAATCAGACAATAATAAGTTAAATAAACAAATTAAATAGTTTTAAGTAAAAATTCTGGTGTAGAATGTTTTTATAAAACTTGAGTAAAATTTCCGGTAGTTCTAGGGTTAAATACGTAATGCTGAACTACGTAATCAGTTTTGCCAAATATTGATTCATTAAAACCTTGAAAACCGTACCGAAAGGAACCGAAATATATTCCTCTTTAAACAGGTTTCCATTTTAGAAGGTATAATTGTTCATATTCTATCTCTTGAAAAAATATATACTTTTTCTTTAAAGACCGAATTCCGGGTATACAGATTTCATTTTCAAACATTTTACGGTATTTGTCGTATTGAGGCGTTTAAAGTCACAGTTATATGAATTATGGGACTAAATTAGTCACACGAAGACATTCGCAAGGTAATATTAAACCTATGGGAACGTTCTTGACAAACATCTCGCTCGCCATTATGTTACTTTTGAATGATTTTTTTTTTTTCATGGGATACCTGAGATCAATATCTAATGTTGTGCTTTTGTACTTTTTCGGGTTTGGTTGCTTATATATATATATATATATATATATTCGGACACTTTCATTTTTTGAAAACTGTTTGGAACCCATTCTGAAATTTATAGTATCCAGTTTGAGCTTTAAAGCAATTAATAGATAATCTTAAAGTTTTACATATTTTTGCATGCTAAAATGATAAAATCTCTTGTCATATTTATTGATATAAGAGGGAATAAAATTGACAATATGTTTTAAAACTAATCTTTTAAATATTTTTTATAATACTAGTGATCTCAAATATTTTATTAAGAGAATTTATAAATTTTACAAGATATAAATGCATAACATTAGTTAATGAAATAATCTGGTGTCATTTTTATTGCAGCTATTTTATAAGGTAAAAGTATTTCTTTCATAAAAGATATTTATCTTTTGAGTCCCCTCTTTTATATGGAACTACAATTCAATGTTTGCTATCTTTAAAACAGTAAAACATTAAAACATATGTTATCAATAATTGGTAAATAAAACATACCATTGTAGTGGGGAATAAAATATGTTTTTCGCTAATTTTCATGGGTGATTTTCAAAAAAAGTCTCGTGTTTTACTGTCATTTCACATTTGCACAGAAAAATAGTTAAATATCATAATTTTAATTGTTACATTTTAACTATCATGTTTATTTATTTATTTATTTATTTGTTTGCACATACATCTGACTTGTGTGCTTGACATCTAGGTCCGCTTATAAGTCATCGTCAATATACAGGAACGAGATAGCACAATGAAATTTACAACACAGAGCAATTACATCCGGGAGCTCCACAAAGAGTGTGCAATGGAGCCAGCGAGAGTCGAACTCGCAGACCTCTGCTTGACGGCTGGCAGCGCGATGTCCTAACCGCTCGGCCACCGAGGCCTCCTATCATGTTTATTAATGATAACTTACAGATATATTATTATTTATAAACAAATTTAAAATAAGAAATATATTCTTTTGTAGTAAAAATGTCATTACCGTAGGTTGTCCCAACAAGCAATTTATTAGGTAAAGATTTGACAAAGTTCTATTTAAAACAGATGGTTATAATTTTTATAATTTAATTAAAAAAAATTATTTTCATTAATTAAACTTATCTATAATTCTTAATAATTTTTTTAAACCGTGTCCCAAGAAAGAGTGTCATTGCCATGCTTCTGACAAAAAGTTCCTCTGGATTTTTTTAGAGGCCAGCACATGCCTTTTTATCAAGGCAAAAGTACTCCTTAAAAGTCAACTTGTTATCAGGTTTAGGTGAATAGAGTAAATAGTTTTATAGTTTCAATAAAACAAGCAAAAATTTCGAATGTTTTGGTGAGTATTCTTTTGTAAGTCATTACCGTACCCAATTCTAACTGATAATTACATGAACTTTCATTTCTTAATCTGCTTTTATTATATGAGAAATAGAAAATCATTGTATGGGCCAGAAGATATAATGGCTGCCATTTATGCCTGGGGAAAAATAAAAATATTTTGCTTAATTTGCCATTACCGTGCTCACTTATGTCATTATACCAAGTGCATTAAAATTTCAAAATTAGTTTTAAAATGTTAAATTAGTAATTTGGTCTTTGCTGACGCTTGTATATTAATGTTTATGAGGCAAGATAATTATTTGCAAACAATTAAAACTTTCTGGCTATTTCTAAAAATTTGATTTGGTTATTCCAAAACATGGACAGATTTTGAAAATGGACCCTCCTATCCCATTGATACCTGGGAAAATATGAATGCATTATAAAATTTATTAAAATTAAGCAAAAAATCTTTTTTAATTGAAACAATTTAAGTTAATAGTTTTAAGCCATTAAGTTACTATATATTGAAAAATTCTTTTAAACAATGCTTTGAAGTTAGCATTGTATACACTTAAATTTACTATCTAAATATGAAAATTGTCTCATTCATCTACACTCTGCCCTACATTTAAAATTACATAAATTTATTGCATATAAAATGTCTGTTGAGATGAAAATAAAGACTTGAGTGTGGAAATAATAGATAAATTACTGCTACTAATTTTTAGAAGTCGACATACGCAATTAAATCCGCGGGAAACATTTGAATAATCGCGGCAAAACTACGTTCTTCACGATTTTTAAGAAAATTTAAAAAAATGTCCCATTTTTGAAATAGCGTACTGCGCTTGCTATTGAGTGTATAAGAAAAATGTAAATATGAAAGTTGTAGAGAATTTTATCTTCTTTAATATTGTTATTGACAAATAACATGCTACGCAACGAGTCTCGAGATATTTCCAAAAAATCAAAAAAGGTCCCAAAATTTTGTTGTTTTTTGGCGACAGAAAATTTAGCCTTAAAAATTTTGTTAGAAAACTTGGTTTTTCCATGTTGGCATCATTATAAACAATTTAGAAAAAAAAATCTTCTACCCGACCTTTTGCAAGGTAAAATGTGCATTTCCTCTGGACTACCTGTAATTTTAGGAAACATGCACATCCAAAAAGGTTCTTTTATTTTCAAATAGATATCGTATTAAAATTTTGGCATATCTTGATGTAATTATTTGTATAACAACAATTTAATTTTATTATTATTCATGTTTTATTGACGAATATAGTATAGTAATGAAAACAATTCATCTAAACTCTTCTTATTTTCCTTAGGAGTCGCTCCGACTTTATACCCCTATTCCATTATACACAAGGCGTACAGTGAAAGACGTACAATGCGGTAAGTTGATAATTCTAATTAAGAATTAATTTACCACATTAGCTGCAAACTTTTAAATTTTTTTTATTTAAAATTTTAAAATTTTAAACATAATTAATTTTTTATATAACTCTGGAAGTACTTACTCGTTTTACAAAATGTTTACACTTCTGTGTACAGAAAATGTGTCATTTTAAATGATCTTCAGGATTTCTTAAAATAATGATTATGAATTTCTTTTTAATTTTAAGTAAGAAAATGAAGTTTTTTTATGAGTGAGTTTTGCATTCATTAGCTTATTTTCACAATTATCACTCAAAATTAACAATCCTGAAGAGAATTTGTTGGCAATATCGCATAAAAGCTCTTTTGAAATTTTCATACAAAGATCTAGCAAGGAACTTTATATAAATCCTTTTAAAGCTGACAAATCGTGAAAAAATTCTTTCTGAGATAAATGAAGTTAAAGTCGGGACGAGGCACCTTAAAAATCAATTTTTTATTTTTTGTAAATTTCACTTTAAATAATATTCAAGGGTACATTATATGCATTATGGCATGCATTTATCACAAAAAAATGTTAAAAAAAATTTATTTTTCAGAAAAAAAAGGAATTTTACGCGTTATCTTATAAAACTTTCAAAATGCCCCCTGCGCTCTCCATATCAATGAAAATCCCCAATATTTTTTTAATAAAAGTTTGGCTTATATATATAAATAAAACAGTGTATCGAATTATATATATTTGAATATAAAGGTAAGGAAAAAAAATTCGAAAATTTTCAATTTGCCCCCGGTACGGTATGCTATTTTTTCCTCCTAGCTTATTTTGTATATTCCAAAAAATAACGTTACCATAGAACAAAGCAGTACTATTAAATACTCTATAGTAATTTTTTAAACTTCTAAGCATCGCACATTTTCGATTTTTATACCGTCGTATTGGGGAAAAAAATGTTCTTTTAAATGCATCTTGTTTGAAAACTGTATTATTTTTGAAATATTAATTTTTTTGTAGTTTTTAGAACCATTTGCTTAATATTGGCAACGGAAGTACTCCATTTCTGTAGAAAGAAAAGAAAAAATAGTTGTGAAATATTAATTATACATTTTTGTTGCCATTTTCTCATAACAAACGAAAGAAAATGTAATTAAAATACCTGCTATTTTGAAATAAATATAAACGAATGATTTCTGTTAAAACAATGGAGTTATTATAAACTATATTTAGGTATCTATGAGTCATTAGATAGCCTTTTTTTGTCAATTTTCTTGAATGACGGCATCTTTTTGCTGCATTTGTGCATTATTTCGCGATAGTGATGTGCTATGCATGCTTTATTGTAGATGTTTAAGAGTAGATCGTAAATGTGGAATTCTTAAGCGGATGCGAATGACGTCATTTTACATAAAATAAAATTTTGTGATTTAAAAAACGTGTGATTTAAGTCTTAAAATTGAAATATGTTTTGTACTGCAGTAGAGTCCCGCTTAACCGAATTATTTTCTTAAGATGGACTGGTGGCTTCTATTATTATGAAACAGCCATTATAAATGCAGTGTTAGGTGAAGATGAAAGATCTGATTTTCTGGTCAGAATGGGGAAAAAATTGGCCATAATTTTTTTTTTCATCTTAACCTAACACTTCATTTATAATGGCTGTTTCATAATAATAGAAGCCATCAGCCCATCAGAAGAAAATGAAGAAATGGAAATGACGGGAGCGACACTAAATTCAGGAAAAACAGAATTCCTGTTCTCTAGTTCATTATTTTTTTTTTCACCTTTATATTCAAATATATAAAATTCGATGCACAGTTTTATTTATATATATAAACCAAACTTTTATAAAAAAAATTGGGGATTTTCATTGATATGGAAAGCGCAGGGGACATTTTGAAAATTCTAAGATAACGCGTAAAATTTCTTTTTTTTTTCTCAAAAATAAATTAATTTTTTTTTTTTTTTTTTTTTGTGATAAATGCATACCATAATGCCTATAATGTACCCTTGAGTAATAAAAAAAAATCCATTTTTTGCAGAATTTTTTGCCCCGGACCCCCTTAACTCAACTATTTTGACTGACTTCAACATTAAATAGCTGTTGAAATAATTCTTTGATTTAAAAAGAACGAAAAATCATGCGTACAGCAGAGATTATGAAACCCTTTCCAACACATTCAGATTACTATAACAAAACTTCGCAGCTTGAACGAAGGTGACGTCTAAATAAATAATTTGGAAAACAATCTGCATAACCATAAAGTATTTGGAAACGCAATTTCTGCTATTATTTTCTGAAATAAAATGTGAGGCCAGTACTGCCATCTATCAGGGAAAAATGGAATTTTATATTTGGGGTAATGGAGGTGAGAATTTAGTGTGCGACAGAAGTAATTGTTCTACTAAAACAAAATAAATCACAATATAAAAAATTTAAATGTGCTTAAATATTTAGTATTTGAGACACTTGTGGAAGGAATAATAAATATGTAAATATATTTTTAAAATTAAACAAGTTATTAAATAACATTAACAGCCACACCAGGTGTGAGACATGCCACGGAGGTGAAAATTCACAATACTGTGCACCAAAAAAATAATAAATTAAAAATTATTATAAAAATTTCTATACAGATTTAAACGGACAATATTTTATTGCAATTAAAAAATATAGTTAAATGAATAATTCTTTAAAATTTTTACTGCATGTGACGGAAAGGTTACACTTTTTGAAGAATAACCCATTTATTAGAGATTATTTAATTAATATTTAACTTTAAATTTATTGCAGCTTATAAATTCTAGCTCAATTCAACAATTTACAAAGTACAAATATACATAAATGTAATGAAACATGTTTTACATCAACAAAGACAACAATTACAATATATTATCTTCTTCATTATTTTTAATTTTTATTAGAAAGTTAAACATTTTAATATTGCTAACTTAAGGGGTCTTGTACCTTTTAAACGCGTCGAAAATTAACGAAAACCTTCAAAGTTTGAATTAGTCTATATTCAGAACCTTTTTATATATAAACATGAAATTTTGGATATTGATTAAACAGATTGTGCTTTGTAATATGCTACCATTAGAAATTTATTAGCCTTTTACAGAATTTGCATATTGTTGAATCAAATAGATCTTTTTTTTACTCCATAAGTCATTGCGCGCATGATATCTTGAGAAAGTACGTATGAATTGTCATGAAATTGCCAAAACGCGTTATTCAATTTTCAGAACTAGTCACTGTAATGATCTATTTTAAAATGCAACATGGCGGAAAACAAGGGAATATCAGAGTTTTGTAGCAATAACTCTTGTATTTTTCGTTACAGCTGAAATCGTCATTCTCTAATCTGATTATAATTGACATGATGCTGTAAAATGGTGTTCATATTTTTGTGTAAAATTGTTTAAACTTAGAAATTAGAAACTATGAAAACTTTAAGGTGTCAAAAGACACCTCATTGTAGAAATAGATATTGCCTATGCATATTTTTATATCCAGGATAAGCTGGAAGAAAATGATATCGGTGAATTAATTTAACATTTATTGTACGAAAAGTAAAAAAATTAATTGTGGAGAAATAACTAAACTCGGAGAGTAATTTTAAGTTAAAATCTCAGAGGTGTCTTTTGACACCTCTTGGTAGAAATAGTTTTAAACGCGGAGAACCGTTGAAAATTTCCTTTCAGGACTTTCCGCCAATAAATCTTAAGCAGCCAATCTTGTTGAGAACTTGCGTCCCTGTATATGATCTATAAAATCCATAAACACCAAGTAATAGTTCAATTTAAAAACACATTCCGCAACTGAATACGCACTTCCAACAATTATTGCTCGTAGGTTTTAATAGTTCAATTATTGTTCACTTTCTTCAGTAGCCAAATTCTCACTCATAAAAACGACATTTTCAAAACTGAGCAAAAAATACTCAAATCTGAGTATGTCGCATAGTCAAAATGACTCCAAATCAAAATTATTCAAGTTTGAAAATCGTATATACTCGTTTCTGAAAACACAGACATACTCAAATATGATCGCATGATGTTTTATTCCTGAGTGTGTGCATGTTTTCAGAAATGAGTATATGCATGTTTCAAACTTGAGTCATTTTGATTTAGAGCCATTTTGACTGTGCGACATACTCAGATTTGAGTATAGTTTGCTCAGTTTTGAAAATGTCGTTTTTAGAAAGTACACAACATGGTGCATAGCTAATCCTAATTTTAAGATAACTTATAGAAATGAAATGAGTATACAATAAAAATAGGGATAAATATTTCAAAAACACAAAATTAAATTACCTTCAAAATTTTCAATAAAATCTTGCAAATTCCACTTGCGAAGTCTTTCTTTTACGAATTCATCCATTCTTCGGTTTCGAAGGCTAAAGAACAAACTCTACGCTTTTGCGATCACATTACGAAGGCTTTTAAGTGTTCTTCCGCGATTACAATAAAAACGTAGTACGCCACATTTCATGTAATAAAATATTATTGAAAGGAGCGTTTCGTTCGAAATCATAACAAATGAAATAATATGAATAAATTCAACTACACTGGCAAAATTTACTACATTTAACTAATAAAAAGTAATATTGTTTGAAACTGAGTATTTCCGATATTTCCAGATTGAAAGCATTGGGTCGTCATATTTGAAACAAAAAGTTTCATAACAAAATGAAAACATCTATTTGCTCAAATTTGAAAGTGCCATTTTCCTCAGTGTAGTTAGAGCGGACAGACAACCGAATTCATAAACTCTTTTCAGCTACCGGGTGTCCTAAAAAGGACTGACTGATTTTAAAATTCAATAACTTGCAAACGGTGACAGATATTTAAAAAAATCTTGCAGGAGCGTTATGTATGATGTCAATAGTTTTTTTAACAGAGATTCTTGATTTTAGTTCAAATTACAAACAATAGATGGTGCTGCGGGCATTATGTGCTAAATCCAGGCCCAATATTTGGTACTTCGGGACAAATTCAATACATTTTAATCTCCTTTTTTTGTCATAGGAGAAGAGAAAAGCCAAAAAATCCCGCTTGAATTCATCGCCTATTGCTTGCAGCGCAATCTATTGTTCGTAATTCGACCTAAATTTGAGAATCACGATAAAAAACTCCTGGCATCATACATAGCCTTCCTGCAAGAATTTTTTAAATATCTGTCACCGTTTGCGAGCTATTGAATTTAAAAATCAGTCAGTCCTTTTTAGGACACCCGGTATTTTGGAAAGTGTTAAAAACTGTCTTTTTTCTTGCGCCATATAAAACAAGAAAGAAAAAAATCATGCATCAATCATAGATTAGGAAACACTTTCCAACACATTCAGAATCATGTAAAAAAACTGCAGCGTTTAATAAGTTGAAATATTATGTCTAATTCAACCATATGGCAACACATAACACATTTGAAAACCCACTTTCAGCTGTTCCTATCTGCAATCGGAAAATTATCCGAATTCTTTAGCAGCACTGTATACGATATATAGCTTTGTATCTATTAACTACATGCATGCCAAAAGTGAGTTCACTTAAGAAATACATATACCTCATTTGAAAATTCTCTTTCAGCAATTTCCACTCATAAAGAGAACGGTACGTGAATACGTTTGTGCAGCCCTGTATTTGAGGTATAGAATTTATATATGACGAGTAACATGCAAAGCAGTAGTTAAATTTAAAAGCGCATACCGAATTTTACAACGCTCTTCTAGCAATTATTACTCAAAGACAGTACTGTAACCGATTTATTTTGTGTGTCCCTGTAAAGAACGACAAATGCTATGAACGCTCTACTCTATCGTAATTATCTTGTAGTGAAATTTAATGATTTACATCAGTTTCAATACATTTTAAATATAGTGATGTCATTAAAATACTCTGCAAATGATTTTTCCCCATATGACATAATGTAATGGAATTATTTTGAGTGCCCCTGTCAATGACCTATTAATTCCACATACTTCATATACAATACCAAACATGCCTTGGTGGTCCTTAATAACGTTTATTAATCCATAAGCACTTTTCAACTTTGTTGGAAAGTGTTAAAGAATTATCTTTTCTAAATATGAAATAAATCTTTATTGAACATATGAAATTTTGAATCAAAAATTTAAAAAAAAATCCTAAAAAAATTAGTCAAATAAAAAAAAATAACTGCACACTGCTCACAGCAAGCTTGTGAAGTATGTCTTTACCAGAGATTAAATTGATATGCATAGTTTTAACTCCTATAAAACTTTTTTTAACTGTACTATTTTGACTGACTTCAATATTAAATAGCTGTTGAAATAATACTTTGATTTAAAAACTGTCTGCTTCCTTTATTTATAAAACTACAAATTTTCATCCTTTTACATAGCTGAAAAGTGTTTATGAATTTGGTTTCTCTGGGCGTCTGTCCGTTCTTTAACTCTGTTTAAAAAAGGCGGATTACCATATAATGGATACATGTTGTTGATATGGTCTATGAGGTAAAATCAATTGCAATTATTGTAATGATGCTGCACAATTTCATACATATTCAAATAAATATAGGAGAGAGTAGCACACCGTGAGACAGCAGCCGCTTTGACATATAGTTGTAACTTTTTCTCCAAGCTGGCACACACACATAACAACCTCATCTTATGCAACACGTGGATGTAGTTTCGGTACTTCTGTTACTCGTCCGACTAAATAGTAAATAATTCTTTATGTTATAGTGCTTAAAGTTACATAAACGTCAATTTTAGAGTTTATTTCCTTGAATATGACATATATTTACTTAACCAAACCTAGCTATATCTAATAATAGACTAATCCGACAAAACGACATAAAATTTTTAAAGAGATGAAATTGATCTAACAGATGTGGCATCCATTTTGTTACAACGTAACGAAATTACACAATGAGACACACAGTTGTGGTACACTACTATGTGGTTCTGATGTCCAAAAAATGTTATTTATTAATAAAAGAAGGTTCTTTCTGTGTGTGTGTGTGGGCGTGCGATGGCTAGGGAAATCTATTAAACGTAAGAGGCTGAACATTTGCATGAAGGTAGCCCAACGTCTGCCATTGTCCACCCGAGGCTCATATTTTTAATATTTTGAGAATCTAGAAATATTAATTAGAAATCATAAACTGCAGAAAATTATTGATAGAGTGTAAAAATGTATGATTTATGAAAATATATGCATTGTCTGTGGTACACCAGTGAGACAATTTCCGATACTCCGTTATGCTGCTTCTGTGATTTTATAAATAAGTTTTTAAAAACCATTTATGCATTAATGTGTAGCGTATTTGTGTAGCTTAAAGATGTAGCAAATGTTTTTTCAAAAGAATAAAAAACGTCGCCATTCGTTAAGTAATAATAGTTTTCGTCTGACTGTGTACTGCCCTCCCCTACATCACTGTGGTGCACTAGAAGATATTTAGAAGATTTAGAAACTATAACATTAAAATTTATAAATATACAGATTTACCTGCAACCATTTGGAACATTTTTTGAAATTGGAACTATACGTCTAAAACTTATGGTTTAGTCATTTTCATTCGTTCAGTAATAAAAAGTGACATCCTGTACATCAGTTACAATAAACGTAATTCTCCATTTTTGATGCATATAAAGTATCAAAGGTGCTCTCATCCTCATAACAGTTTTATTTTTATTTTAGGAAAATGCACAGTTCCCAAAGGTACAAACATCGTATTTTTACCTTACTTAGCGCACAGGGATCCGGAGATGTTCCCTAATCCAGAAAAGTTTGATCCAGAGAGATTCTCAGCGGGAAATTCGGAAAAAAAGTTAATCATTCACCCTTTTGCTGAAGGGGTGAGGAATTGCATTGGTAAGTATATATATGTTTCAAAAGCTTTTAGAAAAAGATGTTTTTAATTTTTGAAGGTTTTAATCCTGATTTCATTATGCACGAGGGTGCACTGTTAAAAATTTGCAGCATTCTGGCCGGTCATTTGACCGTTTTTTCCGAAAACGGTTACACAACAGTAATTTTACACTATTTTGACCATATTATTGGCCATTTTATGGTCAGAATATAGTTAAATTATGGTTATGAAACCATTTTTTCAAAAAACGGTCGAATGACCTGCCAGAATGCTGCAAAATTTTTAACAGTGTGTATCAATAAGTTTTTGCCCTCATTTACAAATAATTGAGTGAAATTTATGAGATTGCTACATTGTATGAGTCCTTTTCTATAGAGTCACCGTGCAGAGTAACATATTTCTGCAAACAGTATTTCAAAAAGAGGGGGGCGGGATGTATTCAAGGAAGCGCGATAGTACACCAAACGGGGGTCATTGTTCTAACTGTTGCCGACACCCACATGTGACATATCGTTGGAAAGGCCTGTGACCACTTATTCATGCTATGCATCTCCCAAGCCCCTCTCCTCAAATATGCCCTCCGAGGTGCACTTTCTTAAATTTTGCGGATTTCGCATCGGTAAAAGTTAGAAAACTGCCCCCCTTCGGGTGTATTATCGCGCCTTCTGGAACACATCCTCCCCCCTCTCTTTGAAATACCGGTTGCACAATTGTGTTACTGTGAACATTGACTATGTAGAAAAGGATTCATAAAATGTAGCACTTTCATAAATTTCACTCAGTTATTTCTATGTGAGGGCAAAAACTTATTGATACACCCTCGTATGTGCTGAACCAAAATAAAATGTTATGTTGATAATAATATTATAGAAACCTTTTAGAAAATTCGCATCGGTAAAAGTTAGAAAACTGCCCCCCTTCGGGTGTATTATCGCGCCTTCTGGAACACATCCTCCCCCTTCTCTTTGAAATACCGGTTGCACAATTGTGTTACTGTGAACATTGACTATATAGAAAAGGATTCATAAAATGTAGCACTTTCATAAATTTCACTCAGTTATTTCTATGTGAGGGCAAAAACTTATTGATACACCCTCGTATGTGCTGAACCAAAATAAAATGTTATGTTGATAATAATATTATAGAAACCTTTTAGAAAAAGTGTAATTTTGAGATTAGAAGGCTTCTAAGACAACTTTATATATATTAAAAGCAGAAAAACCAACGTTTAAAAATGCACAAATAATACATGAAAAGCAGCAAACAGCTGTTTCGAATCTACAGCGAGATTCTACTTCAGTGCAAGATAGGGAAAAGGAACAGCGTGCTAGAAAAAGCAAGGTGGAGCAAAATGATAGACAGAGACGAGCTGGCTTATATAGCCGAAGCGGGTAGCGAAGGCGCCAAAAACAACCAATGAGAAAGAAGCAGTGGAAAACGACTGGGTGGACAAGTAGCGTCATCTACCGGAGAAGGAGAGAAAAAGAAATAAAAAAAGGGGGAAATTAAATTAATGCTTTCCAAATACTTGGAAAATCAGGACTACTAGATAAGTCATTGACTAAAGAGTGAGAATTTTTAATGATATGGTAAGCTTCCCAAAAATCAAGATCAAGGTTAGAAGAACATTTTTGGATAATGATGGCTGAGGAAAAATCGAACCTATGTTGAGAAGACCAAGAATGTTGAGCAATAGAAGAACGTTTAAGTTCCTGATTTTTAACATAACCTTCATGCACTTTTAAACGACATCTAAGAGCACGTTTAGTCTGGCCAATATAAGAAAGGCCACACTGGCAAGAGATATGGTAAATACCCCAGTTATCTAGGCGATCAACGGTGTGTTTGAGATTTGAAAAAGTGATTTTATTGACAGGAGAAAAAATAACATTAAAATCGAACCTTCTTAAGATTTTAGCAACTTGCTGACTGATATTAGAAAAAAATGGTAACACAACTGAAGTATTAGAGTTGGAATTAGAATGCTTATCAGAATGGATGGATTTCGTCAATTTCTTATAAATAAAATCAATAATATTAGAGGAATAACCACGATCAACAGCAATAGCTTTGAGGTAATTAAGTTCAGCACTAAGTAACTGAGGAGTGGAACAAATATTGGTTGCCCGAAAAACAAAAGTATTGAAAGCAGCGAATTTCTGGTTAGGGGGATGAGAAGAATACCTGTGAGGTGGGAGACTGACAGCAAAAGGTTTACGAAAGACGGTAGTCTGAAAGCCATTTTCACAATGAATAACAAGGACATCCAGGAAAGAAAGACAGTTATTGGTCTTAATTTCAAAGGTAAATTGAATGCAGGGATCAATGGAATTCATAATAGAGAGAATATGATTAATATCCGAATTCATATCAACCAGCACATAAACATCATCAACATAACGAACATAGTACGGAAATTACAAAATTTCAAAAAGTTTGACCTCAAAATAGTGCATATAAATATCGCATAAAATTGGACTAAGAGGATTACCCATAGCCAAACCGTCAATCATACGGAAGAAATTACCATTGAAAACAAAAGTATTTTGCGACAAGCAAGCGCGAGTGAGAAGGATAAGCTCCTCGATTTCAAAATAAGAGAAATGGAATTCAGAAAGCCTTTTCTTGAGGCAATCTAAAGCCCCCTCAACCGGAACGTTTGTAAACAATGATTTAACATCAAAAGAAACCACCATGTGACCCTGCGGCTTAAAATTACGAAGTTTTTAAACAAAATCAAAAGAATTCTTAACAGTGAAACAGTTACTGCTCAAAAGTGGGGAAAAAACAGAAACTAAATATTTGGCAAGCTTATAAGAAGCTCTACCGATACTAGAGACAATAGGTCTAAAAGGAATGTCAGGTTTATGGACCTTAGGTAAAGCATAAAACGTGGCACAATGTGCAATAGACGTAATAAGATTTATGCTTTACCTAAGGTAAATTATTACTTAATACCACTTATTTACATTTGTATGCTTTCCAAATTTTGAAGAATTTTTTATCAAACTCTGTTACGCCAGTTCTAGCAGTTTCAGAAGTGACCAAGCTTCTTAACAAGCATATGGTGATTAAGTTAGCAATGTCAGAGTGGACCAAGCCACTTGATCCACTTTTGCATTGGCAACTTGATATCCAAGTTACATTGGACTGTCTATGTAACTGGCTCCATCACTTGAATAGTTTCGAATCTAATAAATGAAATTGCAATGTACAGCCAATAGGTGACATGACATACAGAGCTTTGACACTGAAAATTAAACTCACACTCACTCAAATTATTTCCAAAGCCCTGGTAATTTTAACATCACTTTATTAACACAAAAGCACAATGCAGCGCACAGCCGCTTTTTCGAATACTCACATCTCCAACACAATACTCAAAGCACCTATTCGCTTCACTTCAGATTCTTGTCACTGAGATTTTAATTATAGGTGGCGCGGCATGTCTCTCTACATGGAACAGATACTTCAAACTACAGTGGCTAGAATATATAGTGTGCCGTTCGACGCTAAAAAAGTGACCGGGAAAGTAATCCTCCAATAGATGGCGCTGACTGTAGTAGAGACTGGAAATTTCCGAAAGCAGATCGGACAAATTAATGCTTTTTCGATACTTATTTTAATATTATATAAGAAGACATTTAAATATAGGAATTAATATTTAGATGAAAACAAGTCTGAAATACTTCAATAATAAATATATTATTTACAAACTGTTATTTTAGAACAGAGACATATTTTTTAAATAAAATTTATATGTGTGAAAAGTAAATAAATTCAAATGTTAAGTTCGCTTTAGCTTTATTTACAAATAACAACTGTTCACTACTTCTAAAACTGTGCAAACATACAATGAATATTTAAAAATACACTCCCAATAGCAATATTTACTTTGTGTTACTTTCAAAACAAAGCCCCAGTTGTTAAACAAATCTTTCTTACACTTGAAATCACACATTAAAATTCTTAAGATTTTTTTTTTTTTTTTTTTTTTTTTTTTTTTTTTTTTTTTGTAATGAATCCATGTATGAAAAAAGTGAATAAATTCAAAGGTTAAATTTGCTTTAGCTTTATTTACAAATATGAAATATCAACAACTGTTCACTACTTCTAAAACTGTGCAAACATACAATAAACATTTAAAAGTAATCTCCCAATAGCAATATTTACTTTGTGTTATTTTCAAAACATAGGCCCATTTGTTAAATAAATCATTTTCACATTGGAAATCACATATTAAAATTCTTAAGAGAAATTATAAACATTTGTTTCTTTATGAATTATGTATGAAAAGTAAATAATTTTTAAAATAAATTCAAAGGTTAAATTCGCTTTATCTTTATTTACAAATACCAACAACTGTTCACTACTTCCAAAACTGTGCAAACCAGTGTTGAATTCAGACACTTTTCTCCGGGAGGGATTTTTGTAGCTCCGGGGGATTGGGGGGGGGGGGGGAGAATTACACTTTTTGACCATTGAAAACAAAATATCAAATCTTCCGGAGGGACATCTCATTCCTCTGTGGAGGAATCTCCTTCCCCCGGGCCCAAGGTTCGTAAATATCGTGATATTTTCGAAAATATAAAAAATATCCGATATTTTCGATATTATATCCGATATTTTCAAAATAGTCAACTTACTGCTGACAATAAATATTTTTAAGCATAATATAAATTAAAAACTAAAACATATTGCACTTATCATGAAAACTTAAACAAACAATATTCTAAAAATGCATTTTTTTTCTTTTTACTAAGAACAAAATTGGAGATCAACTAATTGAAAACAGATACATTTTGCTTTATACAGTTATTTAAAAAACAAATTACGACAACCAGGCGCAAAACAATACCTTTGCTGATATTTTTTGTTAGTTTTTCACTCATATTTTGTTTCTTAAACAGACATAATTAAAACTTTATGGGAAAAACTCGCGTTTGTTTACAATATGCTTCACTGTCACGGCGCTAAATGCTTTCAAAATTCCCAGTCGGTGATAACATGCGCGCCACCTTGCGGCGTCCTTCTTTCACGACCAAAAAAAAAGCGTTATGGTAACCAATGAACGGCACACTATCTATTCAAGCCACTGTACTTCAAACTCATTAAAATGTTCCTCTCTGGTTCTCAACGCTTTTATTTCAACACATCTATTTTGACGTACCGAATGAAAAAAAAATATCCGGTTGCAAGGTCGTAACGGGAATAGATTTAGACGATATATGGGTTTGCTTAGCCAACACACGATAGAAATTTTTTCCTTGCTTTCTTTTTAGCGTTTCATGCAAAAAATCAATGTTCTTTTTTCCTTTAATAATTAATTTTAAAAACTCTTACATGTTTTTTTTTTTATTCTTTATAATCGATTTCCAAAAGTCTGCTCCACTTTAGGGGTACAAAGTATAACATTGAATAGAAAAACTCATAATAATAATTTTCTAAAAATTCTCATTATCTTAATAATAAGTTTCTAAATGTAATGTATTAATAATTCTTTTAAACATTAACTCGTCTGTCAGCTTATATATGAATTTATTTACATTTACATAAAAAAATAATTTTTAATTCTTTAAAACTATAAAAGTGTTAATAAAATCAATTAAAATGTTCGTCTTTCATTCAGATAAGATAAAAAGAGGATGATAATACAGGAGATAAGATAAGAAATTTAGTTGTTAAAAAAGCTGGAAAATCAAATGACAACTTCAGTTTCGAAACTACGTTGTCTTCCGATTTTCAGAAGGTTGGGATTTACCAACAATTAAATAAAAAATATTTTCAATAAGTAAATACCTATCTAACACCAACCAGATATTTCCTGCACCTTAATTTCAAAGGTTGAATGAATTATATCATTAGAGAAGTATAAATTATTATATTATTTAATTAAGAGATTTCTATTATGCATAACATTGAACACGCGGGCTATTTTCCCCCTGCTTTCATAGCTTCATGGCGGTTTGTAATTCAACTGGCTGACGAGTGACCATCAAATCCGATCTCCTGTTATATATGTACCTCAGTGGCAATCTGCTGCCTGTGCCTGTCATAAGCTATCAATCAATCAGATTTCAGAACATGCAGCAAGCCTTTTTTTCTTTATTTCGTGTTAAAAATTGGCAAGAATATTTCTTTTCAGAATATTTTTTCTCAACTTTGATAAAGTACAAATTCATTTCGTCAGTTTTATGTTCTCATCTGCTCTTGGAAAGTGCCTCTGCAGGAAATAAATTTATTTATTCTTTGTGTTTCGCCGTTAACTTCGGACTATTTCAAATGTGTATTTTTTAATGGAGAAATGACTTTTTCGATTATTTACGTTTTGGCCAAAAACTTTATTGTCCTTCTTTGTAAATGCTGTGAATGTGCTACCTTCTACCTTTATTCACAGAATTTCCGGAATAAATGTTGAAATTTCATCTAAATTGTTTACATTAGACATCCTCTTTTATATTATTAAACGGTTAAGTTTTGTTGCATTATTCTAAATGTGTTGCAAAGTGTTCCATAATCTATACTTGATACATAATTTTTCTTTCTTGTTTGTTAATGTAGGCAAAAACTTCGCCATGATGGAATTGAAAATCGTTCTAGCTCATGTGATAAAGAATTTTAAAATAACATCGCTAGATCATCCAGAAGACATCAATATAACTTGGGAAGTTGTCCTAACGACTGTAAAACCATTGCGCATGAGCACAACACCAAGGCTACGTATTACAGTTCCAGCATAACTTATGGATCTATATAAAATTGTTTTCATACGTATTGTACTCAGAGTAAATGAAGAGTTAAATCTAGAAAACAGGAATTTTGCCTTTTTCAGAATTTATTGTCGCCCCCGATGAAAAAAATATATCTGTATATAAATATAGATAGTTCAGTTTTAAGACTTAAAACGCGAGTTTTATTTTTTATAAAATGACGTCATCCGCATCCGCCGAAGAATTCCTCATTTACGATTCACTCTTAAACAACATCTACAGTAAAATATGCATAGGACGTGACTATCGCTGAATAATACACAAATCCAAGAAAAGATATTTCGTCATTCAAAAAACTGGCCAAAAAAGAAATCGGTTATCTCATGATTCATAGGCTTTCATTTGTTTGTGATATTAATATAGATACTTAAAATTAAATTAATATGGATTATTAATAGACATTAATATGGATACACAAAATTAAATATAGTTTATAATAGCTCCATGTTTTATCAGAAATCATTCATTTATATTTTTCCAAACTAGCACGCATTTTAATTACTTTTTTTTCAGTTTTTAGGAGAAAATTGCAAGAAAAAGATATAATTTCTATTTTTCAACTATTTTTCCTTTACTTTCTACAGAAATGGAGTACTTGAGTTGCCAAAATTAAACAAATGGTGCTAAAAACTACAAAAAATTAATATCTCGAAAATAAATAGAGATGCCGTTTCCAAACACTGCATTTAAAAGTGCTTTTTGTTTTCAATACGACGATATAAAAATTGAAAATGTGCGATGTTTAGAAGTTTAAAAAATTGCAGTAGAGATTATTCCGTACAATGATACATCTGCTTTGTTTTACGGCTGGCTTATACAACGTAACGTTATTTTTTGGAGACGACACATTAATAGGTGGGAGAAAGAAATAGCATACTGGGGGCTAATTACTCAAAGTTAAAAGAAAGCTTTAACATTTTGAATGAGTATTACGCTTTTAAAACAAAGGATTTATGACCGAAATGCAGGTTGCAACCGCTTTATGCGATTTTACTTAAAGCGATTCTGAAATTTCCTGCTCAACACCACAAAAGTTTCTGACACATTTCCTGATTCCTTTTTAAAGTAGAAGCATAAAATTGGTAGGAAAGAACATTGAAGCAATTTGGGATTGAATGGCGATTTCCGTTTTTTTAAATAAATAAATTACTTATCGAGTTATGTGCGATGACCGTTTTTTTTCCGTGCAGTCGCGTACGGAAATTCGGTTCCGAACGTCAATTTTGACAGTATTTTCTGAAAGATTTTCTACTTTTGCCAAAAGCTGAAAACGCCATTCGATGGCGTATTTTTTAACAAGAAAACGTGCCTATTTCATGCGTTTCCGAACAAAATTGAATTCAGAAATGTGTCAGAAATTAGCTTCTTTGGATTTGACAACAGCAAAAGGAAGCTTGGTACTCTTGCCTTGGCGAAAAATAACGAAATCATCAGTTTCCTAAATCTTTTCTTAAAAAGTATTCATACATCCCTAATATATTTTGCAGAACTTGAAGTAGGGTCAGGAGGGGTAATTATGACCAGGGGGTAATTGTGACCGCCGCCATATTGGAGAAAACTGCGTATGGTAAAATTTTGTTTCCAGCTTAGATATTAACCTCATAATGTATATTTCATTTTAGATATTCTTTATCACTAATGTGAGACCTTTTTGAGATCCGAATAGCAATTTGAAACTAAGTCTGAATTTGTTACCTTGGAGTTCAAAGTGACCCAAAATGGTCTCAATTACCCCAAACAAATGTGTATAGGCAAGTATAAAGAGAAGATATAGTGGTCATAATTTCCCCACTAGTGGTCTTAATTACCCCAAACTTTTGTGATTGTGAGTTTTTGATGGAGTAATTATAACCATCCTTTTAACTTAAAACAAAAAACAGCTATGACAATTAAAACTTTTATAAGGTGTTCTTAAAGGGTCAAAGTTACTTCCTATGTCCTAAAAACACCACTTTTCCAAATTGAAAAAGAAATAATGATGTTGAAAATATACAAAATGTCATAAGTACCCCTCCTGACCCTAAATATCGGTAATTATAAATATGGGTAATAATATGTGTAGAAATATGAGTAATATGTTCTAAGAGCATCCATTTCCCATTAAATTATTCAGAGTTTCAATGTTTAATTTCAGTTTACTCAGTTTGTGTTTCTTCAGTACACTGTAAAAAAATCCGACCAGTTTTCTTGTAGGAATCGGAAAAATAGTTGCCCTTATCGTACCGGAAAATTTTCCGACCCAGCTCGGAATAAAATCCCTAAAAAAAAGCGAAATAATGAATAAAACGGTATTTTACGGATTTTTTTCCGATTTAACGGATTTTTTTCCGAGCTGGGTCGGAAATTTTTCCAGTACGATAAGGGCAACTATTTTTCCGATTCCTACAGGAAAACTGGTCGTATTTTATTTTACAGTGTATATCAATATGATCTAAATGCTAAAATTTCAACATATACTTTACAACTTAAACGCTATTTTTTTCTTCGATGCTTATGGTGTATTTCGTAAATTTAGGGCACAATTTTCAGTAAAATAAATATTTTATTATAAAATAAAAATATTTTGTTATTATACTTTTTCTTACGTATGTCATATTTAATTTACTTTTTCTTAAACTAATTAACTTTTCATAAATCTGATCCCTACCGTTTTATAAACACTTGTAGGAAAATGATTTTTTTTTTCAACGATTTCTAAATTGCAAGACAAAAAGTTAAAATTTTCTTAAAATTATCAGAATACATGTATATATATATATATATATATTAATCTGTTTTAAGGGAAAATTTGTAATGTTGTAACTCTGTAATTTTTTTAAAATGCTAAAAAAAGATATTTCCTAAACATGATAAAAAAAAAAAAATTAATCCTTCTATGTATAAAACAAGTTAGAAATTGCTCGTCAAACGTGGCAAATGAGGTGCGTTCGTACTATAACAAGTTTTATAAATATTTTTTGCACCGCATATTGTAATGAATGGATATTTTAATGCACTTCATAAGTGCATATCCATTTCATTCTGTTCGAAAGGCTGTAACATCATTAAAATGCATTTGAAATAATTTTTTGCCATTGGCCTTAATGTAACGGAAAACTTTTGACTGTCCCTGTAATTAAACTATACATCCAATTTTCATAAAAAGACCATTCGGTTGGGTAGTTTTTGCTCTGTTATATGCGGACGGACTGAACGACGACTATAGGTGCTACGTATTTATATAATAAGTAACGCACCTAAAAGAGTAAAGATTTGGAAATGGACCAATGAAAATCTGCGTAGATACCGCGAAACGTATCTGATTGGCCTTTTGACGCTATACGGGGAGTTACCAAGTGGGGCGGCTCTGCCGCCAAACGCCGCTAAGTTTGTCACCAACTTGGCGATATATCACCAAATTTGGCAATCAAAATTAATCGCCAATTCGGCGCTATTTCCAGTATTTCGCTAAATTTCCATTGACTCCCAATGAAATCCAATAGGGTTTACTTGCTTGCAGAAAATCAACATATTGAGATATTTCAATGCAACAAAAACTAATATTAGCTTATGAATAGAGCTTAATTGATCTATTTACATTATTTTTAAGCACAAACACTAAATATTTACAATTTTCGTAATACTATATATATAATTTTATATTTAATAATTCTTATAATTATGAAACTTGATACGCTTTAATGATTATGTGCTTGGAGATAAGGGAATAAAATTGTCAGGAGTTTGGGAGGAGCGCGTTTTTACCAAGTGGAATCTAAAATTGACTGCATAAGAAATAAGGGATTGCGAAGCAATCCAGAATGGAAACGCGAAACAATTACGTCTGGGGATGGCTAGAAAATAGAGATTGCTTCGCGATACCGAATGGGATCGCGAAGCGATTACTTGGGGGGTTGGTGAGCGTAGCGAGCAGGGTGGCGGAGTCCCCCTAGTTATGTATAGAAATATAACACTTGAGAGTATGAATCACAACTTAATCTTTAAAAACTGGATTATATCTGTAGAATTATATTAATTTAAAATAAACTTACATTGCAGCGAAATCTACAGCTTAGTGAACGGATATATCAGTAAACGGCGGTGAGAAGGTTAATAAATTTAATAAATAACAAAAAATAGCTATCTAGACACACGGCAGTGTGTCAGCCAAGTTCACCTGACATAGCCGTGTGTTATTTACACGAACCATTTCGAGCTGTTTTCGTCAAATTTCAATGCTCTACTAGTGGAAATCTATGAGACCTACGTACTTGTTATACGAAATGTGTAGCAAAGCCACCCTAATTACCTAAAATCCAAAATTTTATAAATAACGCATAATTAGTTTCCGAGATAATGACATTTGAAAATGTCTGATAATCGATAATTTTACCACTGACTGACCGACTGACTCACTCACTCATCAAAAAGATCTCGTATATCTACTGCAGCTACAGACTTCAAATTTGGTGCGAAGTTTGTTTACACTATAAAACTAAGGAAAAAAATAAAAAAATTGTGAAAATCGATGAATTACCCACCTGGGGGTGTCCATTTTTATTTTAACATTACGTCTATTAGGCGAAATTTTAATTTGCCGTAGGAGGGTACTCTGTTCCGTCGCCAAATACCGCCAAGTTTCTCGCCAACATGGCGATATATCGCTAAATTTGGCGACAAAAATTAGTCGCCAAAAGTGACGCCACCTTGGCGATATCTCTAATATATCGCCAAATTCCCATAGACTTCTATTGTAAACCTATCTACTTACTGGGGGTTTATCTGTGTTTACTTGCTTACAGAAAATCAACAAATTGAGATATTCTGTCCGTCACAGAGCCCGTTCTCAGAAACTATATATATTGGATATTTGAAATTTTGCATACTTATAGCTGAACACCACACATCATACGACAAATCATAAAATTTTTATAAAGTCGTACATTTAACCCTTTGGGCTCCCACATGTGTATTTTAAAAAGATAATTTCTAAGTGAGCCCTAATTAGGTTGGATGCATGAAATTTTGCATACTTATAGCTGAACACCTCACATCAAATGGCAAACCATAACAGTTTGAAAAAGTCGTACATTTAACCCTTTGGGCTCCCACGTGTGTATTTTAAACAATTCTTTCAAAGTGAGCCTCTAATTATGTTGGAGGCGTGAAATTTTGCATACTTATAGCTGAACACCTCACATCAAACGAGAAATCATAAAATTTTGAAAAAGTCGTACATTTAACCCTTTGGGCTCTCACATGTGTATTTTAAACAATATTTTCTAAGTGAACCACTAATTAGGTTGGAGGCGTGAAAATTTGCTTACTTATAGCTGAACACACATCAAATGACAAATCATAAAATTTTGAAAAAGTCGTACATTTAATGCTTTGGGCTTCCACATGCGTATTTTAAGCAATTCTTTCTAACTGAGCCCCTTATTAAATTGCACATTTGAAATTTTGCATACTTATAGCAGAACACCTGAGGCTAGCTGACAAATCATAAAATCTTGAAAAAGTCTTACGCTTAACCCTTTGAGCTACCACATATGTATTTTAAGCAATTCTTTCTAAGGGAGCCCCTAATTAAGTTGGAGACATGGCTTTTTGCATAGGTATAGCTGAATACCCCAGACCACACGACAAATCATAAAATTTTCAAAAAGTCTTATATTATTTACTCCTCCGGGCTCTAACTTGTGTATTTTAAACAATTTTTCTAACCTCCGCCCTTTTCACCCGGGGAGCACTTTTCCAACTTTTGCCGGCACCCCTTTGACCATTCTTTCATATTATGCACCATAGCCTTACATATTTTAGTTCCACTTTTTACCGCCAGGGGAGCCTACTTATCTCTAGTGCTGTGGGCTCAATACCCTCGACTAATATATCTACGGATAGTATGTAAAACGGAGTTTCGTTCGGACAGAGGTTTATTTAGAATAGAGTGCGCCCCTGGTTGCGAAATGTGGAACTAACAGATTTTTCAAAAGGATAAAGTGTTTTGAAAAAAATATTAAACGAAACACTCCGTGCGATCTGTGATCACACTTACCCACTTGTTATTTTCAAAATCATCAGAGAAAAGTATGTTTAATTAGTTAAATTTGAAAATCCAGGGAGAGGCAATGTCCTTCCTCTGCACTGCCTCTTTGCCGGCACCCAAGGATGAATGATACGTAGTGTGTCATAAGCACATAACTTTATTTTTCACTTTCAGTACAAAAAAGCAGGCCCAGCTATAGGATATTTAATTGGAAATTTTAATATAGGAATTTAATAGGAATTGTTGTTTCAGAAACAATAAAAATTTCGAATCAATGCATTTCGTTTCAAAACATGCATTCAATGTAGCAGTATTAAAATATAGATTTCAGCCGCAAATTGACAGCCAAATAGTTTGTTGTAGGAAATTTAAATTAAAATTGAATGTTGCTTGGTGAATAAAATAGTCACATGTAAACACATTTAAATGCATTAAGTAAAGTGTCTAAATATATTGTAACTTTACAAAAAGTAATGATATCTAACAAAAACATAACTGTGAAAAAAGGGAGCCAAGTTCTGTAAAGACAATGGCAAGAAAAGAAGTGATATCTAAGTGGGTGCCAAGTTCAAATAAAATTCACTCAAACTTACCTACAGAAGTATTATAGCATTTTTAAAATTGTTTAGAAATAAAAATTATTGATAGCATATTAATAATAAATCTAGAACTTGGCAAGTTTTTGATAAATGTTATGCCTATCAATTTCATGTCTTAATAAAATGATGATGTTAATATTAACAACAATGTCATTATAAAAAAATTAATATAGTTATTATTATAAGCAAATGACTCATGATAAAGATTTGATAAACCAATAAATACACAGATACACTCCCGCTCGTCTTTGGTTATCACTCTAGCACCCACCCTCCAGAAACCTCAATGCAAACAGACTAAAAGACCTGAGAAAGAGACAGATACTCTTACGCTTGTTCTTGGTCATCCCTCTAGAGACTGCATCCCTTTAACCCTTCAGGTGCAAAAAGCTTTTATTCGTGACATGCTGAAATGATTGAATCACACCAGAATTTAAAAACAAATTTATTTAAAAATGGGTGAAAGCTTCTTTTCACGTATTTAATAAAATTAAACTTTTTAGTCCTGAATTCTAGTGTCAATGTGGCATTTTGCTGTTAAAATTAGGTGGGATATATTTTATCCCACCACCCTTCAAGGGAAAGGAGCTCACTCAAATGAAGGCTTCCAAACATGAAATAACAAGTTTTGATGTAATAATGTTATTAATAAAAATAAATGACTCGTAGGTAAAAACTTGCCAAGTTCTAGATTTATTATTAATATGCTATCAATAATTTTTATTTCTAAACTATTTAAAAAATGCTATAATACTTCTGTAGGTAAGTATAACGGCTTTACCGTTATATATTCATTATTCCTCCGTTCCCCTCAAAAAAATCAACTTTTAACTTTACTGGTTTTTTATAAATTGTCATTATTCTCCCCTCCCCCCCTTCAAATAAAATATTTAGTTTAAATTTGACATTTTAGAGTTAATTTCATATGTCTTTATTCATTCCCCCCCCCCTTACTACTGTAAGTTTCGCTTTTACTTTTTAAAGTTCTTTTCAAATGCAGACATCATTTATCTCGGTTCCTTTTTCTGTCTTTCAAATTCACACGATAGAAAAAAGATCTTAACCGCAGTTATTTTCCATTGAAATAAAGTAAAAGAATAAAATACAAATGAATGTCTTTTCGCTTTGCAGCCGACGTTATCTAATGTATATTTTCCCAGCCTCTGGGCTTGCATTAGTATTCAATTCTCACCCTTGTACTTTGTCGGATACAAACCATATGCCCATTGCTGACTAATTTGCAGCTGTAGTTAGATCTGTAACGTGCATAGAAATATCACGTGTTTGCTATTTCTTTAACCACTTTTCCTTACCGCAGGAATGTTAAGAGACGTGTAACCATATAGCCGCGCCATGGCGTAAGTTTGAATTCTATGTAATACTTCGGGATGCTTCTGATTCCTTTGTCCACGCCATCAATATTCATCGCCAATTTAGTACATATGTTGCTATTCATCTCGCCAATGAGTGAGTGATTGTAATAAATATTTGACCACTACTGCCTCTGAACTTGAGTGTGACAGACCTCGGCTCTCTGCTCTTCGGGGCTGCCCCGTCGGGCAGTCTCGTCTGTGACTTCTCCCGTCCCACTGTACTATCATGGCCCTCCTTTTAAAAAGTTTCATAATAAAGAAGTAAGTTCTCGAAATCTTAGTGTTGGAGTTTTTTTTCATTTATTCATGAACCTGGAATCTCTAATAATTCTCCTCTATACAAATTGGCGCCGTTGCCCAGATTTTTTCTCCAACAGTAATAATAAAAAAAAAAATACGAGGAGAAGTATCGTTCCTTCCGTATCATCCTTTACCAGCGACGCGAAAGGATGTCCATAGATCTTTTTTTCCCACGGGAGTTCCGGCTGCCCTACTCTGTGTTCGCTCGCCGATGTCAACTTCAGGGGATTTCCCTTGCCTACTCTTGCTACCCCACCGGATTTGGAGAGTGCCTCTTTCTTCCGGACTTTACACTAGCCTAACGAGAAGCAAGATTTAGACTGCGGTGCTCCAACGGGGTCATCGAACGACGTCGCCTCCTGCAGCGTTTTTTTTTTCTACGAAATATCACACCTGCATCACTTATTTCTCTAGTTTCTGTTTTTTTGTGCGCGATCTTCAACCTTCAATCAAACGTGTTCGTGCTACCAGTGTGAGTGCGAAAGGTTTTGTGAAAAGAAAAAGTGCCATCTGAACGTACATCCACTCCAGATCGTGTCCCAAAAGGGAAATGTTTTGTGAAAAAGTCCTCACCTAGCTGTGGTATGAATTATCCGCACAAGTAACACAAATTTTAAACAAAGTTCTCAGTGCAACAAGTCCAGGAAATGTGCGCCGTTTCGCTTTGTTTGGTGATCTTGTGATTAATATTTGCAGTGCAAAGTGTCCAGGAATCCCACAGATTTGGTGACAAGAGAGTGAAATATGCTAAAAAGAAATATAATTTCGCGAAAGTGTCCTAGTGTTCAAGACAATTGTGAAAGTTTTCCAATTCCAATAAAGTGATATCCACAATTTTTCAAAACAGTTCTTCAAATTCATTCAGTGTGCAATCATTAAGAGGAATAATATTTTTCCTCCTTTTGGTGGTGTGTTTCAGCAATATAAAAAAAAAATTACCCTACTGATGAGCATGCTTCAGTTTAAAAAAAAAAAGAAACCACTCTGCATTAAAAAAAAAAAAAGAGTGTACTAAATCACACTTCACAGGTTGTGTCATCTATCATTCAACATTTTTATAGCATTCAGAGTACGAAAATAGGACGTTAATGATTTTTTGTTTTAATTTTTTTTCCGTTGCAAATTGTCACTAAAATCTTTTTATTTTAACTCTTTTTTTCTAAAAAAACAAGCGTTGTTTTCTCATCGCTCTGTTTTTGTACTCCAAATGAATGCTCTCTACAAAAAATGACATACTAGTTCATCGAATTCAATGAAAACACTTGTGTCACAATGCTTCTCTCTATTCTAAAAAAAAGTTACTACCGCTGTCACCGCCGCCGCCGCCGCCGCCGGTTTTGAATTTTTTGTGACCGAAGGTCTTTCTTCGTTAATATTAAGAAAAATAATGCATACAAAAATATGAAAATCGGTAGTATTATACAGAAATGTTTGATAAACACGCTGATGCAGACAGTTTTCAGATCGAAGAATTATTTTAAGAGATATTTAATGCTAAAGTTGGACAAAATCGTTCCACTAAAAAAGTTTTATAGGAGCAAAAACTGTTCATAGGAATTTAATCATTTTTAGATCATTTTATGCGTTAGAATTTGCCGGAGTGCAGATTGCATTAATTTTTTTATTTTATCTCATTTTTTGAGGTTTTATTTCTATTTTAAATTCAGATTTTCAGCATTTCTAGAGATATTTTTAACAGATTTTAGAAAGTGATATTAATTTAAACTGTTGCCAACTGTATAAACAGCGGAAGCAATAATGTTTGCTTCAAAAAAAAAATATATTTATACGTGTAAATAAATTAAAAAATTATTTACACGTGACTATTATAAACAGAAAAAAACATTTGGAATTAGAATTAAATAATTATGTACCAAAAGCAGGAACTTATTAAAAATTATGTCATAAAAACTATAATTATACGTGAATTTTAAGAGAGAAAGGAATTTGTAAAGCAATAAATTTATTAACATGCGTTAGAAGTCTTAAATAGGAGAAATTGCGTCATATTTACGTCACATTACAGTTATTACATAAAATGAACACAAAATAATATTGCAAAACGGTTTAAATTTAGAAATTGCGCTAGACATTTATTTGATATTTTAAGAGGATACTTTTCAACTATTTTTGTTAGGAAAGCGCAAATAATATTTAATTTCTAACACAAGTATTTTCACGTGAATATTAAAAAGAGAAAGAATAGTTTGGTCAAAATTACGTCAGATTAAAAACGATTAATTTAAAATGTCTCATTTAAAAGAACTTTCTTTTCGCTTTGTTAAAAAATACCGGGAGACAAAGATTCTGTTTACTTTATTCCTTTTATATTAGCTTATTTTGAAATGTTGTTACACGTGTCTACGTCGTCAAGTTATTTTTATTTCGACGTTTTATTTGTATTTTTATTAATGTTGTACTAATTTATTTGTTCTTTCATTATTTAAAATAAAAATTACATCAATTTGTATAATTTGGCGATTTATATAATTTGGCGAAATTAGTCGACGGGATAATCAAGTAGTACCGCAGCGGATTTGGCGTTAAAATTTCCCCAATCAAAGAGAAATGAATAGAAAACCGTTTATAGGGAGATCGCCACTGTTTTTTAAATTATAATTCAATCTTTCGAAATCTTTTTAAAGCCTATCACATTAGTGTGCATTTAGAGTATGCGGTGTCTGGACGGGGGTTGGCGAGCGTAGCTCGTAGGGGGCCGAGCCCCCTAGTTATACAAAAAAAAAGAAACACAGTTTGCATGTAAGTATGAACAGGGAATGCTTTCATATTAAATTATTTACTCTAAATTGTTATAACCCTTTTTTTTCTTTCTTTTCAATATCAGTATATTATCAATTTCTATTCATGTTATGGTTCCCTATTCATACTTGTACTTTTACCATTTGGATTTTCATAAGTTTGTTCATTTGTCAGCTTGAACGGAGAAATCACTTCTGAACTTTTTTTTTTTACAATATTTTTAACAGTGATAGCATATTTGCTCCTTATTATCTTCTTCCAAGCTGTGTTTGTTTGTTTTTTTTAAGTACTTTTTGCAGTTAAAATGATAAAATTATTATACTTTTATTAATATTTCACTTATAATGTTTTTATGGTTAAATCATGACATACTTCTCATATTTTTTTCTCTTACGTGAATTTACATAAACATGCTATGTTTCCTTTTTCGTAAAAATGATTTTTATGCATTCAAAAATCTAGAGTTTAACCTTTTAACCCCACTTGTATATTTTGAAAGTACACTTATTCTGACGATAGGCAACAAAAATTCTCTGCTCCAAGTTTTGCAGTATTTGATATTTTTATATAAGTATGTGCATATTTCGCTCACAACATTTGCACATTTTTCACTTATGTGTGACATTTGCACAATTACTCTCAGCATGTGTTGCTCGACTCTGACCTTGTTTTTTTTTTTTTTTTTTTTTTTTTTTTTTTTATTTTTGTATTTTTAACCTGAATTACAATTTAATTACCTGTTTTTTTTTTTTTTTTTTATTATTGAATTTCGGAAACTTTAATCCAACTGGATGTTGACAGAAATTTAACTTTCAGAAATGTTGTGATTGATACACTCATATTATTTTTTACACTCCCCCCCCCCTCCATTTTTTTTCCTTTTGTGTATAATTTATTTATGCAACTTATTGTGTTTTATTTTATGTGCATGCATTTCATTTCTGATAACTAGAGTTTTTGCATACATACACCTTTTTGAAATACTAGTATTATTTATTTTGCATTTTTGTGTTTCTCTCTCAAAAAAAAAAAAAAAAAGAATTCCTTCTTTTTTTTCCATTTTGACTGTCAAAAAAAAAAAAAAAAGTAAACAACAGAAATTAAATAAACACCAGAAAATAAAAAAAGATTTTGGAGATAACACACACTGCACCAGTCTATTTTTTACAATATGGCAGCAAATGATGTAAATTCTATTAGTGATTTTAATCACCCCATTTCTGTATCTCCATGGGTAGATTATTTTGAGGAGATATTATTAAGATATTCCGATTCCATTAATATGGAACCCACATCTATTCAAAATTCACTTAAGACCGAAAATGCTGCATCCATGTCTGAAAATATTATAGATTTCCTTCAGATCATTAAATTCAATTTTCATGTGCTTAAACTAAACTTTAATGTTCTAAAGGATGATTATTCCAAATTAAAACAGGATAAAGATAACTTATTTCTTGTAAATCAGAAACTTATAGAGAGATTACATGAAATCACAGCCCTACAGAAAAATAAGAAGAAGCTTACTAAATGTAGTAAGACTATGGTTAATCAGGTGGTAGATGTCAACAACAAACTCCCTCCATCTGCCCTAGATAAATCTACACAAACTATCCCCTCTTATATGTGTAAACAAGAAAAGTTACCACAACTGGAAAATGATAAAAAAAAACACACACACTCAAGGTAAGCACAATGAAAAATTTACAGATATCAGCGATTCCTCTCTAAAGTCCTTAGCCCCTGCTAAACTTAATGTAACTAAACCTATTCCTGTCTTTATTTATAACCTCCCTGAAAATTTAAATATTCCTGATATCTTGTTTGGTATTTCAGATTTAACCCATATACCTGAACCTGATTTACACTTTGTTAAAAAGTACAAACTCCTACATATCAACTCCTTTAATTGGATCTTTGAGCTTGCACCACAGGATGCTAGGCAATTATTAATCCATAGGGAAATTATCATACAATCAAAACCGTACCCTGTTAAACCATATATAAATGTTAAACGTTGTTTTAAGTGTCAGGTATACAATGATCATCTTGCAATTTCATGTTATAATGACATTAGATGCTCTGTGTGTGCCTTGCCACACATTGACCCTCAGTGCAGAAATCCTCCAAAATGCATGAATTGCATTAGAAATAATGAAAGCAATAACACCAACTTTGACATTTTCCACAGTGCTTTTGCACCTTATTGTCCATCATTAAAAAAATTCATCAAGCAAATGCGAGAAAAAGTATACAACTGCAATACATTCCCATAAACATCTCATACAGCTTCCTTTAAAAAAAAAAAACAAAAAAAAAAACAAAAAACAAAAAAAAAAACAATGTAACATACATTTTACATTTTTCGTTTTTATTTAACACACATTACTGTGAAGGAGTTACTAGCTACAGCATTCCTTTTAAAATTTTTATTTTCCTATACATTTACATACATATGTCAGTTTTCGACAGCATTATTCATACTGATTTGATGTTTAAAATTAACTTAATTCTTTCAAGATTTTTTTTTATAAACACAAGTGTACAGTAGGTTGCTTTTTCATTTGATTATTTAGCCATGAAATAGTTAAATGAATGTCGAATTGGAACAAATGTGAAATCGTTTCTGATACGCGTTGTCAGACTATATGTTTTTCACTTTTTTGAAGATTTTGCTGAAAGAGTACACATTAATTCAACTTTAAACATTCATCATTACACTAGTTACATCTTTTGATTTATTTTTTTTAGAAATTTGGATATAATTTCACTTGTTAATCTTAGTTAAGTTTATTTAGTTACATTTCATCACACAAGTAGCGTTTCCTGGTTACATTTTATCCTTTTTCACTTTCCTTTACTTAAAAGCACAATTTTTTTTTGGTTTATTTGTTTTAACAGTAGATGAAGCTTTTTTGTACTTGAGATACAATGCTCTTGGTTCCATATGTACACAATGAGTTTGTGTTCATAGTTTATACAACTGAGTTCATAGGTCATACAACTGAGTTTATAGGTTACACAACTGAGTTCATAGGTTACACAACTGAGTTCATAGTTCACTGAGTTCATAGTTCATTGAGTTCATAGAAAATACACTTTACACGAGTTCATAGATAAAACACTTTACACGAGTTCATAGTTCATTGAGTTCATAGAAAAAACACTTTTACACGAGTTCATAGCATTGTCAATTCTTTGTGTACTTCAGGGACCAATTGCACTATCATTTTTCTTTCATGACAATACTTAGTTCGTAGAATTTTTCCTTACACATATTAGTTCATAGTTTGTTTTCTTTCTTGTGATTTGTTTTGCAGATCAGTTCATACCAATTCTTGTTTTGGTAGACACTTTAGTTCATTGGAATGTTTTTTTTTAAACACATGAGTTCATTGTAAGTTTTTTTTTTTCAAACATTTGAGTTCATCGTATTACTTTTACACTTTAAGTCAGTGAAATACTTGCTCATAATTTGTTCATTGAGGTACTTAGACTGCTGTGTTCACAAACATACATCTAAGTCGTTGAAATTTTCTTTTTTTTTCACTGACATACACTGTTTTAGTTCATAGTGAAATACTTTTCCTTGCTTCGTTCATTGAAATATACATTTTTCTTTGGTTCATAGACATACACTTTCAATTTAGTTCATTGATATTACAACTGAGTTCATTGATATTTTGTTTGGTAAAAAAAAACACACATTATACACAATTGAAAATATTTTGTTTCTAGGTTTTTACGTTACACATTAAGATATTTCTTTTTTGTTTTCATTATACCAGGAACTACTTTTGACCTCACATGATATGCACAAATTAAACATTTATTAAAAGGTTAAGTTTTAACACATTCTTAATTTTTCCATTATTATTATATTTCTTTTATGCCATGACATTTCATGTCACCATCACTTTGTTTCACAACAAAGAATGCCCAGTTTACAGGATGCTACCCCTTCACATGCATTTTCTTTAAATTTCAACCTTATGATGTTTTTATTGTTTTCATCACACTTGTTTTGGCTTTCTACATATACATAATTACATGTTTCTTTTAAATTTGGAGATTAAATAAAATCTCTGGTTAAGCTTCACTTAGACAATACACGCGTCTAAGATATTATGTCGTTCTTGTAATAACATAACTTCCCAATAACAAAAAAAAAGTTTTTTTTCGTTTGTAGCATTAGTAACCTAGTGCAGTTACACTAAATGTTTAAAACATTAGTTAAGGTCATATAATACACATACAGTTCATATCCTGCTCGATACATTGCAAGGAATACAAAGTTAGAATTTATTTTTAAAAAAATTGTGGTTGTTATACTTACCCGATCATGTCACCAGTCTCTCCACACACTCGGATTGTCCTTTTACCGTTGATATGCGAGATAGTTATCTCAGTTTTTTTATTATTTTTAATTTATCCCCTCTGAAGTTTTGTTCCCGTTCAAAATTTGTGCCCCAAGGGTCCAAACTTCATTGTGTAGAGAGACAAAACCCTTGAATTGTTGTTTCAATTCAATAAACATAACTTTTTATATGATACATTGACGCATGCTCCTTTGAAGATCAATGTGATCTTTGGGGAGCAGGGACCTAGGTATCACTTGGTGTCTGGGTCTCATAACTCCCTCCCCCCCCTAGGGCTGATGTTCTAAACTGACGCCATCACACTTGTTTATTAACAAGATTAAGGGCTACACCCATTCATAGGCATGCTATATGCATCCCGTTCTTTTGTAGTCCTGTGCTGTATGCACGAAAACAAATTTTCTACTCTGTTTATTTTTTTATATTTTTTTCATTTAGCTTCTATTCACAGACATGCATATGTCATTTATTTTCTATTTCATTTTAAAGTAGTATCTGTGTATTTTGTTGCTTGCACTTATATTATATTATTTTTATTTTGAGAAGATATTATAACAAGTTACTAAAAAAAATATTTACTTCTCTTATTTTGGTCATGAAAAATGCTGGTACCAGCCTCTTAATCAAATACTAAAAAGATATTTAAAAAGGATCCTGTTAAATCAAAAAATTATTATTTGCAGTTTCTGATGACTGTAAAGACTACTGAATACCAAGAAATGAATAAAAATAAAAAGGCGCCATTTATCATGACCTGAAAAGTTTTGCTTTATGCAAACATTTAAACAATTACATGCACACAGTTATATGTTATATATATATATATATGGAGGCTTGTCTTTCTTATTATGTTATATCTGTTTTAAATACTTATATGTATGGGGTGGACAAAGTAATCTTCAAATATAAAAAAAAACTGTTCTACAAGATTCACAGTTTTTTTTTTCTGGTGGTAATGGGTGATATATATAACGGCTTTACCGTTATATATTCATTATTCCTCCGTTCCCCTCAAAAAAATCAACTTTTAACTTTACTGGTTTTTTATAAATTGTCATTATTCTCCCCCCCCCCTTCAAATAAATTATTTAGTTTAAATTTGACATTTTAGAGTTAATTTCATATGTCTTTATTCATTCTCTCCCCCCCCCTCACTACTGTAAGTTTCGCTTTTACTTTTTAAAGTTCTTTTCAAATGCAGACATCATTTATCTCGGTTCCTTTTTCTTTCTTTCAAATTCACACGATAGAAAAAGATCTTAACCGCAGTTATTTCCCATTGAAATAAAGTAAAAGAATAAAATACAAATGAATGTCTTTTCGCTTTGCAGCCGACGTTATCTAATGTATATTTTCCCAGCCTCTGGGCTTGCATTAGTATTCAATTCTCACCCTTGTACTTTGTCGGATACAAACCATATACCCATTGCTGACTAATTTGCAGCTGTAGTTAGATCTGTAACGTGCATATAAATATCACGTGTTTGCTATTTCTTTAACCACTTTTCCTTACCGCAGGAATGTTAAGAGACGTGTAACCATATAGCCGCGCCATGGCGTAAGTTTGAATTCTATGTAATACTTCGGGATGCTTCTGATTCCTTTGTCCACGCCACCAATATTCATCGCCAATTTAGTACATATGTTGCTATTCATCTCGCCAATGAGTGAGTGATTCTAATGAATATTTGACCACTACTGCCTCTGAACTTGAGTGTGACAGACCTCGGCTCTCTGCCCTTCGGGGCTGCCCCGTCGGGCAGTCTCGTCTGTGACTTCTCCCGTCCCACTGTACTATCATGGCCCTCCTTTTAAAAAGTTTCATAATAAAGAAGTAAGTTCTCGAAATCTTAGTGTTGGAGTTTTTTTTCATTTATTCATGAACCTGGAATCTCTAATAATTCTCCTCTATAGTAAGTTTGAGTGAATTTTATTTGAACTGGGCACCCACTTAGATATCACTTCTTTTCTTGCCATTGTCTTTACAGAACTTGGCTCCCTTTTTTCACAGTTATGTTTTTGTTAGATTAATTCATTAGCGCACATAATTACTACATCAAACTAGTCGGATGTGGCAATCTCAAAACTTTCTTCTATCTTATACATGTTAATAATTCAAAATTCGCTATCACAGTGCCAAACTTAAATGGCAATCTATGCTAGAGATCTGCACGGGCCGGCCCGAGGACTGAAGCCTGAGCCCTGCCCGATCCGCGGGCCGTGCTCGGACCTATTTTCATTTGCGGCACTCGGGCCGGGCCCGGGCCATACTTTTTTCTAAAGGCTCGGGCCGGGCCAGGCTGGGATTGGGCCTTACTTTTTTCCGGAAGAATCGGGCCAGGCCTAACTTATTTTTTCTGTACAGAGCCGGGACTGGTTTCTTTTCCAGTCTTCACGACCCAAAATTTTCAGTTCTAGTTTTGAGCCAGCCCGTATGAAAATCATTGTCTCGGCATGATCTGTCCGTTCAAAGGTCAGTAAAATTAAGCCTGGCCCAAATATTTTTGCAAAATATGCATGCATTTTTGAATCGCCATTATTTTACAATTGAACATTAACATTTATACTTTTTAAGGAATAGAAAATTTCTACGGTAATTAAAATATAGTAAAACGTGTGAAAAGGAACCTGCCTATGACGGAATCCTGTTTTAAACTGAAAAACATGTTGATACATGGAAAATTAATATACTAATATGTAAGAAAAGAATATGCAATACATTTTCATTTGCTAAGGAGGGAACTTGTCTATAACGCATTTTTTCTTTTCTTTTCTATATAATTGAGTCTAAGAAGATTTTACTGTATAGCATTTTTCAGATTTTTAACAATTCAATGCATGGAATATGGATTAAGAATATTAATGATAACTGAAACATTTACATAGAAGAAATAGCGATTCATTAAACAAATAAATATCGCAACCTGCGGCACTTATATAAAAATGAAATTTAGAAACAGGAAAAAAAAGCTAAGATAAATATTTTTGCTCAGAACTCATCGTAAGAGTAAATTTTTAACCAAATCGAGGTAAAAAACAATGTTTCGTAGCAATTCACTGGGGCCGGGCTCGGGCCGAGATTTTAACTTTTTTCCGGGCCGGTCTCGGGCCGAACATTTAGCTGTTATACCGGGCCGAGCCCGGCTATAATTTTTTTTCTACGGGCCGGGCCGGGCTCGGGCCGAACTTTTAACTTTTTTGCCGGGCCGGGTCGAAATTTTTTTTATGATTCGGGCCAGGCCCGGACCTGGAAATTTCGGCCCGTGCAGACCTCTAATCTATGCCCATCATGAGGATTCTAAAGATATGAAATTCCGTGCATTAGTTCTTGAGATAGGACTATTGCTAAAATCGTGTAAATCCTACAAAATGCAGCTTAACAGCGCCACCTACTGTACGATTAACACCAAAACGTAATCAGCAACAATTTGTCTCAACATCTAACTGAATCCTAAGTTAGATAAAAATTCGTGCATTAGCTCTTGAGATAGAGATATTGCGAAAATCGTGAAAAATGCAGCGTACACTGTTAAAATTTTTCAGCATTCTGGCAGGACATTCGAACGTTTTTTGAAAAAACGGTTTCATAACCATAATTTAACTATATTCTGACTATAAATTGGCCAATAATATGGTCAGAATAGTGTTAAAATTACGGTTGTGTAACCAGGGGCGTGCCGAAGGCTGTTTTAGTGGGGGGGTGTGAACTGAATTTTGCCGACTGCAAGATCGGGGGTGAGAAAGACTTTGTGATAGCCCCCCCCCCCCAACTCTCAGCGACGGAGTCAACTGTTCTACAATACTGTGAATTTATAAAAATCACTAAAAGTCTTAAGTGTTCACCTGCATTCTCTTTAACCACAGTCGAAATTAAATGTTGTTGTTCAATATGCGTAATTTTTTTAAAATTATTTTACTATATAAGTAGAGTTCAGAATCCTGTTATTAATTAGGATTCTGCTTACGATTTAAAAGGAAATGTGTATGGATGTACTGTACATTAACCAGTTCTCAAAAGTAACAATTTAAGAATTTTGAAGTACTTCGGAATTTATGTTTCTATAAATAAAACCGCATGCTGTTGTGTAATGTAAGTGTATAAATTTTAAGATACATAAAAAAGACAAATCTTGCTTGCTAAAAATAAGATATATATTAGTATAAGAGACTAAAAATTATCCTTCTACATTTTTAAATTATCACCCGCCTATCCTTCAGAATAGCCCATTTTCCAGCTACACTGTCTAAATCCAACATGTCAGTTATGTCTGTTTCACAGGTTAATAGCATTAGTTAGTCCAGTCGCTCTTCCGACATGGTGGTACGAAAGTAATTTTTTACTAACTTTAACCTGCTGAAACTTCTTTTATTACTTGCTACAGTTACTGTAATAATTAAGGCCAACTTGTAGGCCAAAGAAAGGTTAGGATACAAATGAGCCTTCCCCACAAATTTTTGCGCTGCTGCGCCAATTGTATCCGATTCAGAACTAGCTATTTCTGAAGACATGAGATCAATTTCACATTCCAAGTTATCTACATCTTTGAGATCATCAGGAAATAGTTGACATAGTTTAGAAATGTCCTCGGCAGAGCTATACTTGATCCTAGATGGAAGGAGACAGGCTAGTGGTTTAACTTTCTCAAATACCAACTTATGAATGTCTACAAATGCAGTTGTAAGCCGATCTACCAACTTCAAAATTTCTGCTTTAAAATAATTCTCTCGTGTAAATAGAACTGCAGTTTTAGGATTTTCGTCGATCTTCGATGGAGGCCTCCGTCGCCTGTGCCGCAAATTGAACTCATAATCTTGATTTATTCCATGTATCTCGCAGATGTTGTCAGCTTCCTTAATGATGTTCATTATTGCCGCCGTGTCATCATTTCGGAGTTTCTGAATGCTTTCAAAAGTTTTTTGCATTATGTCGATTCCCTCTAAAATGTTCAGGTCGTCATGTTGCAATTGCTCTGTTGCTAACTTGGTCTGAAACATAATTCTTTTCATTCCAAGTAAAGAAACAATGAAATCGTATGACAACATTTTGCTTCTTAACCCTGCCGCCTTAGCTCGAGTATCCTTGTCAACCTTCATGTCTTCAGAAATAATTTGCAGGGTATGGATGAGGGCATCATAGGACGATAAAATAGCTCTGACTGAATCCGCTCGCATAGTCCATCTTGTCTTTGACAAAAATTTCAAAGTAAGACTCTTCTGAAGAACTTCTATTTTCTCTGTCAGTATGCCGAATCGCTTTGTACTCAGTTAAAAAAAGTTATAGAGATCCTGAATACTGTCGTAGAACAATTTTATTATATTGCTTTCTTTGCACGCATGTTCAACACATAAATTCACTTTATGCGCGAGCCAGGGTATGTATAAAATAGATCTACCAGCTATTTCTGAAAGTTTTGATTGACAGCCTAAAATGCGCCGGACATATAGATGACGTGGTGTCGTAAGACTGTGCACGAGCTTGGGAAAGCGATATTCCAACTGACTGTAGAATTTCAGAAATAAGCTTAGCCATTCCTTCGCCTGTTTTAGCTAGATAATCTTTTAGTTTTAACAACCTTTCTTCTGGGGGAAACTGGGTCACGTATCGGATTACAATTGAGAGCTGGTCAAGATGCGAGATATCGGGTGTGCTTTCAGCCATAACGCTAAAAAATCCACAATTTTTGACATTTGCAACTATTTTTTCACGGACACATGATCCAAGAACCCCAATAAAGTCGTTTTGTGACTTGTTGGCATGGTATGGGCGAAGATGATTATCATCAATTCAGTTTTTTAAAGTTGGAATCCACCTGGCCATTAATCTAATGAGCTGAATGTAGTTACCGCTCTCACTTTCTCGTCCCCAAAATGCAAATGCTTGACGACTTAGATATCTGGTGCAGTCTAGAAGTATTATTAATAATCTCTCTGTTTCTTAGACGAATTTGCTCCGCGTTAGCTGCTGCCTTTCTACGCTGACTAGATAGAAAGTTGTCAACGTGCTTACTTTTTTGGGCCAAATTATCTAATTTATACACTGCGGTTCTATGAGCATTGCTCGTAAAATGAACCATTAACTTGCCTTTACGGTTTTTTCCTCGGCCTTTCATCTTATGCCATACACAAATATCAACACCGAACCAAGCTTCTTCTGTGTTTTCAGGCCCCGGGCCATCAGAGCAAAGTGAACAAGCATAACAAAATGCGGCATCCAGTTGGTCGCTGTATTCTAAATATGGATATTCTTTATACCAGCAGGAGCTAAACTTATTCTGCTTCTTAGGATCTATGTCATGATTCACAGGGTAAGATGATCTCTGAGGTTGATAAGGTCCACGAGCAGGATGAAAAGTTTCTGGTTTTCGGTTAAATTCTTTCCAATACGATCGGCTGGATCACAACTTAGAAAAATCGAGGAATCTTCCTTTTCAGAAACATTGACATTTTCCATAGAATTGCTAGTTAGGATTTTATCGCATTCCTCAATCAAACGTTCGCTGTAGTGCCGAACCCGGTCTGCAAAAGTCTTAAGATTCGCAGTAAAATTTTGTGATGAAAATGATGTTTCGGAAACATTTTTACGAAGCTCTGAAGTTTACATCTGGAGGATCAGTTTGAATATGACTATGCAGGCCTCTAACAGAAATGCAGAAATATCTACATATTGTACATTGAATCCGTTTTCCTTTCTGGAGGTTGATGTTTTCATTCGGATGAAATATTCTTATATGGCGATATAAATTTATTTTTTTCTGTGAAATGTGTGTGTACACGATCACAGTGTGTGCATAAACTTTTCACTGAATTATTCGCCATCATGCGACAAAAACAAACTTTCGCAAATCGCTCTTCTTCTGTGTCCGTGACTTCATCTTTTAAATGCAACAACCTCAAATAACTAGCGCCAAATCCAGAGCCAAGAGGTCACCAAATTCTAAGAATTAGTCCATAGCAGAAGGGAGCAATTAAAGATGCTACATGGGAAAACTTACAATAGAGATTGCAACAACCCCCTCCTTCCCCGAAAGTCTCAAATTCTCAGAAACGCGATTCTCTCTCTCTATCACCTCCGCTCTCTGACAACCCCTCCCTCCCACACAGAATCATACACAATCTTCCGTGAGAAGTTATTTCTTTTCCCCTTTAAATGACGGACAACAGAGAATTGAAATGATACTGACGACAGGAGAGGGGATTTTTTGCAGGGTGTGTTCTTAACTTTCCGACTATTCTAAATTTTACCAACTTTTCCAAATAAGTGGGGGGGTGTTACACCCCCAACACCCCCCCGCTAGGCACGCCCCTGTGTGTAACCGTTTTCGGAAATAACAGTCAAATGACCTGCCAGAATGCTGCAAATTTTTAACAGTGTAGCAGCGTCACCTGTTGAGTGATTTGCACCAAAAAATTATCAGCACAAATTTATATCATGGACAAACAGAATATAATTTTTTATTAAATTCCGTGCATTAATTCTTGAGATAGAGTGCCTACAAAATTTGTGTCACATACAGACACACAGACGGACAGACAGACATTTTGTAAAAACATGTTTTTCGGGTTCTCTGACGCCTAAAACATGTAAATCGGTCAAAAACCGGAATTCGAAGATTTTTACGAATCTAATACTTTCTTCCCATAAAGAAAGTAAAAAGTATTCGACAGCGGTAATTTTGTTGGAAATTCCTGGCTCTTTGCTAAAACCCAGTCTTTAAAGTTTTGAAAAATAACATCCACGTAGTTTGACAAGATAAATTTGTGTTTGCTGGATGCATTTTGTTTAAGAAATTGAGAAAAATGGGGCGAAAAATCAGAGACACCAACTGAACTCAAAAATCTTATAACTCACCATTTTTTTCAAGGAAAAACAGAAAATGCTTTTGTTGAAATTCTGCAAAAGCTTAGAACAACTATCCATTATGTAATTAAAAAGTATAAATCAGATGGAACGGTGGAAAATAATCCTAGAAGTGGTCGCCCTAAGAATGTGTCTGAGGCTGGTGAAAGATGAATCGTGCGGGAAGTTAAAAAAGATCCTCGAGTCAAAGCGCTTAAGTTAGCAAAAATTGCATCAAACTACATGAACATTAGTATTACTCTTCAAACAATTCGAAACACTTTGAAAAAAAAATACATTTTTCATGCAAGTTTTGCACGGAAGAAGCAATATATCTCCAAGAAAAACAGGCTGGCTAGCCTAGAGTTTGCTAAAGTGCACGTTAATCATCCTGTAAATTTCTGGATGGATGTTATAGTTGCAGACGAATTGAAGTTCAATCTTTTTTTGGATGTAATAGCAAAATTTTAGTATGTAGAAAGCCAAATACAGAGCTCGAGAAAAACAATATCTCGCCCTTACTTCAAAAGTGTCACAACTCAAAAATTGGGTTTTTTTTTTTTTTTTTTTTTTTTTTTTTTTTTTTTTGTTATGGCTGCTATTCTAGTTGGTTTTTACGTCTCTACCAATCACCTAAAGTACCAGATAGTTGACTGAAAATCCATCCAACAGTTAGTCAAGATGGCCATTAACCCTTCCACTGCCCGGAAACAGTTTTTCACATTTCCTGAAAAACGAAGTTTTTTGAGTTATGCCACTTTTGAAGCAAGGGTGCGATATGGTGCCAGCGGTAAAACACAGTGGTAGAGGAATACTCCTATTGGATGCAGGGTTGTCAGTTTAATCTTTTTTTTTATTCAGAAATTTCGCTTTCATACCAGAAATTACCTGTAATATTCTTTTCTTTATTTGATGATAGATATTTCATAACTGCCTAAAGTAAAAAATTCTTCTTTCAAAAGGAAGGCCAAACTGGCAACCTTGATGGGATGTATGGGAACTTCGGGTGTTGGAAATTTAGTTGTAATAGAAGGTATCATGACCCGGTACTCATACATTGATATCCCCAAAGAAAATTCACAACGAAGAGCAGATAAGGGTCTTACGCAAACTTAAGTTTTACCAGGATAATGATCCTAAACATACCCCCCTGAATACACGACTTCGTTTGCTATACAAGTGTCCAAATGTCATTAAAACCATGGCTCAGTCACCAGATTTAAACCCCATAGAACATCTGTGGGGTCATTTGGATAATAAATTATGCAAACGTTATTTTTCTTCTAAAACGGAGATGAAGGAAATGTTGATAGAATAACGGCAAAAAATCGACAAAAATGTTATCTTGCAGTTAGTCAAATCGATGCCAAATTGTTTAAAGGATGTGATTTGACGCAAGTGTCCGTCAACGTGTTAATTGTGCAATAATAGCGATTTAAAAATACTTGCATTAAAAAAAAAAGTTGGGCCGGGCCAAATATTACTCATATTTTTACTGAATAGACCAAAGATCCTGCCGAACCAAATAATTTACATATGAGCTGGGTTTTGCCTAATTTCTGCCTGCGCAGACCTTAAGAAGGATGCAGTCCAGTCCCGACTTAAGCCGGAAAAAATTGAGTCCCGGTCCATCTCATTCCGAACGTCACGGAAAAAAGTAATTCCCAAATCAAGCCCAGACCGAGTGTCGGGAAGGAAAATTGGGCGGGCCCGTAAAGACCCTTACATCAAATAACCAATAGACTAGTTCACAAAATTTAGTAAATTTGGACGCTAAACTTCTATTATACTTTTAAAAAAGTAAAATAAAAAAGCGAGTTTTTAGTGAACTTCGCTCACTTCCATAGATATGTTTGAGTTAAGCGGATTCGTTTGAAAATTTTTGAATTTGAGCGTGAACATGATTCATTTTTGAGAAATTCAATTTGAGTTTGAATTAGTTGTTTTTGTTTTTCTTTTTGCTTGCTCTACATTGGTTGGCATCAATTAAAGCACGTCAAATTGAATTGGCCTAGGATAGTAGGATTAGATTGGCCTAAGCTAAACTAGAAGGTTGGCGCCGAAGCGGTCTTTGGGATCAATAAAAGCACGCCAAATTGAATTGGTCTAGGATAAACTAGTTTAGACCAATGAATAGCAGGCTAAACTATCCTATGAGCGTTAGGCCAAACTAGTTTGGCCTAGGAAAAACTAGTTTATCCTGTGGGCGTCAGGATAAACTAGTTTGGCCCACAGACTTCTAATATAAGTAGACTCCTAATTCCATTGCTCTTTCGGCAAGGCTTTTTGAATCCAACATCTTTTGCTTTCATCGCCAAAAGGGTGCCGTATTTTGGCGGTAATCCCTTTATTGGCAAAGCAAAAGTGCGGTCAATTCAAAACAAACGCAGACAGACGATGTTTCGGCGGGAATCTGGAGAGAGAAAAACCGGTTTGGCGCACTAAATCTGCCTTCCGTCACGTGACGGAGAGCGGAGATGTAGGATGCAAGAAAAGGTTGCCGATTTGGAGTCACTTATATTAGAAGTCTATGGTTTGGCCTAGGAAAAACTAGTTTATCCTATGGGCGTCAGGATAAACTAGTTTGGCCTAGGAAAAAATAGTTTATCCGATGCGCGTTAGGATAAACTAGTTTGGCCTATTCCAATCTAGTTTGGCCCAAAATCGGGTTTGGCCGGTAACACATATATTCAGGGATTTGGCAGATTTTGGGTAGATTGACACATGACGGAATAAATAATCCGTCATTGGGATGCTCTCATCTGTAGAAAATAACACAGTCGAAGATTAATTGCAGTCAAAGACCATGTTATAGGGACCAGCAACGATCACTAAAGAACAGTTATGCAGTCGAAATTAGCAAAATGGTAGGCAAGGATCACAATGAGTATTTCTCCAAAAGAATACGAAGTCATCATTAAACGTGAATAATTCTTTATTGATAACAATACATCTCACAATTCCCATGCATTATAGTCGGCAAAAACGCCTTACAGCGCACGATGCAGCACGCGGACATTCAAAAGATGTTGGTTAAACAATCCTCGTATTCTACACCGTCAGAAAACACCAGTTAGCTATTATATCATTTTAAGGCAGGCGAAATTCTGTGTAGATCTCTCTTCTGAAGGCGTGCGGTTTTGTTAAGTCGGCATAAAGATACATTCATAACGTAGCACGCGAAACGAACGAATGAAAAAGGTGGCCGCTCTCAGACGATTGTCTAAAACCAATCGGGAGAGAGGGCGAGGTTTAAATAACAAGTAATATAAAAATTTTGTTTTTAAAGTCAATTCCCACTTAGGTCATCAAAGAAAAATTTAATATAATCCCTTAAGCTAATATTAGTTTTTGTTGTATTAAAATATCTCAATTTGTTGATTTTCTATAAGCAAGTAGGTTTGTAATGGAAGTCTTTGGGAATTTGGCGAAATATTAGAGATATCGCCAAGTTGGATTCACTTTTGGCGACTCATTTTGGTCGCCAAATTTGGCGATATAATGCCAAGTTGGCGACAAACTTGGCGGTATTTGGCGAGAGAACAGGTCCTCTCCTATGGTAACCCCCCGTTATAGATATGAACATGCATTAAATGCTTCAATAACCAATGGCCGCCATTTTGTCTCTCATGTAAAACTAAAATTAATTAATTAAAATTTAATTAATAAATTAATATTCGAAAAAACTGTATTAACATCAGTTGTCATCCAGACAAGTTTTAAAAATTTATTTCAACTTGATAGGATGAATAATAAGTATTTTATTAACGATTGAAAATTTTAACAAGATATATAAATAAATAAATATAGGGAGAGAGTGAACTAATAGTAGGAGAAAAGAATTCCAGTTTTAAGATCGGAAGCTTTTTAGGGTGAAAAGTCAAGAGCTGGAAAGATGTTTCGTAGAATGGAAATTAGGAAAGAAAAGAAAATGGCTTTTGTAAACATTCGAACATAAAAATTAACTTTACTCAGAATATGATAGATAGGGTAGCTTATAAAATTAATGAAGGAATCTAAAGCTTTAAATTAAGGTTTTGGAATAAGATATTATTGATATACGCGTTTTGTATCAAGGGGAATTTAAATAGGAATAAGATAGGAATAGATATTATTAAAGTAGGGAAATATTGTATATGCCGAAAAATAGAATAATTTAAGGAATATCGCGACTAAAAGTTTTATATAACATATATATATATATATATAAATTAAATTCACAAAAAATGTAGGAAAATTTGAAGAAATTTTTCTATAACTTGCTATATATATATATATATATACATATATTAAATTTACAAAAAATGTAGGAAAATTTGAAGAAATTTTTCTATAAATTGCTACATAAAAAACAAATAAACTTATTAAAAAAAATTACTACTCAAGTAAACTACTGTAAAAACACTTATTTTCGAGAGGTTTTAATTTTCGCGATTTTTGCGAGCCCGTCGTAATCGCGAAAATTTAAGCCTCGCGATTATACATATTTTTTCACCTCAAATAATAATGAAAAATAAAAAAAAATTCACTTTCGAAATTCAATGATTACAGTTACTTAAAAAGAAATAAGTACAAAAAATTCTTGAATACTTACAACTATGTCTTGAATATTATACAACTACTTCTTGAATAAAAACAATAATACAACTAATAGAATGCAGCTCATTCACTTACAATATTTATACCAGCTTCTTTGAAGCCATTTGTTTTTGGAGCGATGGGGAGAGGGAGGGGGGGGGCGGGCGAAGAACTTTTCTGACAAAAGGAAGTTTCTTAAATTACCTTATGCAAAACGGGTTCTATTTAGGTAATATCGAAATTTTTCAACTTTCGGTTCAGTTCATATCACATTCGCGAAATTTTCAGCTCGCGAAATCTCCGATATCTTCATTTTCGCGAAAATTACGACTCGCAAAAATAAGTGCTTTTACAGTATAAGCTTTTATCTAGTGCACACTGCAAGTTAAATGTTATTTTAGTAAATAGAAATTTTAGAGATGATCGAAGAGTCTATTATAAGATTTTCAAGAGTTTTACCATGTTTTTGTTATAACAGTATATAATGTTTTAAATAATAGGTCATCATTTTGAAAATATTCATGCAATTAAATTTTTTTTTTTGGCGGATGCACTAAACAACAATATACAGACAAAGCTCACAAAATGATATGGAAAAACGATAACAATATTTTTCGTTATCATCAGGGGTGAGGAAATACATAATTTTATTCACCACTGCCGAGACTTTCTGACAAGGCGAGTGAATTTTTAGGCAGTCTTTGAAGAATTACAGCCAGTAGAAGATACGCCAAAAAATTAATTTTTTTACTAGTTATTTTTTCAACTTTCCAAATTACCACGATGTACTAAACGGGTAAAACTTAACGGGTAAACTTACCACGATGGTACTAAATTCTACCCTATACTAAACTTTCCTCTGCTATACATATTTATTAATTTAATATAAATATACTAGGGGGCTCTGCCCCCTGCAAGCTACGCTCGCCAACCCCCGTTCAGACACCGCAGAATCTAAAAATAAAAAAACATGCTAATCTGATGGGTTTTAAAAATATTAGAGACGATTAAATTATACTGAAAAAAGCTGTGCAGATCTCCCTGTAAACGGGTTTCCATTCAGTTCCCTTTGATTGCAAAAATTTAAGGCGAATCAGTTGCTGTTAAGATATCCAATCGTTGTTTTCGTTTTTGATTAAAGAGGATCAGTTAAACATTTGAAAAGAAGCTAAAATAAAATGAATTAAGTATTCAGAGTCTTTGTCTCCAGATATTTTAAAACAATCTCTATAACAATAGCCTAAATCATGTGACCATCATCAACAGTTCCCAGCGGAACACTTCGTTTTTTATACTCTAGGTGCCATTTTGATACTTTAATGTTATCCAGGCCCAGATGATAAGTCGCCAAATATTATTCTATCCCCATAATTTCATCTATATTATAATAGTTCAAATCATCAAATGCCATAAACAAATACGGTCTGATCCTTTCGCCTTTCATATGAAGGTTTGGCACAAATGTCATATTGGCGCGATTTTTTTTCCAACGCCAATTTGGGGAACGCATCAACAGCATAAACAACAACATCCGGCTTACCATATCAAGCAAAATAACACTACTTTGGCGCCAGTTAAGTACCCGTTGCGTATATGACATTGGCGTCAGAAAAAAATCGCGCCAATATGGGGCCGTATATGACATCTGTGCCGAAAGAAAAAATAGTCGGGTGCAAATCTCACCAATATCTTTTTTGCAACTCGCCAGTTAGAATTTTTTTATTCTTCGAGTGGTAAATTAAAACATTGATTTGAAGTTGAAATTAAATGTCATGGTTTGTTACATAATTTAATATTTCGCCAGATGTCATATACTACAATGCCATTCTCTGTATTGTAAATCTGAAATTAAATAAATAAAAAAAAAATAGCAATTTATCAAATTACAACGACCATTTGGAAAACGATTTTTTTAAGACTAAAATTTAAGACATAAAAAATCGCACGGAGTTGATCATACATTACGTACGCCATGAATTAAACATTAATAGTGTTATTACACGTAAAAATTGCAAGTCAAAAATATCACCTGCGACCCGTCAGATTTCATGAAACTTAAGTATTATCCACCTGAAACTTACGTAAATATCCAAGCATTTCATTGGCTGTTCGGGAAAAGGCTTTTCCATCGTCAGATTTCAAGAAATCTGACGGCCAATTTTAAGTGAAATTTCATTCTTAAACTTCTAAACATCCGACAATATTACTTTTTACACCGTCGGATAGAGAGAAAAATGTACTTTTAAATTCAATTTGTTTGAAAGCAGTATCTCAATTTGTTTCTGAGTTATTATTTTTTTGTAGTTTTTATTACTTTTTTGTCATAGTGGCAACAGAAGGTATCCATCGATGTTGAAATTAAAGGGAAAGACAGATTACTGTATAGACCAATCATAAAACGAATAAAATGCGGATTAAACCAATGAAAACCTTCAGATATGCTTTTAATTTCCTATCCTGACGAGAACAATAACCATTTTTCCAAATGGTTAAAAAATATAAATAAAAGAACATATTTCATAAAGAACATGAAGAACACAAGTTAAAAGGTCATATTTTTTAATTAACTATAAAATTTTAGCCCAACCTATACTAAACAGCGATAAATATTCTTCGCCAAATTAATTTAAAATGTGACGGCATGTTTGGCATGATTTTTTTTACGAAAATTTGGCGAAAACCTCGTTTTTGAATACCAGTTACATATGTATTTTTGGTACTACTTAGTTATCCCGTCGACCAAAAATCTATCGCGAACTATAAGATTAAATGCCAGTAACGGTTGATCGAAAATGTCACATTCCCTTGACTTTTAGCAAGTTACACATGTTTACGTGATCAAGTGATTTTTTATTCGACGTTTTATTCTTATATTTATTAATGTTATACTAATTTATTTGTTCTTTCGTTATTTAAAATAAAAATTTTGTCAATCTGTTCAATTTGGCGGTTTATACAATATGCGAAATTGGTTGACGGAATAACTACGTTGTACCGTATTTTTTAATTATTTTCTATTATTTTCAAAAGGAAATAGCAAAAAAATAATTAATAACTATAGAACAAAATAATTTATATAAATAAAAAAAATAAAAGTAAATAAACATTTATTATTAAATAAACGACAATAGCCATGTCAATCAAAAGAATGCCATTTTTGCGCCAATTAGGTACCCCAGTGCGTATATGACATCTGTGCCTAATATTTTTCTTTTCGTTTTGTTTTTTAAAAAAAAGATAGAAGTGAAAGCCATCAATTTAAATGTTTCATTTTTAAATGAAAGTTTTGTATTAAATAAAATGATAACGAAATACAAAAAAAGCATTGTTCTTAGCATAGATTTAAAGGAGGCCAAACTGGTCGCCAAATTAATTTAAAATAGTAAACTTTTCTGAATTAGTAAAAATAAATATCTGTTATGATTAAAATTTGAGTTGCCATCATTAGAAAAATGTTTTTAAAATTAGAAAAAAAAATTAATATTTCGAAAACTAATTCGAATTTAAAAATTCTAATACCAGTTTTGAGATCTGTGGATCAATACGGATTTTTGGTGTTAATTTCATCGCAAGGTATTCCGTATTTTAGGAGAAATCGCCGTGAAACATAATCAGTTGTTTAATCAGTCGATTCAAAGAATCGATACACATTTCAGCCGTTTCATATATTCGTTTCATTAGGATTATATATATATATAGGGTAGATATGTGATAAAATGACACTTTGAGCTTATAAAGGCAGTTGGCGAAAATCGTTTTTAATCTGGGTTTCCGAATATTGTCGCACAGGCGTGTTGGCCGGATCGTTATTCAAGAAGAAAATAGATGAAATCCACAAATGAAGCAGTCGAATGAGCTATTTCCCAAACTTTATTTACATAATTTTTCAACTACTTTTTAGCAGTGAAATTACGCTTGAAATTATTGAATATTAAAGATGTGAATTATCACATTGCTAACAAGGCATAAACCAACTTAGTGAAAAATGTCCAAGCAGGAAATCGAACCCGGGCCCCTGGAATAGATCTCCAGTGCTCTGCCACTAAGCCACAAGGTCGATACCCAGGTTGGCATCTCTCACTTATATAATTCGGTAAGGCTGCAACCGCAGCACAAGATGGAAAAGACTTCATGAGCATACAATCCAGCGGCGTAACATGAGACGCAAATGAACCCAGCATCGGTGAAGATACAATTTTCAATTAATTTTTCAATTACTTTTCAGCAGTGAAATTACACTTGAAATTATTGAATATTAAAGTTGTGAATTACATTGCTAACAAGGACATTTTTCACTAAGTTGGTTTACGCCTTGTTAGCAATGTGATAATTCACATCTTTAGTATTTATTTACATATTCAGGAATAGTCCTCTGGAGAAATACAGTGTGACTTCAAAAATCCGGCATCATAACCATTTTTTCCTTTACACTTTCAAGTTAAGGTAGAAGAAAAATAACAATTGTTTATGAATTAAAAACTTCAAGATCGAAAGTAAAAATGCAAAAAAAATTTAATACTGATATTTTTTTTTCATTTGTCAGAGGCGATTATTTTCTGAACAAATTTTCGGGGAGCTGCACCGTTGCTCAGAAACGCCGCGGGGACTGGTACACAAGTTCTTTAGAGTCTCTCTTCTGACGCTGTGCTAAATAGAACCGTCGATAACGCTAGTAGAAGATTCGAATACGAAGAGGAACAACAGGCAAAAGAAAAGGTGTCACTAGAAAAATGAATAAATTTGACTGGAGAATTAATATCTGCTTTAGAAAATAAGACTATATTTCCAAAATAGAGATTCTTCATTGTTATCAAATACAAGAAAGACTTGTTAAAGAATGGCCAAAAAAATTGAACCAAACAAAATTGACATCGATGTTTCCGAAATTACACAGGAATAAATAATTTCACACTCTATTAGATTTTTTTCTGTAACATTGAAAATATCAATTAATGTAAGTTTATTTTTATATTTAATTTTCTCTTTTTCTTACATAATTATCACTTAATAATGAACTAAATTATGGCTAAAGGCACCATTAAGAATATAGTATTACTTTTGATATTCCTAGTTACTACTTTTGACATTGCTTCAAAAATCAGGCATAGTCTTGGTCGCGATGATGTCGGATTTTTGAAGTTATACTGTACTCGATTTAATCGATGATAAAATGATTATTCATCTCAAGGTGGTAATCGGAGTTTTGAAGAAAAACGGAGCTTCGAATAAACGCGAACTTTCAAAGACTATTCCATCTCAATTTTCAATTGTACTATGAATTTAATTAAACTAACTTTTAGCATACTATGTAGTATACATACAAATCTATAGGTCATATATAGGGCTGCACAAAAAATTGGGACAATTTTCCGACTATCGATGGTAATTGTAGTGTTTGGTTTTTCAACAGCTTTTCAGGAGTCGATCCAGCCAAAAGTTGGGGCCCCTTCACAAAAATCCATTTAATAAAACAGACCCCTTCACAAAAATCCATTTAATAAAACACGCCCCTTCACAAAATTCCTTTAAATAAAACAGGCCCTTTCACAAAATTTCATTTCATAAAAACATACTTTTCATTGATTATTTTTATTAAAATGTTTAATTAAAGAAAATAAGCTCACCAGAAAGGATTTAAAGAAGTTATTATTAATAAACGTTTGGTTCGAATTTGAGAAAATGTATTTAATCTTTCGTGACAAAATGTTATTTTTCACAAAAAAGCAATAAATTTCACAAAAATAACTTTTATTTTTCACAAAATGCGCCCCAAGAAGTAAAACCTGTATCGACCCCTGGCGTTATAGCCCAGTGGTTAGGGGGTTGAATTCGGAATTAATTAGGGGAAAGCTGGAAATTGTTTTAATCCCTTCAGTTTAGGTCTAGAATTAATGTGCTATGTTTTCCACCTCGTACTAGGTGAGCGTTAGGAAATATGTATAGATTTATAGTAAAAAAACACGTTTTTTTAAATACTATAACAGTATCTAAACAGCTAACTCTGTCAAAAACATTGTCAACACAAATGTTGTAGAGCTTAAAATTCTGAGTAAAATGAGTACCTACACTTAATATTTTTGTTGAACATTAAGGTCACAATTTTACTTTAAAGTTTTAGACCCGTGGTCAGGGGTTTGAACTCAGAATTAATTAGGAGAAAACTGGAAATTGTTTTAATCCCTTCAGTTTAGGTCTAAAATGAACGTATTATGTTTTCTTCCTCGTACTTGGGTGAATGTTAGAAAATATGCACATACTTATTTTCGAAAAACACGTTTTTTTTAATTACCTTAACAATATCTCAAAACAGCTAACTCTATAAAAAACATTGTCAATACAAATGTTGTAGAGCTTAAAATTCTGAATAAAATGAGTACCTTCATTAATATTTTTGTTCAACATTAAGGTCGCAATTTTATTCCAAAATTTTGCCTTAATCGCTAATCAAGAACTTGAAGCCAGGAGAGACCAAGTTAACTTAACAATATCTGAAAACAGCTAACTCTATCAAAAACATTGTCAGTACAAAAGTTGTAGAGCCTAAATTTCTGAGTAAAATGAGTACCTACACAAAATATCTTTGTTCAATATTAAGGCCGAAATTTTGAGATATTGTTAAGTTAGCTTGGTCTCTCCTGGCTTCAAGCTCTTGATTTAAAAATATTTGAAATAGAATTGCGATCGTAACGCTGAAAAAAATATTAATGATGGTACTCATTTTATTCAGAATTTTAAGCTCTACAACATTTGTATTGACAATGTTTTTTATAGAGTTAGCTGTTTTGAGATATTGTTAAGGTAATTTAAAAAAAAAAAACGTGTGTTTTTCGAAAATAAATAGATACATATATTCTAACATTCACTCAAATACGAGGAAGAAAACATAGTACGTTCATTTTAGACCTAAACTGAAGGGATTAAAACAATTTCCAATTTTCTCCAAATTAATACTGAGTTCAACCCCGTGACCATGGGTCTAAAACTTTATAGTAGAATTGTGACCTTAATGTTCAATAAAAATATTAAGTATAGGTACTCATTTTACTCAGAATTTTAAGTTCTACAACATTTGTATTGACAATGTTTTTGACAGAGTTAGCTGTTTTGAGATACTGTTATGGTATCGAAAAAAACGTGTTTTGTGACTACAAATCTGTACATATTTTCTAATGCTCACCTACTACGAGGGGGAAAACTTAGCATATTCATTCTAGACCTAAACTAAATGGATTAAAACAATTTCCAGCTTTCCCCTAATTAATTCCGAATTCGACCTTTTCTTTCTCCCCTACCACTGGACTATTATGCATTTTCTAAATTGTACATTTAGACATATTTCACCTTCATAAATTATAAAGTTTTATTACAGTATTTCAACTGTGTGGGAATGTGTTACATAATCTGTGCTGGATGCATAATTTTTTGTTCTTGTTTGTTGTTTAAATAGGGTTTTTATCCCAGATTTTTTTTAAATAACTAAAGACTATCTCTTTATAAATTTGGTTTCACTTTCTTAGGAATTATTCATATTATGTACAACCCTTGGAAAAAGGTTTCCGATCAGTGTTGTTAAGTTTAGGATTTTTGCATTTCGAAGCATATATTTCGCTATTCATGAGCATAGGGGCATTTTAGAATATGCCAAATAAAATAACACGCATTAAAATATAAATAAAAAGTGAATTCAATATAAGAATCATATAATTTATAATTATACTGCTGGCGCAAAAGTTTCCTCCAAAAAAAATATCCGATCATTACGGAAGTTGGAAAATAGTAATCGATCACTGAGGAAACAAGTTTGAAATTTGCACATTGAAGACAGATAAGAGTGCCTGCGCATGCGTACAATATCTGAATCCTATTTAAAAGAAGAAATCGTCCAGCTGCGAGATCAAAAGCAGCTCTGAAGTGCTGGACAATGGCTCGTGTGAAAAAGCTGTCTCGCGATTTAAAAATCCGCATGATTAAATTGTTGCAAGAGGAAAATTCACAAAGGAAAGTGGCTGCTTTATTAAATTGTGCTCAAAGTACGGTATGCAATATTTGTAAAAAAAAAAAAAATATTAGTTGACTAATAGCGTGGAAAATTTACCTCGAAATGGACGTCCACGAATGACAGAAAACTTGTGAAAATAGCGAAAAGAAAGCGACGAGCAACCTCAAAACAACTCAATGCCGAATGTTCTAAGTATAACGTAAAGGTATGTGACCGCACTGTACGTATTCGTCTAGCAGGATTTAAATTCTGTAAAGCTAAAATGAAACCTTACTTGACAAAGAAGCATAGAAAGCAGCGTTTGCAATGGTGTAAAAAACATGTACACTGGCAACTCGATAAATGGAATAAAGTTATTTTTAGCGATGAATCTCGCATATCTCTCGGAACAGGTGATGACTGTGGAACATTTGTTTGGAGGAGAGCTGGTGAAAAGTTCAATGATAAGTGTGTCAATACAAGGACTAAATTTTGATCTGCATTTACAATTTGGAGTTGTATGACATCACAAGGCGTCGACAAGTTGTGTATTGTGTTACGTACAGTAAACTCTGAAGTTCACATTGACATTTTAGAGAATTTTTTGATTACCAGATCAATGGTTCGTAATGAAAATGACTTCTTATTTCAAGATGACAACGCAGCTCTCCATAGCACCAAATCAGTGAAGGAATTTCTACCAAATGTAGGTAATAATCCAATTAAAACCATGACTTGGCCGCCCAATAGTCCGGATCTTAACCCCATAGAAAATCTGTGGGATATATTAAAAAGAAAAATCGATTTTCGAAGAATGCTGGTGTGAAATTGCTCCCAATGAGTGTAAAAAGTTTATTGAATCTATTCAACGAAGAATTTCGGCTGTCATCCGGGCAAAAGGTGGATTTACTATATTGATTACAGTGATCGGTTATTTTTTTCTAAATCAAAGCGTGATTGGATAATTTTTATTTATTTATTTATTTATTTTTTATTTTTTTTTTTTGCGTTTAAATTTCAATCACCATTTTTCTGTTTATAAGTTGATGTATAATGATTTTTCTTTATTGCATATTCTTGTTCATTATATATAATACAAATGTATTATCGCTAATAATCGTTTAATTTTTATGCAGTGAGAATAAATAATCCTTTCTTACAAAAATGGTAGCGTTGGTGTAATGATCGGAAACTTTGTGCCATAGGTTGTACATAAAAAAAATTAAATGAATGTCTTTGGAAGTTTCTGAGAAAAGGTACATTTATTTAACATGGCAGGGATAGGGACTTCCAACTGCCCTAAGCAAAGGAATACTTTATAAACAAGTCGGAAATTGTTACGTTAAACGTGTCAAATGAGGTGCGTTCGTGCTATAACTAGTTTTATAAATATTCAGATTTAGGTGCAATAGCTATTGCACTCTTATATAAAAATGCATGAATTCAAAATTTATTACGATTTTAAATATCAAATTCAGTCATACGAAAATAATAGGATTTCATCTTAAATAGGATGTCATCACCATGGCAACACAGAATCATGACTATGGGATATCATTGAATTAATGACGTATGATAGGATTTAATAGAGTGAAGAAAACTTTTATTGATATCCTTTTAAGTTTTGATTCGATTTTCATAAAATATGAAATGACTCGACACAATTCTGCAACGTTTATATTTATTAAATTTCAAACCACTCGGTTGGGTAGTTTTAGCGCTGTTATAGGCGGAAAGACGAACGGACCACACGACGACTATAGGTGCTACGTATTTATATAGTTACGAACGCACCTAAAAATGTAAATAATAAATTTAATCAATTTTTATTGGATCTTCGGTCGCTTCTGTTGTTGGTTTTCAAAAAGAAAAAAAAATTACGTGGACGCATACGTCCGACGTAAAACTCCTAAAAGTTAATCTATATCATAAATCATAAACGTGTGTGCCAGTTACGTTGAGATCATAACGATGCGATTAACCCCTGTGGCAGAATTTTTTAACTTTCTGCCACAAGCCTGATTAATAGAAAAAATTTTCTGCAATGTGATATTTTTAACATTATAAATGAATGACAAATTTATGCATTGACAATTAGAAAAAAGACACTGAAGAAATAATATATCATAAGCCAGGTATTATATATATTTTTTTATATGTAATGGTCTTATCTCAATTAAAAAAATAAAACTTTGTATAAATCACCATAATAATAGAACAATACACAGGACGCGTTTCGGGATGGAAAATAAAGTAGCCCGTTATCAGCACTGTAAAATCGTGTCCGTAAGGGGACAAGTTCACAAATACATTTTAATTGTGATTTATCGCCGGTTTTTAGGTGTTGTTTCAACATTATTCAGTGGTCTTATCTGTTTTAAACTGCATGCAAAAAAAAAAAGAAAAAAAACCAAACACCTAAATTTAATGATTTAGTATTAGAGGAATTATTTAGCTAATTTACAGTAATTTATAATAAATAAATAGCCTCATTACTTTAAGATTTGTTGATTAAATTGCTGCAATTTGTATCAATGTATCATAGATTTGAAAACTACAATTAAATCAATTTGGAGGGGAGAGAGAAGCATTGCACACACATGCTTAATCATTTCAAATAGTTAAAATATAAATATAATATGTATGCATACGCATCCATTTTTTCTTCTTTCTAAACGTTGAGGATAAGGTCATTCTAACTCTTGTCATAAGTAAAAATACTAAACCTATCTCTTTTCATCAATTTCAAGTCAATTTTTCAAAAACATATGTTATTATGTTTTTAAAAGATAATAAGACTAAACAAGAAGTTATTTAGTTGTATGAAAAAAAATTAATCTTCTAGAAACCTCTACTTGAACTTTACTAACTTTAATACTTTTTACTTTAAATGAAAATAACAATTCTAAAAAGTAATAATTTCTGTCACCTACGTTTATCGGCGCGAGGATCAAAGTTTTCTGCTAGGTGACACTCCATTTCTGCGACATTGTCGCCGTGTTTCTGCCACGGGACGGTCAACAATATAGTTAAAATGTATGACATTTACAACAATTGATTTAACTTTTCAATTAAAAGTAAACAAGCTCAATCTCATCTCTATTAAAATAACTAAAAATCGCACAAAAAATAAATAGTAACTAGAAAACAGGAATTCTACTTTTTCAGAAATTAGTGTCACCTCCGATTAAAAAATATATATATATATATATATGTTATATAAAAATTTTACTTTTACTATTCATTTAAATTATTCTAAATTGCCGGCATATTCATTATTTTTTTAAAATTTTTTTATTATTATTATTATTTTTTTTTTAATACGCTCTATTATTTATTTCTAGTTAAATTCCTATAATTTTAAAACGCGTATCGTAATAATAGTTTTATTCCAAAACGTAATTTAAAATTTTAATCCCTTCATTAATTTTTATCGTCTACCAAACTGTAAAGTTCTGAACGCAGTTACTTATTTTTCGAATGTTTATCAAAACCATTTTTACTTTTTTATTCTATTTCATCTCATTTTCCCACCAGCTGGGAGACCGCCTTTTTCATCGAAATCCTTCCATTAGTGGCGCCGGGATTCTTTTCTGTGACGTTTCTCGGTTGCTCTCCATTGGCTGATTGACGGATTGCAGTTTCACTTGGAGTCTCGTTCGTGATTTTGTTTGGTTAGCCTGAAGTTTTCATTTCAATTGGATTTTCCTCCGCGCATTCTAATAAATAGCTAGAGCATGAGCTCAGGAGTAGTTTTTTGTGCTGTTTGATTGTTTACATAACCTGATACCTGGTGTCCTAAGCCATGTAGAATATTCATTTTGTGAATTAACATCTATTTCGCATGAGTAACTAGTTCATGCTCGAGTGGAATGCTCTGATTTCTCATCCTGTGGGAATTGTTTGATGTTGGTATATTCTGATGGAATAAACAGTTTCCGATGACTACGTTTCCATGTTTTTAATTGGGAAAACCACAGATTTCTTCATGCGCCTTTTTTCACCACTCACGCGGCCTAATCTGCCTTGTCTTCATCGTGAATAAATAAGAGTTTGATTGGACTCTACCAATATTATCATCGCTCTACAGCTGCTAAATTTTCACAGAATTGACACCTCCACTAGCGATGCCTGTGCTAAGTGGTATGCCTGGTATACAACCTCACCAACGGCTGATTAAAAGGTGGTACGAATCAAGTAATATGTCGTAAAAAGCACGACGTGATTGTTCGACTTAACCCATTAAATTGTTTCGTAATAAGACAATACCCCCCTCCCTAAAAACCGGTGATTTGGCTCAAGCATTATTATCGAATTGGCGCAGCTGGGCGCATTTTTGTTGAAAAAGGTACGAATCAAGTAATATGTCGTAAAAAGCACGACGTGATTGTTCGACCTAACCCATTAAATTGTTTCGTAATAAGACAATATCCCCCCTCCGTAAAAACCGGTGATTTGGCTCAAGCATTATTATCGAATTGGCGCAGCTGGGCGCATTTTTGTTGAAAAAGGTACGAATCAAGTAATATGTCGTAAAAAGCACGACGTGATTGTTCGACTTAACCCATTAAAATTTTTCGTAATAAGAAGCCGGAAAAGGATTATGTTTACCTGCTCTACATCACCTTATTATGAGACCTTCAGTAAAAAGTGTTCTTGGGATGGTGAAACCAGTAGAAACCTTCGATGACACCTGGTAACCACGATTTGATATTCTACGTTTACGCTGAATGTGCGTCTATATAGATGAAAGTCATTTTGTTTTCTTTTAATAAAAAGTTATAGGAAAGAAACAAAAACTACGATGTCTGTAAACAACCCAAGGTCGTAAGTTTTGAAAGATTTATTATTTATTTATTTGTTTATTTTATATTTCACCACATTTCCTTATTTACATTTGTTGTATTACTGTTATTATTTATTAGAAAAGAAAATATTTACATTTGTTGTTTTATTTACATTATTTATTATGATTATACAATGAATCCATGTATAAATGAGTTGTCCCTCTTTTATGTTAATGCGATCGGGATTTGTTAAAAACTCTAGTAATAAAATGAGTGAAAGTGAAGTAAATATCATCTCTTTTGACTCAGGGTCAGAGATAAATATACAATCCTGGATGAAACATTTTGATCAAGCATGCATTTCTGATAAAAAAGATGAAAAATATCTCTAAATTTTTGAAGGGAGAAGCTTTAAAAGTGTTCATTAATGAGTGTCTAGAGTGTACTACTTTCAGTAAGATAGTTGAAATTCTTTCTGAAAAATTTATAAAAGTACAAGTTCCTAGATTTTCTGATTTTGCTTCTATGAAACTAAATGATCTTAATGAATTAGAGAGTTATTTCAGAAAAAAGATTGAGATTGGTAGACAACTTCATTTATGTGAAACCATCATAGTTCAAGGTTTGACGGATGGTTTGAAGCCAGAATATCAGAATTATATGAATATTAACCCTCCAGAGAGCACCATAGATTGGTACAGAATGGCTAAACAACTAGTAGTCATTCCCACCTCTCATGTAAACAACCATAATGTTAGGAATAATTCTTAAAGTCATGGATCTTTCCAGTTTAATAACCAGGCTCCTAGACATTAGGTTCGCTCAAACCAGAATTTTCAAAGATCAAATTCTAATTTTCGGCCACAAAACCCTCTTAATGCTCAAAATTCTAGATTTGTTAACCCTAGATTGCCTACTACTCATTTTCAAAATAAGAATCCCAGTCGACCATGTCGAATGTGTATGAAAAGGGGTATACAGGATGCTTTCCACTGGGAGAGGACTTGTATTTTTAATGTTGAACCTATGCAATCTTATGTTCCTCCTCCTAGTCAACAACAACAACCTAGTCATAATATATGACATTTATTCGTTAATGGATATGCAAATAACAAGGAGTTACCTTGTGTAATCGACTCTGGTTCTACAATATCAATTTTACCTTTAAATTTTGTTAAGTTGTTAAATGTTAAAGTTATAAATATTCCACCTATTATTATTGGCCAAGCCAAAGGAACTGTTGAAATAAACCAATCTTGTAATTTGTTGTTTAAAATAGGTAATGTGCAAAAATGAATAAAATTTTTGTTATGTAAAACTGATTTAAATTATGCCATACTAGGATTGCCAGCCTGTTCTAAGCTTAACTTGGTTATAGATTGTAATAAATGTGAAGTATTACAAGGAAACCTTGTATTAAATCGATCTCAAAGCATATCCATTGATAAATTAAAGTTACTTCATTTTAATGTCAATGAAAAGTACCAGAGAGTGCTACCCGATTATGGAAATGTCATGATTCCCCAATCCTTTGATCAAATTAATTCTAATGATTCTAAATTACTTGGGGAGGTAAATGCTATAAAAAATGAAACGTTAAAGGATAATATAAGGGATTATTTAGACATTTTTTCCAAAAATAAATATGATGTTGGAAAAATTAATATTGAGCCGCAGCGCGTTTTGCTTAATTCTGACCTACCCATATCTATGAGGCCTTATCGCACTTCTGCAGTGGATGAAAGAGAAATTTCAGATCAAGTTCAATCTTTATTAGCTGCTGGTTTAATTAAAGGGAGTTATAGTCCTTATTCTGCCCCTGTTACTTTAGTTATGAAACGCGATGAGGGTAAGAAAACTAGAATGTGTGTAGATTATCGTAAATTAAATGCAATAATGAAAAATGATGCTGAACCGTTACCACGTATAGATGGAATTCTTGATAAATTAAGTCATGCTCAGTATTTTTCCACTTTGGACTTAGCCTCTGGCTACTGGCACATCCCCATTCACCCAGCAGATACTGAAAAATTGGCTTTTGCAACCAATTTTGGATTTTTTGAGTTGAATGTTCTTCCATTCGGTGTCAAAGTTGGTCCCCCAATTTTCAATAGAACTTTTAGAAGAATTCTCACTAAATATAGAATTAATTTTGCTTGTTATTATTTTGATGACATAATTGTTTTTTTCCTCCTCTTTAGAAGAACACCTGCAACATCTAAACCAAATATTTGAATTATGTAGGCTTGAAAATATTAAACTTAAATTATCTAAATGCAATTTTGTTCAAAATAAAATTAATTTCTTAGGATATGAAATCAAAAATGGTACTGTAACTCCAGCTAATGCTAATATTGATGTCATAAAAAATTAAAAACCTCCTTCTAATGTAAAAGAACTCCAAAGATTTTTGGGATCAATTAATGTTTAGCATAAATTTATAGATAATTATGCCAAAATCAGACACCCCCTTAATAGATTACTTAGGAAAAATACTTTGTGGGAATGGAATTCAAATTGCCAAGATTCTTTTCAGAAATTAAAGGATGCCTTAATTGTCAAGCCTGTCTTAAGAATTTATGACCCTGCATTACCACTTCATATGTTTGTTGATGCCTCACAGGTGGCAGTAGGTGCAGTTATTAAACAACCAGATAATAATGGGTTTTTACATCCAATTGCTTATTATTCTAGAGGATTGAGAAGTTATGAACAGAATTACTTTATAACTGAATTAGAATGTCTTGCCATCATTGACACCTTAGATAAATTTTATCATTACTTCCATGGTGTAAAATTCACCATTCACACTGATCATGCATCTCTTGTTTGGTTAAAGAATACTAAGCATTTGAAAGGTAGATTATTTAGATGGTCTTTGAAGTTAAGCATGTTTGATTATAATATTGTGTACGAAAAGGGATCCACTAATGTCGAAGCTGACATGTTGTCAAGAAGCCCTGTTTTACATTATTTTTAACCCTTAACTTTTCTTCTAGACGTAAAAGAACTTATAGAGATGCAGGAGAAAGATAATGTCTGCGCCAAAAACTATCAAAATGAAAATGGGATTATAATAGTTAGAAAAAAAGGATTTCGAAAAATAGTAGTCCCCATGTCTTTAATGAGAAAAACATTTAATGTTGATCATGAAAAATTTGGTCATCCTGGTATCCAAAAAATGTTAAATTTAATCTCCCCTAATTATTATTGGCCTGCATGACTCAGGATATAACTAATTTTGTCAAACATTGTGACATTTGCCAGAAAAATAAAAAACCCAGACAGAGAAAGATTGGCTTACTACAAGCTATGCCAACCACAGATCAACCTTTTAAATGTCTTTCTATTGATACTGTGGGAGGATTCAATTACTATAACTCCACCAAAAAATATCTACACATCATAATAGACCACGCGACTAGATATGTCTCGGCTTTTCCATCAAAAAATGTTACTACTGAAACCTATACTAATTGCTTAAAACAAGTTTTCAATATTCAATGACCTAAACAATTATTCTGTTTCAACAAAATTTTCAATGTACAGGTTCCTAAAAAAGTGTTGAGTGATAGGAATGCAGCTTTCACTTCATCTAGATTTAAAAAATTTCTTCGAAATCACAATATTAAGCAACGGTTAACATCAGCATATCACCCACAAACGAATGGGAAATGTGAAAGAGTGAATCAGTCAAGTTACTAGTTTAAAGTGTAAAGTTAATTCTACTACCTCTAAAATCCCTTGGACAAAACTTTTTACAGAAGTAGTTAGTGAATACAATAATACGCCCCATTCCACAACCAAATTCCCTCCTGCTTATTTACTTCTTGGTCAATTACCTTATGATTCCCCCCTAAAACAAGATTACTACCCTCCTGTGAATGGAGCCCTTAAAATTGCTAAAGCGCGTACTAAAGAATTTCATTTGAAAAGTAAAAAATATTATGACCGAAATTATGTAGAGCCAAAGTTTGAGGTAGGAGATCTTGTAATTTATGAAGAGTTCAATTACCCCAATACTAGAAAGCTCTCACAAGTTTTTACTGGTCCCTATCAAATTCTTAACAAATTATCTCCTGTAAATGTTCGAATTGATAGGCAAAGTCAAAATAGAAATACGGAAGTTGTCCATGTATCTAAATTGCGCCCCTACTTTTCACCAGATCAATTAAAATTATCCCATGGGAATTCCCAAACTAATGTTAAAGCCCTGGCTTAATATTAAATTTAGAATAGTCATTAATTAATAAAAAGTAACTAAATAAATTATAATTAATCAATCAATGCTTTTCTATGTAACAGTGTGTTCTCAAAGGATCCACGAGAACATTGCTGCTGAAGTTTTAATTGAATTAGTTGTTTACGCGGGCGTAAATGGGTTGATTTGAGTTAAAATTTTTTATATTGAATTGAATTAGATTAGAATATTAAACAAATTTTAAATTTATATGTAAACTATGAATAAATGTTAACTGGATTAAAATAACTTAAAAAAAAGGAAATAATGAATATGCCGCCAATTTAGAATAATTTAAATGAATAGTAAAAGTAAAATTTTTATATAACATATATGTATATATAAATAGCACAAAACCTATTTCAATTTTAAGACATAAAGCACACACTTTTATTTTATGTAAAATGAAGTCATTCGCATCCGCTTAAGAATTCCACATTTACGATCCACTCTTAAACAGCTTCAGTAAAGCATGTATAAGGATATCATTATCGCAAAATAATACACAAATGCAGCAAAAAGATGCCGTCATTAAAGAAACTCGACAAAAAAAGGCTATCTAATGATTCATAGGCATTCACTTGTTTGTAACATAAATATAGACGATTTCAATCGTGACGTCAGTCAAAACGTGTTGGTTGGAAACTGACTCCAAACAAATGGTTGCTATGTTGTATTTTCCATTTTGTTTGTGTGTTGCAGCTATATCTTATATCTATATCTCACATCTAAGTGTTTTAATACTTGATATGTACTGGTAACATTTTACACAATTTATATTTAAAAAGAAATGACGCATAGCAACCGTTTGTTTGGAGTCAGTTTCCAACCAAAACGTCATGACTGACGTCACACTTGAAAGCGTCTACAGATACTTAAAATTAAATATAGTTTATAATGTTTTAACAGAAATTATTCGTTTATATTTTTTCAAAATAGCACGTATTTTAATTACATTTTCTTTCGGTTGTTATGAGAAAATGGCCACAAAAAGATATACTTGCTGTTTTTCAACTATTTTCCCTTTTCTTTCTATATAAATGGAGTACTTGAGTTGCGAAAATTAAACTAATGGTGCTAAAAACTACAAAAAAATTAATATTTCAAAAATAAATGGAGATACAGTTTTCAAACAAATTGCTTTAAAAGTACATTTTTTTCCCCAATGCAACGGTATAAAAATTGAAAATGTGCGATGCTTAGAAATTAAAAAAAAAAAATGCTATAGAGCATTTAATCGCACAGTGATACGTCTGCTTTGTTTATTGCTAGCGTCTGTAAGGTAACGTTATTTTTTGGAGACAAAATAAGCTGGGAGAAAGAAATAGCATACCATCCCGGGGGGCTAAAAAAATCCAGAAACTGACTCCAAGGTGCATAACTTTAGATATGAATGTACCTTCCTGCGAATTTTGTAGCTCTGCGCGAAACGGTCTCTTCAGAACATAACACACAGAGATTTTATTAGTACAGATGATAAAGATTACAAGTTTTATTTAAGAAACATAAATACTTACAAAAACTGAGAAAATTGTACTGAAGGTGGAAAGATGAAAAGCAATGACACTATTGTTTCAAATTTTCAAGTTGAAAAGTTCCTCACTCTTTTACATTTTTTAACTTATCGAAGGATTTCTTCAATAATTCATTAGCTGTTGCACAATTATCCTTCATAAAGGAATGCCATTCCGCAGTAGATAATATGTTTTGCGAATTATCACAGAAATAATCCGTCACGTGTTCTATAAGTCCTGAATCACTGTGATTGAACGCAAGCTTACTAACACCACAGACATTACTACAAGACAGTGATTTTTTTATGAAGCTACAACATTCTTTTTTCAAATCATCCATATGATATTTATCAGCGGCGTAATACAATCCAAGCATGTTATTTTTGTCTAGAGTTTCAACCTTCCCACAGTACACGTACAAAAGTAACTGTTCCATGGCTGTCGGATCGCAGTCCGGTATATCAATAAAAGTGGTTTTCCTGGTTTTTCTTTTGATGTTAGGACACAAAATAGACTCGAAAACTGGAGATCGAGCCCTCAGAATACTTCGATGAGCTGGTAATTCTTTGTCTCCGATTTTCAAGATCAAGTCGGGTTTCTGAACAGTCAAGCACACTTCCTTATAATCTTGACATGATTTTTCATCTGAAATAAAGATAGGAAAAAGGTTAAATAAAAGTAATAAAAAGAAACGTGCTCAGTTAAAGTGATGGCATTGAGCTCACAGGCTATTCACACAAATTGTATAATTATACTCTTATTTCAAAGAATAATACCCCTCTAAATATAAATTAAGGTTGGATTATTCCCCCCTCTTTATACTTAACCAATGAGGCTCCAAATCTCATCAGGGAAGCACCTTAAACCATTTATCTAAATTAAGGGGGTATTAGACACGTTCCCCCTTTATACTTAACCAATGAACCTCCAAATCTAATCAGGAAAGCGCCTTATCAGAATAAACCGGTGTACTAAATTTGAAACAAATCGGATAGAAAAAAACCATTTATCTAAATTAAGGGGGTATTACCCCCGTTTCCCTCTTTATACTTAAACAATGAACCACCGAATCTAATCCAAATCTAATCAGGGAAGCGGCTTGCTAGAATTCACCGGTACACCAAATTTGAAGTAAAACTGATAATTCTGCATGAAAATCCCATTTATCTAAATTAAGGGGGGGGATTAACCCCCGTTCCCCCTATTTATACTTAACCAATGAACCCCCAAGACTAATCAGGAAGCGCCTTATCAGAATGATCCTAGAGAAAAAAATTGAAGGAAATCGGATGTTTCTATCAAGAGTTATCGCGTTACATACATATATACATACAGACCCCGCGGGCAGATTAGCTCTCAGGCTTTGATAGCCTGTGAGTTAAAAATAGTTTTTTTAAACAGGGTATCTATTTCATATCAGCAACAAATTTCCCAGGCTTTTCTAGGATTTCCGTGCCAATAATAATAAAAAAAAAATTCTAGGCATAAAGACTTTGCGATTGGCATATTTGCGTTTCAATTTAAAATCTGTAGAGGGCAGCATCAGGGTTGGCAAGTTTTTAACGCATGACGGTTTTTACCGGATTTTACCATGGTTTTTACCGTCCCGTCAAAAATGTCAAAAACTGTCAAAAACCCATTTTTTAGTAGTAATTTGTTTTTACATTATTATTTTTTTTTCATTTTATCTTTAGTATTAAGTTGTTTCACATGAAATATTCAATGTCGAAAAGACTCTAAAGTATATTTCTCCATTTGGGAAAAACAAAAAAGAATTGCATTAGAATAATACGTATACATCTCTGTTAGAAGATCTCTACAATAATCTTAAGCTATTTGGTATATTCTACAAAAATTATATTTTTTGAAGAACTACCCTATAACCCATAAGTATAAGATTAAAAAATATGTATAATTTCGGCAGAATGTAATACACTGTTTAAAACTAAATAGCTTTCTCAGAAATTTCCTCAGAAGTAAGTTTTCTTAAAATGTTAAATCCAAATTGTCATTGATTATTTTTATTTCTAAATAACAATAAATGATATAAAATATATTTTAATAGTTGAAAATTACATACATCTTTTGGGAGAAAGGAATAAGACTTGTTCTTCAAAGTTAAATCTTGTAGAGATTAAAATTTGCAAATCAATGTTAAACTTTAAACCATGTGAAAACTCAATTTTTAATTATATTTTTGTTAAATAGTTTATTTTAGTCTAATTATTTCCTTAAACTAAATAAATAAATATTATTTTTAAGCAGAAATTTAGATCCCTAAAGATCCATTAATTAAAAAGTTAACTACATTAAAAAATAAATAAAACATTTAATAATCTTTCTAAATTTAATAATAATTTTAAAGGTAAAAGATTTTTACTCATACATTCATAGATATGTAATAAAAATATGCAATGTGTTATATCTTTCAATTCACTTTAAATAATGCCTAAATAATTTTAAGTAAAATGTATACAGGATATAAATGGTTTGTCTTTATGGTGGCTTTAATAAATTTCAATTTAATTCCCTTCACGGCGAGCATCTTTTACATAATTTTTAATCTTTTATCGTTGGTATTTTAAAACAGAAATTTTTTACTAGATGAATTGAGAAAATGCCTTGATTAAATAAGGCAAAATTTACAATAAAAAATAACTGGTAGGCATAATCACGAGCGTATATATGACACTCGTCCCCAAGGGGTTAAAAATATTTCATGACTATTCAGGTATAAATTTATATCTAAAAATATATAAGCTGAAACGGTCTGTTTAAAAGGTTCATATATATTTGCACTAAAGTTAACAAACAACAAAAAGAGGAACTATAGTGTATATATATGTATAAATTCTATTTTGTTTTTTCTTTATTCTTTTGTTGTGTTAAATTTTAAGTGTAAAAGCTTTCATCTGAAATCAGGTCCTACAGGTTTGTATAAAAATTTTATTAATTTAATATTTTAAGATTCTGCTTATTGAAATGCAAATGAAATTCACCATAATTGCATTTATGAAATACATAAGATATGCATTTTAAAATATCATATCTAAAAATATTCAAATTTATTCAATGACCACAGTCCATGCTTGACATCTATTGTCACACCATATAACAGCATTTTTGCATCTCTAAAAAATTTTTAATGTATGTTATTAAAAATGTATATTGAATATTATTTAATAGTTATAACAACCTTTTATTATCATTTAATATTAATGTTCATTGCTGTTAGTAGAATCTATATTAGTGGAGATTATGACAAATATTGTTCTTTCCTTTTACTCTTGTATTTTTAAACTTTTCCCATTTAGGAAATGCTCTTCTTTTAAATAAATTAAACAAGGTAATTGTGAATAATAATAACAAGAACAACAAGGAAAAATCAATCTATAAATATATTGTATGCTACACTTACACTATAAATTGGGGAAAAATCGAAAATGATAGGTTTTTGACGGAATAAACCAGTAAAAACACGGTTTTTACCACTGTCATGTCAAAAACCAGTTTTTCACGACAAAAACCCAGCCCTGGGCAGCATTAAACAATTCTCTCCAGAATTCATTACTGATGTAAATAGAACAGTGCCGAATGCGATCGTCTGTAAGTGTTCTTGTGCTCGTTTATTTAGTTCCTACTATTAGTTCACACTTTCCCTATATTTATTTATTTATTTATGTATATATATATATATATATATATATATATATATATATATATATATATATTGTTCAAATTTTCAATCGTTAATAAAATACTTATTATTCATCCTATCAAGTTGAAATAATTTTTTAAAACTTGTACTGGATGACAATTGACATTAATACAGTTTTTTCAAATATTAATTCATTCATTAAATTTTAATTAATTAATTTTAGTTTTACATGGGAGACAAAATGGCAGCCATTGGTTATTAAAGCATATAATGCATCTTCATACCTATAAGGGAGGTTACAATAGGGGGACCCTGTTCTGTCGCCAAATACCGTCAAGTTTGTCGGCAACTTGTCGATATATCGTCAAATTTGGGGACCAAAATGAGTCGTCCAAAGTGACGCCAACTTGTCGATATCTCTAATATTTCGCCCAATTCCCATAGACTTCCATTGTAAACCTACTTGTTTATAGAAAATCGACCAATTGAGATATTTTAACGCAACAAAAACTAATATTAGTTTAAGGGAATATATGAAATTTTTCTTTGATGACCTAAGTAGGAATTGACTTTAAAAACAAAATTTTTATATTACTTGTTGATATTATAATTAAATATTAATTATAACTCCAGGTCTCCTCATCTTCAAGTAGTGATTTTATATATTAATTAATTAGTTAAAAATACTAATGTGATGTTGCACGCAAAAAATTTTTAAGGTTGTGAATTTGAGAGTGGAACTTTAACAACTTATCTAAAGCAACAACTAATGATCTGTTAAACAAACTTTTGAAAAATTTATAAATTGTTTAAAATTTTTCAGATACACACTTTTAGCATCAGTTTCTATCCATTTTTTCCAATCAGGATGAAATTCTTTATCACATAAGTCATAATTAAATGCAGACTGCTTTGGCATATTTTAAAGACGTAATAAATATTCAATAAATTAATCTAACAAATGTTAATTTTCCAAACAAAGTTAAGTAAACAGACTGAAACATCTAATCAATCCTACAACATTCAGTACAAAATTTCATTGAAACTGAAACTGAAAATCTCTGCATTACAACGAAGGACTGAAAGGGGGTAGAGAAAATGATTTGCACGAGAGGTTGAAATATACTTTGCAGATATTATGAAGAGCAAAATTTGATTTTCCTGGCACTGCGATTTCAAATCTTTTGTTGTATAAAAACTAATTTTTTTTCTAATTTTTTCTTTGTGGTTTCTAATTTTTCTACCTTTTTCTCGCAATTTTCAAATTTCTCTGACTTCCCAGTCCATATAATTTTTTATTACTTGTCCAGGTTATCCGGGTGGCTAGATACCCTGTTTAAAACACTCCTTTAGAAGCATTCAGTGATTACCTTGAAATAACAGCCTAATTTTTTGACAGCAATTTATGTTTTATCCAAAAAAAAAAAATTCCATTACAATACATTAGTTTGGCGTGGGCAAAGAACTCGATTTCCAAAAATTCACTGCCTTTTTTACCCGACTGCCAAGAAGGGTTATGTGTTTCAGGGGTATCTGGGTATGTGGATTTCTTTATACCCTCGAAACATCCCAACGGCTGGGTGGATTTTAATGAATGAGGTCTCTATCGATTTGACTTAACCGTCCAATGGTTATAGGCTATATTTTGTTTTTATAAATCAAAAAGGGAGCCGTAAAATACAAAATAGCGGTAGACACGAAAAAAAATTATGCACCCTATTGAATGCCATATTATTGGATAGGTCTTTCAAAATGAAGACGATGTTTCATTGAATTTTTTACAGTCAGAAGCTCTGTTTAAATATTACACAACCTGGAAGTTGTGTAGGTAGCATCTCTAGCTTTACTGAAAACCTAACCATCATAGACATCTATAGGCCTCATCAAAATAGTGTTTATAGATAGGAACTAACAATTAAACACAACTTAAAAGTCATCAATACAAGTAAATAAAAAAAAATAGGTAAGTAATATATAAAATAGTTGCACATTAATGAGAAATAATTAGTTCGCTTTTTACGTAGTCGAGTTTTTTGATTTTTTAAATTAAATTTAATTATTACGTTTGGTAGAAAGCCTAAAGATTTTAAACCGTGTGATTGGGGAGCGAGGCTAGAAGATTGATTATTTTTTCTGCAAAGGAACAAATAGGAATTTATTTTTAAAGAGAGAATTTATAAAAATATACTAACAATTTTAAACTGTATGCTGCGATAAGCAGAAATTTCGAAATGGGGAAAAGGAGGGTATTTAGATGATGAAATTTAGTTGACATTTGCTTGTATAACAAGTTATTAAACGGCATTGCAAAGAAAGGATCAGAGCGAAAAGAAGATAAAAAAAATTAGTTTAAAAGTTTTAAATATTATGTATTGAATATCCTTGAAGACACTAAATCATATTTTCATTGCTGCACTTTCGATAGCGTGATTACGGATTAATTGACCGATACCAAACGAAAATATTTCAATTCTAAGAAGATATTTGTTTATAAAATAAATAAATTACACATAAATAAAGATGCTAAACACTTTAAAAATTCGGGTGTGAAACATTGCTTTGAATCTTATGTAAAATTTCCAGTAAGTGTAGAATTCATTTTTTATTTCACCTTAAAAAAATTATTACTTACTTTTCGTTTTCTTGGGTTTGGGAGCGTATGCCATATTTTCCAGATCAAAGAAGAAGTCACCGATTTCACGTATCAATTTGCATGTGATAGTGAATACCCCTGAAGGCGCTAAATCAGATTTTCGTTTCTGTACTTTCGATAGTTTGATCAAACATTCCACACTAATACAACCACTTTTAAAAATTCCATTTCCTAAAGGCTCTATACTACTATCCCGTTTCTTGAAGCCTAAATTAAACTTCACTGGACGTAAATATCTCTGTTTGTTGCAGAGGTGCAAATACATGAAATCAGGGTTAGTCTTCGATTTGAAATATAGACGTAAATACCATGAGGAATTTGCAAAAGAGTAACAGGGACTGGAGATTAAATGTTCTTTTTCAGCAACTGAGAAAAATTCAGCTATTTTCCACTCGAATTCTATCACTTCCTGCCTTTTCGCATTTCCCTTATCATCATTTCGAAAGTTAGACTTAGTTTCCATATCAGAAACTGTACTGTAATTATAAATGAGATTGGAAGAAATCCTGAAAATAAATAAGACAGAATTAAAATGTGCAAAAACAAAATTTTGGAAAGCAGATAAATTTCAGAAATAATTAAATTTAAAAAATCGAAAAACCCGACAGTGTAAAAAGCGAACTAATTAATTATTTCTCATCAATGTTAAACTATTTTTTATATTACTTACCTTTTTTTTATTTACATGTATTGATGGCTTTTAAGTTGTGTTTAATTGTTAGTTCCTATCTATAAACACTGTTTTGATGAGGCCGATAGATGTCTATGAAGGTTAGAGTTGCAGTAAAGCTAGAGGTCCTACTTACACAACTTCCAGGTTGTGTAATATTTAAACGGAGCTTCTGACTGTAAGTAGATAATATTTGCCGGTTCTGCGCCAGCGGCACGGCGGCACGACCTTGAATGACCTTGAACGACCTCTGCATGCTGTTTGAAGGTTATGCGGCGTAGGTGAAGGTTATACTCTGGGAGGCGGGGTCAAGGTGATGCGTCATCTTATAGTATGAGGGGTAATTTTGAGTTTGATTTTTTTTAATGATAATTAATTTTAATTGGGGGACTTTAACTTTTTTCGGGGTAATTTTTGAAGATAGAAATTTTTGTGAGATTGATTTTTTTTCTGACCGTACTACAGTACGAGGGGTTATTGTAAGTTTGATTTTTTTTTTAATGATAATTAATTTTAATTGGAGGACTTTAACTTTTTTCGGGGTAATTTTTGAAGATAGAAATTTTTGGGAGATTGATTTTTTTCCTTTCCGTACTACAGTACGAGGGGTAATTTTAAGTTTGAATTTTTTTTTTTTTCACTAATGATAATTAATTTTAATTGGAGGACTTTAACTTTTTTCGGGGTAATTTTTGAAGATTGAATTTTTGGGAGATTGATTTTTCTTTTAATCGTACTGCAGTATAAGGGGGTATTTTTTCATTTGAAAAATATATTAATGATAATTAATTAAGAAATTTTAATTGGGGGACTTTAACTTTTTGGGGTAATTTTTGAAGATTGAAATTTTAAGAGATTCATTTTTTTTTCTCATCGTACCACAGTAGTAAGGGATAATTTTACATTTGAAAAATTCATTAATGATAATTAATTAAGAAATTTTAATTGGGGAACTTTAACTTTTTTCGGGAAATTTTTTTTTGGGGGGGAGAACATTGATTATTTTTTTAGCACACTTCAGTTTTCGGCGTTATTTTTACTGTAATGGGAAAAAATAATTTAGAATTTTTAATGAGGAAACTTAAAATTTTTGGGGTGCAATTTTTGTGTAAGAGGTATTACTAGTGGTGATTTTTAATTTGAGAACTTTTAAATATTTTTTTCGCTAATTTTTATTTGGCAATGGAATTTTAAACATTTATTTAGAAGTTTTAATTGGGAGACTTTATCTTTTTACGCAAATTTTTAGATAAAAATGGAATTTTAAACATCAATTGGATGAGAGGACTTTACGCGTTTCAATTTAGTGACGTATGCGCTCGAATATTGGAGTATTAATTAAAATTTTGAGTTATGTCACATGTGAATTTTTGTCATTTAGTGTTAGAATTTATTTCTGCGAATTTTTTAATAGTACTGTGGCTGGGAGGTTTTGCTATCGAAGCTGGTAGACGGGAAGTGCTGGGTTCGATCTCCATTGCGCCCGTCGGCCTAATCGTTCGGAGTTTTCTTTGAGCCATGAATTTGCATGCGTAAATATGGGTTAGGTTACCTTAGAAAGACATCCACGAAGGGCACTCCCCCCTCGGGCCTAGTGTAGATAATCGCCCGTCAAAATTAACCCACCTTTTAAAAAGTGTTAATAAACTTTAGATTTTTTTTTTTTTTTTGAATCCGTGTTAGATGAGTAGATATTTTTTCTCGGTTTTATACAAAAATAGAAATTGGTTAGATATTTTTGAGGATATCGGTTTTTTGGCTTGTTATGCAATGTTTAGGTATGTATTGTTTAATCCATATGAAAATTTATTTTGAAAAAAACATGAAATGTCCTTCATAAAGATATTAGGAAATTCACCTACCACCCCTAAATGAATTTATATTTGTAAAATACAGGGTTACCTATTAAACGGTACGTTTGAATTTTTCCCATCAAATTTTATTGACGCATGTTTTCTATTTTTAAACAGTGCCATTATAAATTATCTAGATCTATTTTTCAAAACTAGAAAATCGATTTTTAAACATATATAATTTTAATAAGATTTTGGGAAAAAACGCATTTTTTACAAATTCTCGCTAATATTACGCTTTTTAGAATAAAACTATTAAATACATAAATTCACCAAAAATTTAACACACTTACTTTACTTAAAATGACTTTCAGAGCCTAAAAAAACGCGTGTTTCTGTAGGAAAATGTCTACTATACTGAACCGTGGCCATCGTGCGTTATCTTTGGAAACACTCAGAAGTGAATCACTTTATCTAGATAAGGGGTTTTCCTTTTTATCGTGATAGGATATTAGATTTTAATTTCGATTGACTAATGGTGGGGTACAAATTAAGATTTTCAAATAATTAATTTAAGATTTTTATTATCTCACTGATTGCGAATTTAATGAATGAATAATTAATATTACGTCACACAAAACGAATTTTTTGAATAATTATGATTTAATATTGCGTCACAATTTTTAAATGATTTTATTAATATAAAATTTTTATCCAATTGGGGGTCATTTTTTCTTATAGATTTATTTTAAATAAAATTGGAATATTCATTTAGTAATACTATATTAACAATTTAATGCATGTGTTACATTTATTTAGGATTTAACTATTTTATAATTATACCTTTTAAAACGGATACTTTTTAAATTGATTCATTAACCGCGAGAATACTTCAAACATGTCCTTGATGAGTCATCACGAATAACACTAGAAAACATGAAAGTTTTAATAAATATATTGAGGTTTATGAAAAGTAACACTTATTGAAATTTGTTTAATATTTGAAATAAACATTACGCGCAGTGACCGTCAGGCATACATTTTGAAATAGAGATCAAGTTCAAATTTTACTAAGTTTCGTAATGGAGGTCACGTTATACCCTAACCAATCATACTATTTAGTCAGGGATTGCTATTTTGGAATTATCTAAATTAGTTACAAAACTTCTCATTTTTTAATAACTACACTAATCATTAGTCTTGTTTAATCAAATAAATATAATTTCTATCGTTTTTGTTACTTAACAAGATATAAATACCTTATACATATGCTATATTGATTCTGGTTTAGTGCATATAAATTTTAACTAATATTTTTCTTTTAGTAGATATAACAATATTCGCCAACATATATATATATTTTTAACATTATTCAAATTTCGCACAAACCTTTAAATAATTTTGGAAAAAATATTTCATTTTTAGAAGATTAACCATAATATTAATTTTAAACCTCTTAATTCTTTTTTAATTGAGGTAGTACGATAGAAAATTAATATATTCGACACAATAAAGAAATTACTAATTCATATTAACAATGATTTTAAGCATTATGTTAAAATTCGAGATTTTTCATTTACAAATAATTTCAAAAATAAAACATTTAAAAGTAAATTGACTTACTTGTATTAATTTTCCATCTAAATTCAAAAGGCTTTCAAACAGACACAACACACCACATACAGTTTTGTGTCACTATATAAAATGAATCAGGATTTTTCACCCCAATCTGTTATCTCTGGGGTAATTCCTAGAACTGACTCATGTGATACGCACAATATTACATCGTAATTTGAATCTAAGAACAGTGTTAATGAATTTAATATGATGCGTTATTAATTAGGGATTAAATATAATGTGTAATTAATAAGGGATTTAGTTAATTTGTTTCGTTATTAAATAAAACCTGAATATAATTATGTCTTTTTAAGTCTTATTTAATAGAATAGGAACACTTTTAAAATTTGCAGGAGGTTTTTTTCAGAAACACTTTTTAAGAATACTTTTCTTAATGAATGTGTAATTAACATTTTTTAAATTAATTAATTAATACGTAATTAAATTTTCAAAATAAATATAAAATAGAAGAGAAATTCTTTTCAAATTTATTAAGCAACATACAAGTTATTATTAGGTAATATTTCAAATTGCTGCAAACTTTAAACATGTTGAGTTATCACTGAGAATTTAATAACGAGGTATTTGAATAGTAATGCTAACCAGAATTTGAAAAATAATTTTCATATTAAGTAACTTGTATAACTTGCTACAAACATGACTTTCTTTTGAACACACTAGAGTGGGATTGAATTTTTAAAGACATATTTATCTCACATATTTAAACTAAAGACTTGTGCTAAATTTTCAACTAAAATATTTCTCACTTAAAAGTTAACTTCTTTCATTGAAAAAGTCATATACTTGCAAATTTCACATTCAAATTTTTATCACATGGAAAAAGGCTTAAGCAATTGTATTATAATAAAAACTAATCATATGGAAATTTAACTTTTGTAAATTGTATCAGAAAAAATTTAACCTGTGTCAAATTTTTGAAAACAGCATTTAAAAAACAAAAAGATAAATTACAATTAAATTTATTAAGCAGAAGTGTTACATGTCAAAAGCAGCATTTATATGATTTATATATATGTTAAAATCCATACATGCAAAAAACGTGTGTGTAAACCCACATAGACATTTTTCCGCGAGATAGTTCACAAATTCATGTACATTGAAATTAAGCAAGGCGTTTTCACTGCATAAATTAAATTGTTGATACATAGAATATTTTCTACATTCGTGAAAGTTTTCATATGAATATCCCATTGTACAGGAATTACAGTCAAATTCGCGGCGCACAGATTCTTTTAATTCACGAATGAAACATGAAAAGAAATGTTTTTTAGAGTCTTCTATATCCAAATGTGAATGTTCACAGTCTTTTGCACGATTTAAAACACAAATAGGAATGTCTTTTAAAAGTTTGGTTTGGATGAGGTTATCATTAATCTCATCGCAAATGTTTTTTAAATTTAAAAATTGTTCTTTTGATAAGTGCACACACTTAGGTTTTAATGAATAATCAGAGTTACTTGACTTGACCAATTCTTGAAGCACACAAGAGCGTTCATCTATGTAGAGTGTGAGAATATCGTTATTACTGATGAAACTGTCTTTTTTAGAATAGAAACGAAAGTTTTTCATTTGATTTTGAAAAGAGTCAAACGATTCACAGGATAATGACACACTTTCTTCAGTTGGGAAGATTTCACCGAAAGCTCCTTCAAAATATTTCGTTATGTGAACTTTTAAATCGCAGTTCTGCTCCATCACTATTTCGACAACTGTACAATCTCCAATGCAGCGGAAGAAAGTACAATATGAACCAGATTGACTAAACAGACGTGTAAACCACTCGTTTTGAGGAAACTTGCAATCAGGATTATCCGCTAAGTAAAACAGACCTTTTTCATTAGCATCACGTAGTAAACTTGTATTCATGGTTAAGTTAGCGAGTCGCAGAAACAAAACAACACACACGTGAAGGGTATAATCCAAACGAGAGACGAAGTTTAACTAGGTCAGAGACAAAACAACACACACGTGAAGGGTATAATCCAAACGAGAGACGAAGTTAAACTAGGTAGGTACAAGCATGGAATGATGCGCACCCCTAGCGTGAGTCGATTAATACTATCCCTTATCACCCTATCGGTATATAAGCTCATAGATAAGATCAGAGAACTTCCGTGATATTTTCACAGTGATTTCACCGCTAGCATAGGTAATATCATTTTCAGAAAACGCTAATCACTTCCAGATAACGAACTTGTCATTTCAGTAAGATCTTGCATGACCCATTCACTCGGTTCTTAATATACATATCTTTGTGTGTGTGTGTATTTGTAAATAGGAAAAAAATTTAAAAGGTATACACATTAAAAGTTAATAAAATTATTTTTAAAAATTTTTTATAAATATTTCAATAGAGTATTAAATATTTCAAGACAGTATTAAAGATTTGAACTACTGGTAAAAATGCTTTGAAAATTCTTAAAAATGCTTCATTCATATTTTAAAGTCAACAAATTTTAATACATAGTTTTGTACATACATGCATTTTGAGCTATGTTTTGAAGGGAAAAAAAATCGAATGTTTAAAAATGATTTCTTATTTAATTACAAATGAAATAAATATTTGTTTTTTATACATATGTTAACATAACAAATGTTTTAAATATTTCGATGCTATTTCCAGGTTAGTCAATTTATGCTTTTTGAAATATGCATTTATATATATTTGTAAATTTTAATGTTTTCTGTTAAAACTGACTAGTGAACACATCGTTAAATTTTTTATCCCAGCTATCGTTTATTTACACAATAAAACAACTGCTTTTCAAACGACTCTATGATTATCAAAACAATTCAAAACATTTTATCTACACAAGCGCAAACTTTTAATAAACTAAAGTCCGCATTTTCATTCCAATAAATAATGACTAATCAAAATAGGTTATGTCCTAACTTGAATGATACCTTTTATGTGACATTACTAAATTAGCTAACATGACATTATTAAACTAACTTGTAAAAATAACATAATAACCTGTTTTCACTATGCTAAATTAATAATATTCGCTGCTTTTGTTTGACAATCAACAAAGTTTTTATGAAATATATTCAAAAAAGTTTGCTGCGATTAAAAAACATGCTTATAATTTAGATAGTTTTCACTCTTTATATTTCAAAGCATGCATATTATTACAAAACACAAAATATTGTTTAAATTTCTCTCTATTCTAAAAAAAAGTAACTACCGCTGTCACCGCCGCCGCCGCCGGTTTTGAATTTTTTGTGACCGGAGGTATTTCTTCGTTAATATTAAGCAAAATATTGCATACAAAAATATGAAAATCGGTGGAATTATAGAGAAATGTTTGATAAGCACGCTGATGCAGACAGTTTTCAAATCGAAGAAATATTTAAAGAGATATTTAATGCTAAAGTTGGACAAAATCGTTCCATTAAAAAAGTTTTATAGGAGCAAAAACTGTACATCGGAATTTAATCCTTTTTAGATCATTTTATGCGTCAGAATTTCCCGGTGTGCAGACTTCACTCAGTTTATTAATTTGACTCATATTTTGAGGTTTTATTTCTAATTTAAATTCAAATTTTTAGCATTTCGAGAGATATTATTTTACACATTTTAGAAAATTGTATTAATTTAAACTGTTGCCAACTGTATAAACAACGTTAGCAATAATATTTGCTTCAAATTAAAAATTTATTTTACACGTGACTATTATAAACAAGAAAATATAAAAAGCAGGAACTCATTGAAAAGTATCATAAAAACTATATTACACGTGAATTTTAAAAGTGAAAGAATGTTGTAAAATAATAAATTCATTAACATGCGTTAGAAGTCTTAAATAGGAGAAATTACGTCACAAGTACGTCACATTACACATTAAGTAAAATAAACACAAAATAATATTGCAAACAGTTTAAATTTAAAAATTGCGCGAGACATTTATGTAATATTTTAAGATGATATTTTCAACTATTTTTATTAGGCTAGCTCAAATAATATTTCATTTCTAACATAATTATTGTCACGTGAATAGTAAAAGGAGAAAGGAAAGTTTAGTGAAAATTACGTCAGATTAAAAACGATACATTTAAAGTGTCATTAAAAAAAAACTTTCTTTTCGCTTTGTTAAAAAACACCGGGAGGCAAAGACTCTGTTTATTTAATTCATTTTATATTAGCTTATTTTGAAATGTCAACAGATTTTATTTAATTACAGACGGAAACAGCCATTGTATCATTTAACAGCCGCTGAGTTGGCTTTAAAATTCCCCAATCAAAGAGAAATGAATAGAAACCCGTTTATAGGGAGATCGCCACTGTTTCTAAACTTATAATTCAATCTTCCGAAATATTTTTTAAGCCGATCAAATTAGCGTGCTTTTAGAGTCTGCGGTGTCTGAACGGGGGTTGACGAGCGTAGCTCGTAGGGGGCAGCGCCCCTAGTGAATTAAATAATCACTATTTTTCACAAGTTTGCAATATTTTTATGCGAACTAGGGTTAGTAGTATTCAGACTTAAAAATATCTTTATAGATTAAACATGAAAATTAATGTGTACAAAAAACCTTTTACTATTTTTAGTTAAACTTAGTGTCATGAAATATATCCAGTTAACTTTAAATTGTACTATTACAAATTAATGTTTTAAAATTCATTAAAATTATTAAATACTATTACATTTTAATTTTTAAATTCATTTATATATATATATATATACACACAAAATAATAATACTTATCTAATACGGCAGCTAGCAGTCTAAAGCACGACCTTCTATTACAAAAACTAAAAACGAAATGAATAATTCTAAGTCCTTATCAGCTAATCTTATCAACTGATTAGATCTAGTCACCTGATATCCTACTACGTCATCAGTGTTATCATACACCACGTGACAGGGTTTTCCCAACACGTGATAACCCCTACGTCATGAGTGATATCATACACCACGTGACAGGGTTTCCCCATCACGTGGTGTATGATAACACTGATGACGTAGTAGGATATCACGTGACTAGATCTAATCAGTTTCTATCAGTAATCTATTTTTACAAGTTAGTTTAATAATGTCATGTTAGCTAATTTAGTAATGTCACATAAAAGGTATCATTCAAGTTAGGACATAACCTATTTTGATTAGTCATTATTTATTGGAATGAAAATGCGGACTTTAGTTTATTAAAATGTTTGCGCTTGTGTAGATAAAAGGTTTTGAATTGTTTTGATAATCATAGAGTCGTTTGAAAAGGAGTTGTTTTATTAAATAAACGATAGCTGGGATAAAAAATTTAACGATGTGTTCACTAGTCAGTTTTAACAGAAAACATTAAAATTTACAAATATGTATAAATGCATATTTCAAAAAGCATAAATTGACTAACCTGGAAATAGCATCGAAATATTTAAAACATTTGTTATGTTAACATATGTATAAAAAACAAATATTTATTTCATTTGTAATTAAATAAGAAATCATTTTTAAACATTCGATTTTTTTCCCTTCAAAACATAACTCAAAATGCATGTATGTACAAAACTATGTATTAAAATTTGTTGACTTTAAAATATGAATGAAGCATTTTTAAGAATTTTCAAAGCATTTTTATCAGTAGTTCAAATCTTTAATATTGTCTTGTAATATTTTTTAATAATTTTCAAAGCAATTTTACCAGTAGTTCAAATCTTTAATACTGTCTTGAAATATTTAATACTCTATTGAAATATTTATAAAAAAATTTTAAAAATAATTTTATTAACTTTTAATGTGTATACCTTTTAATTTTTTTTCCTATTTACAAATACACACACACACAAAGATATGTATATTAAGAACCGAGTGAATGGGTCATGCAAGATCTTACTGAAATGACAAGTTCGTTATCTGGAAGTGATTAGCGTTTTCTGAAAATGATATTACCTATGCTAGCGGTGAAATCACTGTGAAAATATCACGGAAGTTCTCTGATCTTATCTATGAGCTTATATACCGATAGGGTGATAAGGGATAGTATTAATCGACTCACGCTAGGGGTGCGCATCATTCTATGCTTGTACCTACCTAGTTTAACTTCGTCTCTCGTTTGGATTATACCCTTCACGTGTGTGTTGTTTTGTTTCTGCGACTCGCTAGCTTAACCATGAATACAAGTTTACTACGTGATGCTAATGAAAAAGGTCTGTTTTACTTAGCGGATAATCCTGATTGCAAGTTTCCTCAAAACGAGTGGTTCACACGTCTGTTTAGTCAATCTGGTTCATATTGTACTTTCTTCCGCTGCATTGGAGTTTGTACAGTTGTCGAAATAGTGATGGAGCAGAACTGCGATTTAAAAGTTCACATAACGAAATATTTTGAAGGAGCTTTCGGTGAAATCTTCCCAACTGAAGAAAGTGTGTCATTATCCTGTGAATCGTTTGACTCTTTTCAAAATCAAATGAAAAACTTTCATTTCTATTCTAAAAAAGACAGTTTCATCAGTAATAACGATATTCTCACACTCTACATAGATGAACGCTCTTGTGTGCTTCAAGAATTGGTCAAGTCAAGTAACTCTGATTATTCATTAAAACCTAAGTGTGTGCACTTATCAAAAGAACAATTTTTAAATTTAAAAAACATTTGCGATGAGATTAATGATAACCTCATCCAAACCAAACTTTTAAAAGTCATTCCTATTTGTGTTTTAAATCGTGCAAAAGACTGTGAACATTCACATTTGGATATAGAAGACTCTAAAAAACATTTCTTTTCATGTTTCATTCGTGAATTAAAAGAATCTGTGCGCCGCGAATTTGACTGTAATTCCTGTACAATGGGATATTCATATGAAAACTTTCACGAATGTAGAAAATATTCTATGTATCAACAATTTAATTTATGCAGTGAAAACGCCTTGCTTAATTTCAATGTACATGAATTTGTGAACTATCTCGCGGAAAAATGTCTATGTGGGTTTACACACACGTTTTTTGCATGTATGGATTTTAACATATATATAAATCATATAAATGCTGTTTTTGACATGTAACACTTCTGCTTAATAAATTTAATTGTAATTTATCTTTTTGTTTTTTAAATGCTGTTTTCAAAAATTTGACACAGGTTAAATTTTTTCTGATACAATTTACAAAAGTTAAATTTCCATATGATTAGTTTTTATTATAATACAATTGCTTAAGCCTTTTTCCATGTGATAAAAATTTGAATGTGAAATTTGCAAGTATATGACTTTTTCAATGAAAGAAGTTAACTTTTAAGTGAGAAATATTTTAGTTGAAAATTTAGCACAAGTCTTTAGTTTAAATATGTGAGATAAATATGTCTTTAAAAATTCAATCCCACTCTAGTGTGTTCAAAATAAAGTCATGTTTGTAGCAAGTTATACAAGTTACTTAATATGAAAATTATTTTTCAAATTCTGGTTAGCATTACTATTCAAATACCTCGTTATTAAATTCTCAGTGATAACTCAACATGTTTAAAGTTTGCAGCAATTTGAAATATTACCTAATAATAACTTGTATGTTGCTTAATAAATTTGAAAATAATTTCTCTTCTATTTTATATTTATTTTGAAAATTTAATTACGTATTAATTAATTAATTTAAAAAATGTTAATTACACATTCATTAAGAAAAGTATTCTTAAAAAGTGTTTCTGAAAAAAACCTCCTGAAAATTTTAAAAGTATTCCTATTCTATTAAATAAGACTTAAAAAGACATAATTATATTCAGGTTTTATTTAATAACGAAACAAATTATCTAAATCCCTTATTAATTACACATTATATTTAATCCCTAATTAATAACGCATCATATTAAATTCATTAACACTGTTCTTAGATTCAAATTACGATGTAATATTGTGCGTATCGCATGAGTCAGTTCTAGGAATTACCCCAGAGATAACAGATTGGGGTGAAAAATCCTGATTCATTTTATATAGTGACACAAAACTGTATGTGGTGTGTTGTTTCTGTTTGAAAGCCTTTTGAATTTAGATGGAAAATTAATACAAGTAAGTCAATTTACTTTTAAATGTTTTATTTTTGAAATTATTTGTAAATGAAAAATCTCGAATTTTAACATAATGCTTAAAATCATTGTTAATATGAATTAGTAATTTCTTTATTGTGTCGAATATATTAATTTTCTATCGTACTACCTCAATTAAAAAAGAATTAAGAGGTTTAAAATTAATATTATGGTTAATCTACTAAAAATGAAATATTTTTTCCAAAATTATTTAAAGGTTTGTGCGAAATTTGAATAATGTTAAAAATATATATATATGTTGGCGAATATTGTTATATCTACTAAAAGAAAAATATTAGTTAAAATTTATATGCACTAAACCAGAATCAATATAGCATATGTATAAGGTATTTATATCTTGTTAAGTAACAAAAACGATAGAAATTATATTTATTTGATTAAACAAGACTAATGATTAGTGTAGTTATTAAAAAATGAGAAGTTTTGTAACTAATTTATATAATTCCAAAATAGCAATCCCTGACTAAATAGTATGATTGGTTAGGGTATAACGTGACCTCCTTTACGAAACTTAGTAAAATTTGAACTTGATCTCTATTTCAAAATGTATGCCTGACGGTCACTGCGCGTAATGTTTATTTCAAATATTAAACAAATTTCAATAAGTGTTACTTTTCATAAACCTCAATATATTTATTAAAACTTTCATGTTTTCTAGTGTTATTCGTGATGACTCATCAAGGACATGTTTGAAGTATTCTCGCGGTTAATGAATCAATTTAAAAAGTATCCGTTTTAAAAGGTATAATTATAAAATAGTTAAATCCTAAATAAATGTAACACATGCATTAAATTGTTAATATAGTATTACTAAATGAATATTCCAATTTTATTTAAAATAAATCTATAAGAAAAAATGACCCCCAATTGGATAAAAATTTTATATTAATAAAATCATTTAAAAATTGTGACGCAATATTAAATCATAATTATTCAAAAAATTCGTTTTGTGTGACGTAATATTAATTATTCATTCATTAAATTCGCAATCAGTGAGATAATAAAAATCTTAAATTAATTATTTGAAAATCTTAATTTGTACCCCACCATTAGTCAATCGAAATTAAAATCTAATATCCTATCACGATAAAAAGGAAAACCCCTTATCTTGATAAAGTGATTCACTTCTGAGTGTTCCCAAAGATAACGCACGATGGCCACGGTTCAGTATAGTAGACATTTTCCTACAGAAACACGCGTTTTTTTTAGGCTCTGAAAGTCATTTTAAGTAAAGTAAGTGTGTTAAATTTTTGGTAAATTTATGTATTTAATAGTTTTATTCTAAAAAGCGTAATATTAGCGAAAATTTGTAAAAAATGCGTTTTTTCCCAAAATCTTATTAAAATTATATATGTTTAAAAATCGATTTTCTAGTTTTGAAAAATAGATCTAGATAATTTATAATGGCACTGTTTAAAAATAGAAAACATGCGTCAATAAAATTTCATGGGACAAATTCAAACGTACCGTTTAATAGGTAACCCTGTATTTTACAAATATAAATTCATTTTGGGGTGGTAGGTGAATTTCCTAATATCTTTATGAAGGACATTTCATGTTTTTTTTCAAAATAAATTTTCATATGGATTAAACAATACATACCTAAACATTGCATAACAAGCCAAAAAACCGATATCCTCAAAAATATCTAACCAATTTCTATTTTTGTATAAAACCGAGAAAAAATATCTACTCATCTAACACGGATTAAAAAAAAAAAAAATCTAAAGTTTATTAACACTATTTAAAAGGTGGGTTAATTTTGACGGGCGATTATCTACACTAGGCCCGAGGGGGGAGTGCCCTTCGTGGAGGTCTTTCTAAGGTAACCTAACCCATATTTACGCATGCAAATTCATGGCTCAACGAAAACTCCGAACGATTAGGCCGACGGGCGCGATGGAGATCGAATACAGCACTTCCCGTCTACCAGCTTCGATAGCAAAACCTCCCAGCCACAGTACTATTAAAAAATTCGCAGAAATAAATTCTAACACTAAATGACAAAAATTCACATGTGACATAACTCAAAATTTTAATTAATACTCCAATATTCGAGCGCATACGTCACTAAATTGAAACGCGTAAAGTCCTCTCATCCAATTGATGTTTAAAATTCCATTTTTATCTAAAAATTTGCGTAAAAAGATAAAGTCTCCCAATTAAAACTTCTAAATAAATGTTTAAAATTCCATTGCCAAATAAAAATTAGCGAAAAAAATATTTAAAAGTTCTCAAATTAAAAATCACCACTAGTAATAACTCTTACACAAAAATTGCACCCCAAAAATTTTAAGTTTCCTCATTAAAAATTCTAAATTATTTTTTCCCATTACAGTAAAAATAACGCCGAAAACTGAAGTGTGCTAAAAAAATAATCAATGTTCTCCCCCCCCAAAAAAAATTCCCGAAAAAAGTTAAAGTTCCCCAATTAAAATTTCTTAATTAATTATCATTAATGAATTTTTCAAATGTAAAATTATCCCTTACTACTGTAGTACGATGAGAAAAAAAAAATGAATCTCTTAAAATTTCAATCTTCAAAAATTACCCCAAAAAGTTAAAGTCCCCCAATTAAAATTTCTTAATTAATTATCATTAATATATTTTTCAAATGAAAAAATACCCCCTTATACTGCAGTACGATTAAAAGAAAAATCAATCTCCCAAAAATTCAATCTTCAAAAATTACCCCGAAAAAAGTTAAAGTCCTCCAATTAAAATTAATTATCATTAGTAAAAAAAAAAAAATCAAACTTAAAATTACCCCTCGTACTGTAGTACGGAAAGGAAAAAAATCAATCTCCCAAAAATTTCTATCTTCAAAAATTACCCCGAAAAAAGTTAAAGTCCTCCAATTAAAATTAATTATCTCTCTATTCTAAAAAAAAGTAACTACCGCTGTCACCGCCGCCGGTTTTGATTTTCTTGTGACCGGAGGCCTTTCTTCGTTAATATTAACAGAAATAATGCATACAAAAATATGAAAATCGGTGGTTTTATACAGAAATGTTTGATAAACACGCTGATGCAGACAGTTTTCAAATCGAAGAATTATTTTAAGAGTTATTTAATGCTAAAGTTGGACAAAATCGTTCCACTAAAAAAGTTTTATAGCAGCAAAAACTATACATGGCAGTGTAATCATTTTTAGATCATTTTATGCGTTAGAATTTGCCGGAGTGCAGATTGCATTAATTTTTTTTATTTTGACTCATTTTTTCAGGTTTTATTTCTATTTTAAATTCAAATTTTCAGCATTTCTAGAGATACTTTTTACAGATTTCAGAAAATTGTACTAATTTAAACTGTTGCCAACTGTATAAAAAGCGCAAGCAATAATGTTTGCTTCAAATTAAAAATTTATTTACACGTGACTATTATAAACAGGAAAAAAACTTTCAAATTAGGATTAAATAATTACGTATAAAAAGCAGGAACTTATTAAAAATTGCGTCATAAAAAGCATACACGTGAATTTTAAAAGAGAAAGGATATTGTAAAATAATAAATTCATTAACATGCGTTAGAAGTCTTAGGAGAAATTACGTCATATTTACGTCACATTATAGTTATTACATAAAATGAACACAAAATAATATTGCAAAAAAGTTTAAATTTAGAAATTTTGCTAGGCATTTATTTGATATTTTGAGAATTAGTTTAAAATGTCTCATTTAAAAGAACTTTCTTTTCGCTTTGTTAAAAAATACCAGGAGACAAAGACTCTCTTTACTTAATTCCTTTTATATTAGCTTATTTTGAAATGTTGTTACACGTGTATACGTCATCAAGTTATTTTTATTTCGACGTTTTATTTGTGTTTTTATTAATGTTGTACGAATTTATTTGTTCTTTCGTTATTTAAAATAAAAATTATATCAATTTGTATAATTTGGCGAGTGGTTTGTCGATTTATATAATTTGGCGAAATTGGTCGACAGGATAATCAAGTAGTACCGCAGCGGATTTGGCTTTAAAATTCCCCAATCAAAGAGAAATGAATAGAAATTCGTTTATAGGGAGATCGCCACTGTTTTTTAAATTATAATTCAATCTTTCGAAATCTTTTTAAAGCCGATCAAATTAGCGTGCATTTAGAGTCTGCGGTGTCTGGACGGGGGTTGGCGAGCGTAGCTCGTAGGGGGCCGAGCCCCCTAGTCATTAAAAAAAAATCAAACTTAAAATAACCCCTCGTACTGTAGTACGGTCAGAAAAAAAAATCAATCTCACAAAAATTTCTATCTTCAAAAATTACCCCGAAAAAAGTTAAAGTCCCCCAATTAAAATTAATTATCATTAAAAAAAAAATCAAACTCAAAATTACCCCTCATACTATAAGATGACGCATCACCTTGACCCCGCCTCCCAGAGTATAACCTTCACCTACGCCGCATAACCTTCAAACAGCATGCAGAGGTCGTTCAAGGTCATTCAAGGTCGTGCCGCCGTGCCGCTGGCGCAGAACTGGCAAATATTATCTACTACTGTAAAATAGCCAGTGAAACATCGTCTTCAATTTGAAAGACCTATCCAATGATAGGCCACTCAATAGAGTGCGTAATTTTTTTTTTTTTTCGTCTCTACCAAAATTTGTATTTTACGGCTGCCATTTTGAATTTATAAAAACAAAACCTAGCCTATAACCATCGGACGGTTAAGAAGAATCGATAAAGACCCCATTCATTAAAATCCATCTAGCCGTTGGGATATTTCGAGGGTATAAAGAAATCCATATACCCAGACACGCGTCAAACACATAACCCTTCTTGGCAGTTGGGAAAAAACTACATAAGTCACAGATTCAAAACACGGAATCAATAAAAAGTGATTTACACACAAAGCCTAGATTTTTTAAGACTGTTCTCAAATCCAAAGGGGAAAATTTACGACATAAGTTTTAATTCATTTTTGTTCGGAAACGCTTAAAATTGGCAGATGTTGTTATTCAGAAACTACGTAATCGAAAGACGTTTTCAGTTTTTTTTTGTAAGTACAATAGATCTTTCAGAAAATACTGTCAAAGTGGGCGTTTGGAGACGAATTTCCGTACGAAAGGAGAAAAACAGTCAAAGAAGGAAGAAAAATATCTTGTCATGTTAAAAAAAAGCGCTTATAACACGATAGATAATTTATTTATTAATAAACGGTCAAGTGCGAGTATCACTCGCGCTCAGAAGGTTCCGTAGACTAGATATATGAATTATTAACGGCATTATAAAAAAATCGTTGCTCAAAGTATAATAAGACTTTGTAAAAAAATTTGTCTTATACCATAGGGTTGGGTGTAGCTGTATACACTATTAAAGTATGAATGGGTATACCATAAAAGTTCGAAGAGATACGAAGCCAAAAAATTATCAAATATTGCTATTCTGTATAACTCTTTTGTAATCTTATCCTAATCTGTTTATGGTGAACTTAATTCTGTACTGACAATAAAATTGTGCGTATTTTAACTTCATTCAAAGCAAACTAGTCGCGAATCCCTTGTATTTATGTAATTAACTCTAATTAAATTAGTCTGTTTTTAACAATTTGACGTTTATTGCTTTTATGCTGCTACTGGGCATTGCATTACACTATATAAATAAAAGTTGTTATCTAGGCTTTAAAAGCTGATGATACATAGTGTACGTTGCCCCTGTCATTATGCATGTCCAAACCGTCTGTGTCTTTAAGGGTTACTATCTCGGCTAATGACCGACGAATTTTTTTCGAAATTCATGATCAACAATGCTTTTATACTTCTGCTACAATAGGTACTTCCAGCGCTTCTAAACACCTTTTCTGAATGCCCGCAAATCGAAATTTGAGAATAACGGAAAAATGCGTTTTTCTCAAAAACTATGTGACCTAGGATAATCCCTACAGTTTTCCTGAAAGGTTTAAATTAACGTCTATTACTTCTAATTTTTTCATAATTTTAGTTTCAGTAGATTAGAAAATAGAGAGGTGGGGGAACATATTTCTGCACTACATTTCCGACGATATCTCTGAAAATATAGTACCTAAAATTTAAAAAAATTTATTTTTTTGAGTTCAGCATTCCGAAAGTTTACACATGATATACAAAGTAAAGATTTTTTTTTCAAGTAACTTAATTAGCTCCTCTACATTTATCCTAATTATATTTGTAAATGTTAATAAATATGTGGGTCAATAGTCTTTATTACTTCCCCTTCCCCCCGCCTCCCAATTTGAACTTTCCTTGGCTGATAGTTTACGATTAAAATGGCTTTGACAGACAGACAGAGGAAGGATCTTACAATGGTTCCATTTTTACTTTTTAAGTACGGAACCCTAAAAAAGGAAAACTCCTTTCGATTCCAAATCCCTTCCATAGTCAGGTCTGCAAATTTTGTACTTTTACATTTAAAAATGAGTTCGTCATTGTGTCAGAAAGTTTCACGCTTGCTGAGCAAAAAAATTGATAAGTCTTAATATCCTTTTTGTACTCACTATAATTCTTAGGTCTTTAAATGTGTCTGCCTGTTATTGTTGCAGTCATCGCAAAACTTTTTGCAATAATAAGTCAAATAATCTACAACCAGAATTATATGACAATCTATTCGTTCTTTAGAGACAGCTATCGCGAAAACCATGAAAAACAGAGCATAGTAGCGACACTTGTGCAGTATACACCTAAAAATAAAAAGGATCTATTTATGTCAAGGTATAACAGGATATCAAGTTGGGTGAAATTCTGTGCATTAGCTCTTGAGATATAGCTAGTGCAATTATTGCGAAAACTGAAGTCTAGCAGCACCACCTGTGGGCGATTTACACCAAAATCTTATGAGCGTCTATTTATATCAAGGTCTACAAAATGTGAGGTGTGACAAAATACTATTTGTTTTGATATATAGCTATCGCGGAAATCGTAAAAAATACGGCATAGCAGCGCCACCGGTTGGGCGAGAAACATCAGTGTCATTCTATGTCAAAGTCTACAGAATATGAAGTTTGATGAAATACCGTGCATTAGGTTTTGAGATATAGCTATCTTGGAAACGGTCAAAAAATGTACCATAGCAGCACCACCCTTTCGACGATTTACACTAAAATATAATCAGCAGTAACTTATGTCAAGGTCCAACTGAATCTAAAATTAGATTAAATTCCGTGAATTAGTGCTTGAGATTGTGTGCCCACAAAACTTGTGTCACATACAATTGACTGATTCACGGGCAGAGATTTTTTAAAAACAGGCAAAACGTGTTCACGATATTCTAAAACATATAAATCCGAAAACTAAAAGTGGAAGTTTTTCACGAATCCAATACATTCTTCTTGTAAAGATAGAAGAACGTAAAAACTATTTCTACAGGTTTGTTTTCGATGACAATACCACATTTTAATTAAGTTTTATAACTTAATTATAAGTTAATATATTAATTTAAGGTGTTTTTCAGTTAGTTGGCCACAAATGAGATATTGTCCAATATTTGTTATGGTTACTTGTATACCGAGTACAACAGCAATGGCTCTAATGATGCGCCAAATCACGCTCGCTAAAATTGGCCATTTGGCGTGAAAGTGCAAGAATGAAATATTTTAAACATAAAAATTTAGAAAATATAAATAAAAAATTCAAGAAAGTGATGTAAAATACACTTTAATAAATTGATAGTTTCAAATTAAGTAAATAATGATTATACACTGAAAAATCAATTTAGAAATCCTAAATAGATAGTTTAAATCATGTTTTTTAACCGTGCTTCCCTAAAAAAAAAAAAAAAAAAAAAAATAACAAGTAAGAAATCTGTTTTTTCAGAGTTTACTGTCGCCCCATTGAGCAAAGAAAAAAAAAAAAAATATTATTATTATTATTACGAAGTGGAACCGGTCGAATTTCGACAAAAGAAAATGTTAAAGAAGGAACTGTTTCATTAATTTATAACAGGGTTGGTAAAAACACGGATTTTTATACAAAAATAATTAGTACCCAGATACAAAAATGATACATAATACAAAAATAACTAAAACCCAGAAAAGCCCATAAAATCCCACCCAGGTTTTTATGAGATTTTCTGGGTTTTAGTTATTTTTCTGTATATTTTTATAATATATGTGTGTACTTATTTAAAAATATGCTTATTATGGTACATTTTTTAATGACATTTGTTCTATTTATTAATAATTAATATTATTTATAATATCAGTTAATAAATTTATTCTATTCTGATACTAGTATCAACTTAATACTAATATCAGAATAAATTTATTAACTGATATTATAAAATAATATTAATACTATTAATAATTAATATTAATTATTATTAATACTATTATTAATTAATATTGATACTAATATTAATTATTATTAATAATATTACTATTATAATTAACTTAATACCATCAAATGATAAAAGTGAGTTCTTATCTTATCACTTTTAAATGTATTTTAGTTGTCATAATGAATAATTAATTTTCATTTTTGTAGTAACTATAATAATTAGTAAATATAATAATTAAACTAGCTGGATTCACCCACTAAAGGGCCCCTCCTTTTATCGGGGCCTTAATAATATTAAATCTCGAAGCGAACGAACATCGAACAGGGTCCCCGCTGCCTACGGCACAGTATAGCAGGCGTGCTGCGCATGCACTACAAAATCTTGTAAAAAAGCCAAGAGCGTTCGAACGAACCTCGAACCGGGTCCCCGCTGCCTAGTAAAGATTTATAAATATTACCATAAAAATCAAAGTGAATGTGATTTTGATTGGTAAACTATAAAATAGTCCAATCATAATTATTTTAAATGTATTAATAAATGTAATGTATTTTAAATGTTTTTCTGTGAATTAATTGAAATATATTTAAAAAATAAGTATTCTGAAATAAACTACCACCTGATTACCAAACATACGACTAATTTTTATTTATTTATTTTTATGTAATATTGATAAAAGAAACCACCTAGATTTTGGGCTTAAAAATAAACTTGTATTTTGTATTTCTAAATACTATAGGAAGGATTTGCAGACTCAGAAATGTTTTTTTAGCAAAAATTCAGTTTTAACAAAAACCCAGTCGGGTTTTTGTTGGTGGACCCGCCCAGAAAAACTCGGGTGGGTTTTTCTGGGCTGGGTCCACTTTACCAAACCTGATTTATAATAAACCTACAAAATTAGTTACACTAAAAAATGCATCTTACATTGCTTAGTCTAACTCTCAACCAAATATTGTTGCAACCTAAAGGTCATTGCTCTTCTATAAAGACACTCTAAATTTTTCTAAAACATTGCACTTTATCAGTGTGTGATTTCAATTGCGTTACTTTCAAAAGTGAAGCATTTCCACCTGTGAAGAGTTTCAAAGCTGTTGGAGTGAAAATGATGCACTTATATGAAACATATTTCCGTTTTAAGCTTTAAAATACACAGCTCTTTTATTTTATATAAAATGACGTCATTTGCATCCGCTGAAGAATTCCACATCTACGATACAGTCTTAAACAACATCTATGGAAATGTATTATAATGACGCCACTATCACGGGATAATACACAAACCCAGCAAAAAGCGATATCGTAAAATCGACAAAAGAAATCGGCTATCTAATGATTCACATGCCTTCATTTGTTTGTAACATTAATACGGATAGTTAAGATTAAATATAGATTAGAATATTTTATTTTTCATTTCAGAAGAATAAAATATGAAATGATTATTACTGCCTCCTGATCCTGATATCGCAATTAATGGTAAGTAAGAGAAATTTGTACATTTCAAGAGCTGTAAAGTTTGTATCTTTAGAATTGGACAATTTACATGCCATTATACCATCTTATTTTATAGTTTTGTTTGCATGGCGTTATTACCCACATAGGTGGGTAATAATGCCAAATAGCATTGGTCAAGAAATCACGCCATTACGTTTTATGAATACATATCTGCTAAAATATTCTTTCTTGTATACATAGTCGATAAGTTGCCGTATCAAATCCTATATTTGTTTTGGAAAAAAAAATTCTAAAACTAGGCCGTGAAAATTGGTAGAACCTTAACGTGGGGTTATTACACCAGGAAACCTTAGTAACATTTCTCTGATGTACATTTCCGTTACTTTTAAGAAAAACGGGGAATGAAACTGTTTATTTGAAAATGCCCTTGTTAGTTTTTTGTTTGTTGAATGTCAACTTTGGTGCAGTTTTATTTTTTTGCTGCAGTATTGCGCTGCTGCATAGTTACAAAGTTCTAAGATATTTTTTCTTACCTCTAAAACTTACCTGTAAATTTTACCTAATTCAATCGCCAAAATCTAACAATTATCAACGATTCAATAGGGCAAAAATTTTTATTCAATTTAGAGGTCACAAAACCGTACAAATTGGCTGTTTTATGATTCTATTAGTGTCATGAAAATTGCAGGTTTAGTCTCTTCTTTCTGCTCAAAGTATTAAATAATATTTTCATTCGAACTTATATTTTTGGAATGGATCATTTCCTTCTGAAGGACTGATAGAAAATCAGAGTTCTAACTTTTTACGACTGCTCTTTCATCTTCACCCAACACTTCATTTATCATGGCTGTTTCATAATAATGGAAGCTATCAGTCCATCAGAAGAAAATAGCTCTGTTAAAGCGGAAACTTGATTAAACGGGACTCAGATAATAGGGACTTTACTGTACTTTCAAAAAAAAAAAAAAAAAAAAAAAAAAAAAAAATAGTCGACAATAATTTTGAAATAGCGCTCCGGTTCGTGAATTCTCCCATTTCGTTCTCTGTTGTACTGTATGTATTTTATTAATTAAAAGACAAGAAAATCGTGGACATTTGTGAGTTTCTTTCTCAGTATTTCAGAAATCAAAAACAAATTTAATGAATTTTTTATTTTAATTTACAGTAAACTCTGTCTAAGGCGGAATCGATCGGGACCGAAGAAATTTTCCGCCGTAGACAATATTCCACCTTATGCAAAATACCCGAAAAATAAAATTTAAAACATTAAAAAAAACTGAACAAATTGCACATTTTTTTACGTTCGCAACCTTTAGTATCGATCTTTAAAAGTAAGATTTTAATGAAATTAAACTTTTTATTAAATTTATTGTCTTTAATAATCTTGAAAAACTTTATTTGAAAACTGAAATAAATGGTATCGATATAAAATTACTATATAGATTACCTATTGAGTTATAAGCGATTTTGATCACTTGACAAACACGTTTTTCACCCTTTCTTGAGTGGTTCTTCTCCTTTCGCGCGGAAATTCGGTTCAAAACACCCACTTTGACACTATTTTCCGAAAGATCTTTTGCGTTTGAAAAAAAAAAAAAAAAGGCAGCTCGATTACATAGTTTCTGAACAACAACACCTGCTAGTTTCATGCGTTTCCGAACAAAAATAAATTAAAACTTATGTCATAAAGTTGCCCTTCTTGAATTGACAACAGCCTTAACAAATTTAAACCTCATCTTTAACTTAGTAGTTAGTCGGAAAATAAACTTTTATCAATGCTTTTTTTTTTCCTTTCCGTTTACCAAGCTTTCTTCAGTACTAGTACATTCCAAGTCACATTGTGTTACTGATTTTTATGGTTCAAAATTATCATTTAAAAATATTTAATCATAAAGATAAATAAGGTTCTTGAATTAACTTTATCACTCTATTACAAAATTTATCAAAAAGTTCGAAAGTATTTCCTGTACATATATCAGTTTTAAAGTTTCATAAATTAAATGCATTTCATTTTTAAAAGAGGGTTTTTTCCGCCTTATGCAAAATTTAATTATAAAGGGACATTATAAACCTTTCCGTTTCCACGTTAGGCAGATTCCGGCTTACACAGAATAAACTAATGTTATTTGCTATGGGTTAGCCGGGACTAGGAAAATTTTCTGCGTTAGACAGATTTCCGGCTTGCACAGAGTCCGCCTTAGACAGAATTTACTGTATTTTAATTTATTTTAAAGGTAAAAGGTCATGACATGGGAACCGAGTTTCCTAAAAGAGTTTTGATTTTGACCCAAGAAAAATGTAATCAGTCTTAGGAAAATAAAGGTGATCCTTATTATTCTTTAATAATCAAAACATAATGTTCAAGCAAAAAATATTCATGAAAGAAGTAATAATCATGAGAGGTAATAAAAATGTTTATAATATTAAAATATAAATAAATACAAAATAAGGTATCATTTCTTCACTTCTCTGTTTAATGTTTACACCAGGGCTCGTAAATATCACAACATTTTCGAAAATATCAAAAATATCCGATATTTTTTATATATAGGTGTCATATCTCAATAATAGTTGAGATCTGCGTTAATAGTTGGCAGCACTACACAATCTGTTTGTAAGGTATCGCATGTTACGAGAATATTCCACGCAGTTGTAAAATGTGACTTTTTCTGAGAGCTGCGCTTAGCAGCTGCAGTATATAATGTATATAATAAAGTGTAAGTAATATTATAGTTATGCTTTCTTCCTTAGTTAAGAGTAATTAGTTAAGAAATATAATAAGAGAACGGCGTTATAAAAATAGGTACATCCGATGTTTTCAAAATAGTCAACTAATTGATGATTACAAATATTTTTAGACCTAATTAGAAACTAAAACATGTTGCACTTAGCATGAAAACTTAATATAAAATAATATTCTAAATGTGTTTTCTTTTGCTTTTTTTTTCAATTATATAACAAAATTGAAGACCAACAAATTGAAAACAGAATCAATTTCTTTTCTACACACACAATAAACAAACTATAGGATTTATTGTCAAGCAGGGCCGAAACTAGGGGTGAGCAGAGGGGGCATGTGCTCCGGGTGGCTTTTTCAAGAAGGCTCACGTTTTGAGCACTTTAACGCCAGAGTAATGGTTGGCGCGGTGATGAATTCAATGCTACGTACCCTTTCTTGTGCCTGACGTCTTACGCGTAACGAACAGCAACCCCATTCCTTTGCTGAGAGCATTTTGCTTTTAAAATAAAGAGCTTTTTCGCATTAAAATGCTTTTAATTGCACAATATATATCATTCAAACATAAGTTATGTTTTTCAGTTCAATAATATTAATTTATTTCATTAATTTCGAAGAAATTCTATTTCTATGTTCGAAGAAATTGAGAACGTATTTTATTTTTTAGGAAAAATAAAAACAGACGTAACGATATTTTTGTAATAAATATAATTCTATTGATCATGTTTTTATGACATAATTGAACTTAGTTTTATTAGCATTACTACTGAATTAATTTAGTTTTTTTTTTTTTATTAATCGGCATAATTGTGTGACGTGTTCATTGCATTAATAAAACATATTTTCACTGAAATAATTCATTAAAAATTAATTGTTCTTAATTTAATTGCGATTAGACATTAATAGGAAGTTGAAACTAAAATCAATTCGATTATTATTAGATTGAACGATAAATCATAAATTATTTAGCTGTATCCTGCAATTAAATCAATCAGTTAAAATAATTGTAAGTTGATGCATACCAATTAAATCAATTACTATTACATTTTAATGCTTTTAAATCTTTATCATTATTTGAGTTTTATGAAAAAAACATTGGTGTACAAAATTAAAATTTTTAAAATTCTTCAGTTTTTTATTTTAAAATTTTTGCCATATTTTTAAATATTATTTCGTCCTAGTTGTTTTATTTTATTTGTTATTTTAAAATAGTCATTCGTCATATTTGAATAAATCAACTAAATTCTCTCGGATGAAATCCCTCCCCCCCCCCTTACACACACACTCCATTTTCCGTCATTCTGCACATATATTGCACTATTTATTAAGTTGAAGTGGCAATAAAATAATGATCAATCGTCTGAGGCAACCTCCCATTTCGAATTTCCTCTTCTCCCCGCTCCCCCACCTCTCCTCCAGCACACTATTTTTTGACCATTTAAAATTCATTGTTGCCTTGCAGCAAAGATTAGTTAAAATTATCTGTTGATTTTTAAATAACAAATAAATAATTTACCATAAAAAAAGAAAAGGAAAGAAATAGAATGAAAGATTAAAAAAAAAAAATTTAAAAAACATCAGGATTAACCTTTTGTGGACACGCTTTCATTTTTTTTTTTTTTAATTCTCTACATTTTTTTAAATTTTTCGTCCTATTTATTACTTTGAAGTAACTATAAGTAAAGGACCCATTATTCAAATTCTGCCCCTCCCCCCCGAAAAAAAGCTTGTTTTTCTTTCACACACCCCCTCCCCCCTCAAAAAAATTAAATATTCCAAGTTTTTAATTTTTTGGTTTATTTTTCCATTTGTTAATTGATAAATTTAACTATTTAAATCTACAGCCCCTCACTATCATACATAGTTAAAAAAATTTCTCTAGTGATTTTATTTGTTACTTTGAAGTAGCAAGAGATAGTCATTCAATATTCCTTCTCCCCCACCTCCCCTTAAGGATGTTCTCAAATCCAAAGGGTCAACTTTCTGACTTAAGTTTAATTCATTTTTGTTCGGAAACTCGTGAAACTAGAAGGTGTTGTTATTCAGAAACTTATGTTATCGAACTGCTTTTTCCGTTTTCTTGTAAACGCAATAAATAGATCTTTCAGAAAATACTGTCAAAGTGGGCATTTTGAACCAAACTTTCAAACGAAAGAAGAAAATCCAGTCAGTAAGGGGAGAAAAATGCCGTGTCACGTGATCCAAATCGCTTCTAACTCAATAGGTAATGGATGGATCCAAGAATGGAAAACACAGTTCGATTCCAAATCGATTCCATGATCAGGATTTCCAATTTTATATCTTTCCGTTAAAAAATAGATTTGTAAATGTGTGAAAACGTTTTGCGCTTGTTGAGCAGAGCAGTTGAGAATAGCCCCAAGAATTTCATCTCGCATTAAAAAAGCAGTTTCTAAACATCCTGGCTGGGGGTGTGATAGGTTTTTTTTTTTCCTGGTTTAGCCTATTTTCACTTGACTTTGGGTACTGTTTCTGCAGAATGATTTGGTATTAAATTAATTATATAAGTCCATCGCAGAAAATATAGTAATTTTCTGCCGCAGGTAGTTTTTTTAAATCTGTGTTTATATACATCAAAATGCACTGAAACTGCATTAATTCATTATCCCCATAAATCCATCTTTATATGTAATCAAATATCTAGATTTCTGAAGGTAATGAGTTTTTGTTTAACAGGTATGGAATTATATAAAAATAATAAAGGCTTTTTAATAAAGGTATGGAATTATTAATACTCAATTGAATGAAAATGTAGATTTTTGAGGGGATCAAATAATCAAAATTTTAGTCTATATCATCAAAAGTAATAAAGGCCTTTGATAAAACAGAGTATAAGAGTTCGTAATACAATTTCTTTCGAAGATTTCTTTTCATCTAGAACACATAATTGAAAATATTTCTTTAATTTTGGAAGGACTGTTATTCTAAAATATGCTAGTTCTTCCGCCATTTCGGTTCAAAACAAAACACAAGACGACGATTGGCGTTAGAGCTGGCTGTACGTTCTCGCTTTCGCCAACTCGCCAAGACTGGTGCTGAAAACGTGAGCCTTCCTGAAAAAGCCTCCGGGTGCCAGGACAGAAAGTGAAGTGGTCGTAAAATGAAGGTTTTGTGTGTCGTTTGACACAAAAATGTATATATATATATATATAATCATTATATAATTACAATTCATCATCTATTTCCAATTACTAAAATTAAATTGATAAATTTAGCTTCAATACATAACACTGACAATATACAAAATAAAAATGGAACCTATGACTTGTAACACTAAATCAAGCACAATACCACAAATTCACTAGCACATTGCGGACGATTAATCCCTATAAAACATATGAAAAACCACCAAATTTTGATACAACAACCTATTAAAGACAAAAGATACAAATAACCAGCAAAACAATGTTGAACCATTAAAAGACGTATCATAAACAAATAATAGATCAATTGTATAGATGTAGCAGGAAGCTTATATAGCACTTCACTTCATCATGGGTACGTAAATACAAATATAAGCAAACACATAGTGGATTTCTGTAAAAGAATCCAGCAATAAGCTACAAATTGGATTCCTTTATGTACCCGATCGACTCCACAAAGTATAAATTTATCATATATATATATGTGTGTGTGTGTGTGTGAAATTTGGATAAAAAAAAGTCTCACAGCCGGAAAATACAAAAGGAGAACGGAACCAAATGCAGTAAAATTGACAAATAGATAAAAATATTTGTCTAGAACCCAGTAGCAGAAATTTCTCCAAGTGTCTGCGACAGATAATTCAGGGGCAAAAAATAATCTGCAGGTAAAATATTTTTATAACTGAAGGGTTGATTAATCAAACAATCACTTACCAGTAGCGATTTTAGGCATTTTATAAATTTTTATTAATAATAATCTTAACTTTTTGTATTAAGTAATAAAGAGCTAAACATAATACGAAGCAAAATAAAGGTTCAATGAAAAAGAATCTGCAAAAGAGAAAAGAAAATCTGCGACGCCCGTCTCCCGTCTCAAAATTTCTGCTACCGGGGTCTAGAATACAAGACTGCAAATGAATAAGAAAAAAGAACTGTACTCTTAAGCTATTTCGGTCTGTATAGAGCTGATTCTTTTTTTGTTGTTGTTGTTCCTTTCGATTCCGCTTTGAAGGTTTTAATGAATCAATATTTAACAAAACCGATTGCATATTTTATGATTCATATTTTAAATTTTAAAACAAGTTGGCTATTAGAAACTTGGTAAAATTCTCTTTGTAAATTTACTTTGCGGAAGAGGGGGGGGGGGGGGGGCAAAATCCACGTTTGCCCCGGGTGCAAAAACAGCTAGTTTCGGCCCTTTTATCAGGTTTCAAGAAAATTTTATATTTTATTTAACAAAATTGTATACACAACAATTCGTTTTTATTGAAAAATTTTAACATAAATGTAAGCTTGTGTGCTTTTAAATCCCTAACCTGCTGTTCAGCTCAAACTGAAGAAAACCAAAACCAGAAAAGATTCTCATGAAGCTGTAAATAACTTCTCTAAATTAGACAGTTTATATTTCAGTAGCTATTTTAAGTACCGAATTTTATGGAAGAAACGCCGCACCCGTCGTAAGCGCCGCACTCCTCAAAATTGGTTTGTATAAGCTTTAAAATACCGTAATCGCCGCACTTGTAGAAACGCTACTTGTGTCGACAGTGTCTTATTGATCTAACTTTAATCAAAGTTTTCTGAACAATGTAGCCTCATTTTCAATAACTTAAGATTCTAAAAATTTGTTTAATATTTAAATAAGGTTTTAAATATTTTTATGTAATTTTTAATTAAAGAGACGTCAATTAGTACTAAAACAATTCAGAGCGCGGGACGCGGACCCCTCTCCTTAGGCGTTCCACATTTTTTTAAGTGGTCGGCGCAACTTAGCGCGCTTTTTACGTCACATCCACTTTAGTCCTTTTTTAGTTTCTATTCGAAGCCCTTAAAATCTGAGTCGTCAATATCTGAGTGGAAGATTTGTAAATTTTCTTTGTCCGCCTTTATGGTTCGGCATTCGTATCGTCATCGGAAATATCACAGTTTTCAATATTGGCAAAGTCAGAAAGTTCCGTGTTGTTGGGCAGGGGAATTGAGAACAATCTTAAGGAATTTTTACTTTATCCCAGTTTTACGCGCGAAAAAAAAAAGAAAACGTAAACACTGCACATGGTGTAAACGCCGCACTTGACAAAAAAATTAAGTTTCCAACTCATAAACGCCGCGGCGTTTCTTCCGTAAAATACGGTAGATGTTGGTGTTGTTTATGACGGCCTATTATCTGCACTAGGGATATCGGCCCGAGGGTGGATGCCCTCCATGGATGTGTTTTTAAGGCTTCTCGTCACTCAGTCAAAGAATATATAGCTTCCGAATTCCCCTCAGTAATATAAAGTCTATGGGCATTTGATGCATTCGTACATTCAAAATATCTCCTCGGAAAATAAATATTTTAAGGGGGTTCCGGGACACATTTTCAAAAAATTATTATTTATTGAGTTAAAATTTTGAAATTTTTTGTGATGGTTAACCATATTATTTGTAAACAAAATCGCATGATAAAACTTCTCATAATTTTTTTTAAAAAATTTAAAATTTAAATTTTGTTAAAAAAGTGGGGTAGTTTAAAATCGTTGTAACTCGAAATATTATTTATAGAATTTCAATTTTTTTTTTCATTTAAATAAACAGAAATATATAAATTTTAATTTAGAGCCGGCATTTTAAAAAATATTAATTCAAAAAAAAAAATAAATAAATAAATAAAAATATTTAACGAAAAAAAAATACAAAAAAAGTGGTGCAACTTTAAAAAAAAAAAAAAATCATATTTTCAAAAGTAAATATTTTTTTCAAATATGCTGGCTCAGAAGTAAAGTAAAATAATTGAAAAAGATATGTTCAGAGTTTCAACCCTGTATCTTTAACGGTTCTCGAGTTATAAGAATTTAAATATGAGAAATGGTGAAAAAAACCTATCATGAAGAAAAACGCAATTTCACAAGAGCTCGTTTCCAGACAACCATAGCTTGAAAAGCAGATTTTGAAAACAAAACAAAATGAAAAAATTAATATTTCCTGTTCTAATTAAGATAGAAACATGATTTAAACATCATTTTAAGCAGAAAACGGCAGAAATTTTTTTAATCCAATAACAAAAATTGAAAATTTGAAGATTTTTGTGTCCCGGACCCCCTTAAACTTCTTTTCAGTGTTCTCTTCTTAAAGGATGTCTCTTTTTTTCTTAGTTGTCAAAATATTTCTAAAATCTATGCTTAATTTTATATGAAGTGTTAAAATTTTACTCGTAGTTCGTCAGTATTTAACATTTAAAATATTAAATTAAGCGCATATTTTAGAAATATTTTAAAAACTAAGCAAATAAAGAGACATCCTTTAAGAAGAACATACACACACACACACACACACACAAAAAAAAAAAAAAAAAAAAAAAAAAAAAAAACAGAAATAATATCAATATCCCAAGGAGATATTTTAAATATAAAAATGCATCAAACGCCCATAAACTTAACATTACCGAGGAGAATTACGGCGCCACCAGTGGCTGAAAGGTTCCGCTCTGAAAGCTAGTAGACGGGAGGTGCTGGGTTCGAATCCAATCCCGCCCGTCGGCCTAACAGTTCGGTGTTTCTTCGAACCTTTGGTTGAGTTGAGTTGAGTTGATTTTTGACGGCCGATTATTTACTCGGGGGATAGAGGCCCTAGGGGGAGTGCCTCCGTGGGAATCTTTCTAAGGGAACCTAACCCGTATTTACGCATGGAAATCCAAGGTTTCGAAGAAAATCACGAAAACTCCGAAACGGTTAGGCCGACGGGCACGATTGGGTTCGAACCCAGCACCTCCCGTCTACCAGCTTTGAGAGCAGCACCTCTCAGAAACTGATGGGGCACGAACCTCGGGAAACCTTACGTAAATACGGGCGAGGCTCCCTTAGAACACCCCCCCCCCGCCTCCCATGGAGGGCACTCTCATCGGGCCCATATCCCTCGTGCAGATAATCGGCCGTCACAAATAACTTCACCAACACACACCAAGGAGAATTTGGAAACTGAGTGACGAGCCGCCTTCTGGGATCCTAAACCCTATTTACGCAAGGTTCAAAGAAAACCACGGAAAACTCCGAACGATTAGGTCGATGGAGTGATTGGCTAGCTATTTTAAGAAAATATTGTCTCACATAATTATTGATTCTACATTTAAAAATTCTGTTTCAAACGGAAAGTGTGCGTAGGGGACTGAAAGAGTCACTGTGTAAAGCAAAAGTTATTATCTACAGAATAATACTGTAAATAACAGTTATAAAATTTGTTCACACTTGATTTGACTGAAAATATCAAAAATATCATACACAATGTTTTGAAAATAAATATCAAATATATGAAAATATCAAACTTAATAATATTTTGAAGATAAATAACGGGTATATATTAGTGGTGTACCGAGTAGTACTTTGGCCGAGTACCGAATACCGAGTAGTTGTGTAATAAGAAAATGTGACAAAGCGGGTTCCCAGGGATGGCGATATGTGTGCATATATATATATGTTACGGCCAAAACCCGGAGCTTGGCCAGTTCGCGAATTGGCCGGCCAATTCGCGAACTGGCCGAGATTCCTGGCCAAAACCCGAAATGCGTGAAATGAACAGCGTATTTCGGGTTTTGGCCGGCCAATTCGCGAACTGGCCGGGAAGCCTTGGCCAATATACGAAGTGGGGATTCAAGGCTACCCGGTAGGTGGCAATGACGTGCACACTTGATAGGAAAGAACGTTCTATACTGTGACGATTATATTCTGATATGTTGGACAATTTCCCGCCTGTTTGATATATTTCGATAAATTGGGTTTATTGTGAGCATTATATTCTAAACTGCTGAAGATTTCTGTCCTCTGTGACAAATATCGATGCATCGGATTCATTGTCCAATCCAATAAACAAATTATTTGAGGGACTGTAAATAAACGATAAATTTTACCTAAGCAATAAACTATAGAAAAATGTTGTAGAGCATATTAGTAATATATAAGAGTTTCATTACATTTGAAGTAGTGTAACATAATTAAAATACCTTATAAACGATTTTTTCACATATATCATAATTCTTTTGGGAGTCCTATAAACGAACTATAATGGCTACTTAATCAATACTCTATATATAAAAAAAAAACATATTGCTCACTACATGAGTTAGGCATGTAAATTTTATTATATTTGAAATAGTGTAATATCAATTAAGTGCACTAGAAATGATCTTTCACCATTCACTGCAATGTAACGAAATACTTTTGAGTGTTTCTGTAGACAAACTATAATTGCTACTTATTTGATACCCTTTAGATAACAATTTGTCGTCCATCTTAATGAAGCATACCTATTTTATTATAATTGAGATAATGTAACAACATTAAAATGCACTGAAAAAACCATTGATGATATTGTAATGAAATACTTTTGTGTGTTCCTGCAAATTAACCAAAAATAGTACAACTTCACTAGTAATACCAAAATGTATTTATAAACCTAAATATTATAACAATTACAAGTCAATCCGAGTCTTTAGCCGAGTTAGAGCACGAGCATGCATACGACCAGACAAATTGAATTCATAAACACTTTCAACTATGTTAGAAAATGATAAAACGTAAAAATCGGTTTCTATATACCAATTTCGCGAATTGGCCGATAGTGTATGGCCACTTCGCAAACTGGCCGATTGCATCTGGCCAGTTCGGGTTTTGGCCGGCCAATTCCCGAATTGGCCAGTCAGTTTAAAACGTTGTTGGCCAGTTCGGGAATTGGCCAATTTCGGGTTTTGGCCGTAACATATATATATAGTATATATAAATTAACTAATTAAATTTGAAATTTATTTGTGCACCTTTTAAAGACAATTTTTGACAATTTAAAACAGTAGCAAAAAAAGGAGAATTGACACATAACAAGTACAATTATTAACCAATATAAAATTAAAACACTCTTCAACCCTCCAATTTATTCTGATACCTGAAATCTGTCTACCAAAAATAAAAATGTTTATTGGTTACTGTTAGAAAACAATTCATTGAATAATGCAAAACATTTCATATTTATTTTTATTTTGTAACTGTACCTTATTTTCTTTTGATTAAAAATAAGAAAGAGAAAAATAAAAAGAGAGGTACAAAAAGAGATACAGACTTTCTTAACAGAAGACTTATGTAAAACTGACACTCCATTTGCATGGTCGGGGGGTGGGGGTGGGGAACTTTTCCCGATTATGTGCAACCTTGCAAAAAAATTCTTATGTGCACCTTCAACCACTGTTTATTCTGAATGTATATTTTCAGAGGCAGGCCAAATTTATAGTAGTAAAAGAAATGCCCTGTCCACTGATAATGAAGAATGTTTGGTGTTTTTGCCCCCTAATTTATTTGAAATATAATAAATTTAATTATTGACTTTTTTATTACATTTATTGTATTTTTAGTTTCTTTATCAAAAATAAGTCTTTTCTGTTTTCCTATATATTATTTAAAAGGAACTTATTTTTATTTGTATAAATGTGAAACTAAATTTTAATCTGGAATTATTTTATGAGGGTTTTTGTTCTTAACTTTTTCTATATTTTGTAGACATATTGTTAAATACCGAGTAAATAGTTTTATGAATTATTGCATATATTATACATTGATATTCGAATAATTTTTTACAGATCAGTTTTAAATTCATATGCTTAAAAAATGAAATTCTTACAACTACTCGGTATTGGCCGAGTACTCGGCCAAAATTTCACCGAGTACCGAGTACTCGGCAAATTGGCCGAGTAGACCAAGTACCGAGTATTTACCAAGTACTCGGTTAGTACTCGGTAGTTGCCCAAGTACTCGGTAGTTGTTAGTTGTATTTATGACGGCCAATTATCTGCACGAGGGATATAGGCCCAGGGGAGAGTGCCCTTCGTGGGGGTCTTTCTAAGGGAACCTAACCCGTATTAACGTTTGGAAATACACGGTTCGAAGAAAACCACGAAAACTCCGAACGATTAGGCCGACGGGCGCGATTGGGATCGAACCCAGCACCTCCCGTCTACCAGCTTCGAGAGCAGAACCTCTCAGCCACTGGTGGGGCCAAGTACTCGGTACGGCTCTACTATATATCATGATATATATCAAAATATATATCCATAGATATGTATCATCGAACCCTGGTTTACACTAAACAAGAAAGAACAATTTAAGCTTCCTTTAGCTTTGTTATCAACGGTTTATATCCAAATCTATATAAAATAATTACAGTAACACTTTCAGTTAAAAAAAAAAATCTTTGAAAAATTACGTATGTTGAGTTGTGACACATAAATTTCTACAGTTTGATAATTAAAATAATGATCTAACAATCAACAAATTAAAAACTTATAAACGCTTTAGCAGTAACTATAATATATTATTAATATATGTTGTAACAGCACCAAAAAATATTCCAATTTTTTAATTATATGATACATCAGTGCACTATTTTTTTTTCAATAAAATTATTAAAATAAAAATAATTTTTTCTAGAATTAAATATAAAACGCCATTCTTAAAGAAAGAAAGGGGAAAAAAAAAAAAAAAAAAGCTTACAATGTCAATTTGTATAGAATTAGATTCAATAATAGAATTATTGGTTGTAAATATCTTCAACTAATGATGTAGAATTCTACCAAATAATTTCGAATTTTTTAACCCTAGAACTACCGAAAATTTTACTCAAGTTTTATAAAAATATTACACATCAGAATTCTTATTTAAAACTATTGAACTTATTTACTTAACTCATTATTGTCTGGTTTACATATTTAGTTTATTTTAAAGAAATTTCTGGTTAGAATAAATATTTCGAATGTACCCATCGGGTCCATTGGACCCGTCTGGTAGACGGAGGGTTAATTCTATCATAAAGCAGTGTACTCTTTTTTTATTCAATAAAATTATTGAAATAAAAGTAATTTCTTATTTTATTTTATTATATTATACAGTAATAAAAAATTATCAAAATAAAAATATTTTTTCTAGAATAAAATATAAAACGCCATTAAGAGGAGGGGGGGGGGGGAAAGAAAGAAAAGAAAAGGAAAAAAAAATGTTTGCAATGCCAATTTGTACAGAATTATACGTCGATTTTAATAATTGAATATTAGAATTATTGATTGTAAATATCTTCAACTAATTGCGTGAAATTCCACCAAACAGTTTCTATTTTTTTTTTAATTATATGATAAAGCAGTGCACTCTTTTTTTTTTAAAGTAAGATTAATAAAATAATTTTTTTTTTAGATTAAGATATAAAACGTTATTTTAAAAAAAATAGCTTACAATGCCAATTTAAATAGAATTGCATTGATTATAATAATTGATTAATAGAATTGTTGATTGTAAACATCTTAAATTCTACCAAATAACTTCTATTTTTTTAATTATTATCGTACAGCAGTGCACTCTTTTTTTTTCAATAAAATTAACAATATAAAAATATTTTTTTAGAATAAAATATAAAACGCCTTTTTAAAAAAAAATGCTTACACCGCCAATTTGTAAAGAGCTACATTTAATTTTAATAATTGATTAATAGAATTATTCATTGTAAATAACTTCAGCTAATGATCTAAAATTCTACCAAATAATTTCTAATTTTTTTAATTAGTATATGATAAAGCAGTGCATTCTTTTTCTTTTCAATAAAATTATCAAAATAAAAATTAATTTTTCTAGTCTAAGATATAAAACGACATTTTTAATAAAAATTGCTTACAATGACAGTATGAATAGAATTTCATTGATTATAATTGATTAATAGAATTGTTGATTGTAAATATCATAAACTAATAATCTGAAATTCTACCAAGTAATTTCTAATTTTTTAATTATATCTTAAAGCAGTGCACTCTTTTTTTTTTTTTTTTTTTTCAATAAAATTATCAAAATAAAAATAATTTTTCTAGAATAAGATATCAGACGTCCGTTAAAACAAACAAAAAAAAAAATCTTAAAATGCTAATTTGTATACAATTACATAGATTTTAATAATTGATTGATACAATCGTTTATTGTAAATATCTTCAACTAATGATCTGAAATTTTAGCAAATAATTTCTAATTTTTTAACTATATCATAAAGCAGTGCACTCTTTTTTTTTTTCAATATAATTATCAAAATAAAAAATAATTTTTTTTTTATTATTATATTTTAAAGCACTGCACTCTTTTTTTATTCAATAAAATTATCAAAATAAAAATAATTTTTCTAGAAGATATAAAACGCCATTAAAAAAAAAACTGCTTACAATGCCAATTTGTATAGAATTACATTGATTTTAATAATTGATTAATAGAATTATTGATTGTAAATATCTTCAATTAATGATGATCCCAATCGCGCCCGTCGGACTAATCGTTTGGAGTTTACGTGGTTTTCTTCGAACCGTGGATTTCCATGAGTTAATACGGGTTAGGTTCCCTTAGAAAGACCCCCACGAAGGGCACTCCCCCTCGGGCCTATATCCCTAGTGCAGATAATCGGCCGTCACAAAATCAACCAACCAATTAATTAATGATGTGGAATTCTGCCAAATACTTTCTAATTTTTTAATTTTATGATAAAGCAGTGCACACTTTTTTTCAATAAAATTAATAAAATCAAAATCAAAATATTTTTTTAGAATAAGATTTAAAACGCCATAAAAAAAAAAAAAAAAATGCGGACAATGCCAATTTGAATAGAATAACATTGACTTTAATAATTGATTAATAGAACTGTTGATTGTAAATATCTTCAACTAATGATCTGAAGTTCTTCCAAATAATTTCTAATTTTTTAATTATATGTTAAAGCAGTGTACTCTTTTTTTTTTCAGTAAAATTATCAAATTAAAAAATATTTTTTCAGCAATAAGATATAAAATGTCATTAAAAAAATAAAAAAAAAAAAGAAAAAAAAAGCTTACAATGCCAATTTGTATAGAAATAAATTGATTTTAATAATTTATTAATAGAATAATTAATTAATCCCTCGGGCCTATATCTCTAGTGCAGATAATCGGCCGTCACAAAATCAACCAACCAATTAATTAATGATGTGGAATTCTGCCAAATACTTTCTAATTTTTTAATTTTATGATAAAGCAGTGCACACTTTTTTTCATTAAAATTAATAAAATCAAAATCAAAATATTTTTTTAGAATAAGATATAAAACGCCATTAAAAAAAATGCGGACAATGCCAATTTGAATAGAATAACATTGACTTTAATAATTGATTAATAGAACTGTTGATTGTAAATATCTTCAACTAATGATCTGAAGTTCTTCCAAATAATTTCTAATTTTTTAATTATATGTTAAAGCAGTGTACTCTTTTTTTTTCAGTAAAATTATCAAATTAAAAAATATTTTTTCAGCAATAAGATGCAAAATGTCATTAAAAAAAGAAAAAAAAAAAGAAAAAAAAAGCTTACAATGCCAATTTGTATAGAAATAAATTGATTTTAATAATTTATTAATAGAATAATTAATTGTAAATATCTTGAACTAATTATATGAAATTCTAGCAAATAATTTCTAATTTTTTAATTATATAATAAAGCAATGCACTCTTTTTTTTTCAATAAAATTATTAAAGTAAAAATAATTTTTCTGGAATAAGATATAAAACGTCATTTTTTAACAAATTTCCTCACAATGCCAATTTGTATAGAAATGCATTGATTATAATAATCGATTAATAGAATTGTTTATTGTAAATATCTTCATCTAATGATGTGAAATTCTACCAAATAATTTCTAATTTTTTTTATTATATCATAAAGCAGAGCACTCTTTTTTTTTTTCAATAAAATTATCCCCCCTCCCCCTAAAAAAAATGCTTAGAATGCAATTTAAATAGAATTACAATGATTTTAATAATTAATTAATAGAGTTATTGATTGTAAATATTTTCAACTAATGATCTGAAATTCTACCAAATAATTTCTAATTTTCCAATTATATGATAAAGCAGTGCACTCTTTTTTTTTTTCAATAAAATTATCAAAATAAAAATAATTTTTCTGGAATAAGATATAAAACGTAATTTTTTAACAAAAATTGCTCACAATGCCAATTTGTATACTAGAAATACATTGATTATAATAATCGATTAATAGAATTGTTTATTGTAAATATCTTCTACCAAACAATTTCTAATTTTTTTTTATTATATCATAAAGCAGAGCACTCTTTTTTTTTCAATAAAATTATCCCCCCCTCCCCCCCCCCAAAAAAATGCTTAGAATGCAATTTAAATAGAATTGCAATGATTTTAATAATTAATTAATAGAATTATTGATTGTAAATATTTTCAACTAATGAACTGAAATTCTACCAAATAGTTTCTAATTTTTCAATTATATGATAAAGCAGTGCACTCTTTTTTTTTTTTTCAATAAAATTATCAAAATAAAAATAATTTTTCTGGAATAACATATAAAACGTAATTTTTTAACAAAAATTGCTCACAATGCCAATTTGTATACTAGAAATACATTGATTATAATAATCGATTAATAGAATTGTTTATTGTAAATATCTTCTACCAAACAATTTCTAATTTTTTTTTATTATATCATAAAGCAGAGCACTCTTTTTTTCAATAAAATTATCCAAAAAAAAAAAAAAAAAAAAATGCTTAGAATGCCAATTTAAATAGATTTGCATTGATTTTAATAATTTATTAATATAATTATTGACTGTAAATATCTTCAACTAATGATCTGAAATTCTACCAAATAATTTCTAATTTTTTAATTATATGATAAAGCAGTGCACTCTTTTTTTTTTCAATAAAATTATCAAATCAAAATCAAAATAATTTTTCTAGAATAAGATATAAAAAAATGCTTACGATGCCAGTTTGTATAGAATTACGTTGGTTATAATAATTGATTAATAGAATTGTTTATTGTAAATACCTTCAACTAATGATGTGAAATTCTACCAAATAATTTCGAATTTTTTAATTATATCATAAAGCAGTGCACTCTTTTTTTTTTTTTCAATAACATTTTCAAAATAAAAATATTTTTTCTGGAATAAGATATAAAACACATAAAAAAATGCTTACAATGCCAATTTGTATTGTATTATTTGTACTTGTATTACATTGATTTTAATAATTGATTAATAGAATTATTGATTGTAAATAGCTTTAACTAATGATTTGAAATTCTACCAAATAATTTCTAATTTTTTAATTATATGATAAAGAAGCGCACTCTTTTTTTTTTTTTTTTTTTTTTTTTTTTCAATAAAATTATCAAAGTAAAAATAATTTTTCTGGAACAAGTTATTAAACTACATTTGTATAAGAAAAAAATGCTTACAATGGCAATTTGAATAGAATTACATTGATCATAATAATTGATTAATAGAATTATTGATTGTAAATATCTACAACTAATGAACTGAAATTTTTCCAAGTAAACAACCATTTTGAGGCAGTTTCGTTTACATATTAATTGCACTTGAAAATAAGTCAATATTTAAAAATCTTAAAAATAAAAAAAATGCTGAATCTCTAGTTTATATCGTGCAGGTATAAACGATTTACTACTACTTACAAAATCACACTATCAAGAGGAACAAATATTAATAACTTTACAAACAATTTATAAAAATATTTTAAACTCAAGATTAATAAACAACGTAAAGAAGCTTACCTTCGCTTATTGTAAATTAGTTCTCAGTTTTGCCCTCAGGGAATTAATAAATGAATATTTATATGCTGCTCTTCACAATCTTATTAGTAGTATAAAATACCAAAATTTCTTAGAAAACAATGCCATGTGCTTTCTCTATTTTTCAAATGAGACTGGGAAAAGACAGTTGAAATACCTTTACATGTGCTGCCACCTATCAGCAGCAAATTGAAACTTATATTTCAGTACCAGATATGTTGCTTCCAATATTTATTTTTTCTTTTTTCCTAAGTATATTTTTTTCCCAATAGATCAGCATGAAATTATGTATTTTAAAAATGATCATATATATATTTTTTAAATAGCATTTTAAAATTTGTATTAAATGGAAATTCATAATTTTTTTTCACATATAATATAAATAAATAAATAAGTAAAAAGGCATTAAATTAAGGATAGGGTAGATGCACCAGTTTTGGCCACTGTACCAGTTTTGGCCACTTTGGATCAATTTGTCCAATATTTAGCCTGTGAATTAATGCTAACAAATAATAGGCATTCTTACATTTTAAGCAAACTCTCTTTTATCATTTACAATATCATTTGTTTATTTTTTGATAAAATATGACTTGCAAAAAAAAAATAAATGTGTGAAACTGTAGTGTGTGCTTACATGTATTAAGATTTTTGCTTAGCTGACAAGTTTTCAGAATCTTTCAACATTAGGCACTTATTGGGTTCTATTTGTTCTGAAACAAATTGCTATTAGGTTTTATGAGGTAAGCTTTCTCTCTACTGCAATTTTACATTTAATTTAATTATTTTAACAGTTTAATGGGGGGTGGCCAAAACTGGTGCATTAAATTTGCTATATGTACCAGTTATGGCCATGGGGGTGGCCAAAAAGGGTACAACATTATGTTCCACTTTTGGCCACATGATTCATTATAGAGTGAATTTTAGCCATTTAATAAATTTAAGAACATCTGGAAAAATCAATTTAATTTTGTTTTATATAGTAATGGCTTCAATAATAATAAAAGCAAAGCTAATGGCAGTTCTTATAAAAGAGATTTTGTTATTCTCTATCCAATAGATAATTCACTTTAGAAAGAAGGACATTGTGCTAGTCACTAAAGAATGACATTGCTAAAGAAAATATAGTATTGTGTTTAGTATTGATAAAACAAAAGGGGAGGCGATATATAATGTTTAGATATGATAAATAAACTAAAACATAAATTTTGAAAGATTTTACAACTTATAAATTAAAAAGTTCAATAAAATTATAGCATGATTTAATTGCTTGTATTTTTCCTAAAGAAATGAAGTTCCATAATTTTTGCAATATTTCAGGCCCACGGATTTAGAAATACTAAATATTGTGAAAATCTTTACTAGAGATATCTAAATACAAGTAAGAATTATTTCACATTATTTAAAAAAAAATAAATAAACAGGATTCCTATTACCAAGTTTAAAAGAGATTCTGTGCTATTAAAAAATTGCCTAGATGGAACACTGCTCTAAGATAGGAAGTAAAATTAAGGCCATTCAAAATGTAATGCCAGCACTACAAGCTAGCAAAGTTTTGGAGTAACCCGTTCTTGCCTTACATCACAAGTTTGCAGGACGGACACCACTTTTCTCTAATAATGTTGAATCTCAAGTAGTAGATCTAGGTACTAGGAATTGAAGTTAAAAATCAATTAGAAAAGTGGATTTTAGATATTGTCAGAATACTATTTCCTATAAAAATAGGAATAACTTTTAAGATTCTGCCCAGAAAATTGTAGCCGGCAAGATAGAAACTCCATTTCAAGATGGAAGACCAGGTATCAAATGGTATTATTTGCTTCTGAAATCACACCCTAAAATAATTTGCAAAGAAGCAAGGTATTTAAATAAGGCACAAGCTAATATAAATCAAAAGATGATTTCATAACTTTTTGATGAAAATCAAACAAAAACCAGAAAAGGCTTTCAAGAAATATAACTCTTTGATGAAGATTCAAGTGTTCTAAACAAGCCACAATCTATGAATAATTATAAAACTGATTAAATAGTTAATCTTTATGTCCTATAGGCACTGTTGTCCCTTTTATTAATCAAATTTAAATATATTTTTTGTTTTTTGAAATTTTCAGTTAAAATCAACATAAGTATATTTTATTTGATGTTTTTATCAATTCATAAAGAAATTTGCAAAATTCTCTTAATACAGCAAACAAATATATGTGTGGTAAAATAGATGTTGCATAAAAATGCTTTATTTTTACTTATTATCAATTATAATGTTTGTTAAACTACATGATATTGGAGTGGCCAAAACTGGTGCATAGAGATGGCCAAAACTGGTGTAGGGGTGGCCAAAACTGGTACAAATTGGAATAAATTACTTGATGAGTTATTACTCACAATCTAAAATATTCTGTAGAAAGTCATTATAGTTAACAGAAAGACAGTTAAATTTACTAAAGAATGATGTTATTATGATTTAATATGCTTCAATCGATCAAGAAATGTAAAATTTCTATTTCAAATTTTCTCTAAATGTGGCCAAAACTGGTACATCTACCCTATATATAGGTATATGCAGAAGTTTTAACAATTGAAGCAAGGTGCCCATTTATCTTTTTTTAAAAAAAAAACAATTTGGAACTTCTTAATTTTGTTTTTTCCAAGAAAAATTCAAAATTCAAATAAGCTATATATATATATACACATTTAAGAAAGAAAATGCACATAAATTAAATGGGATAGCCATTTAAAATATCTAGCAAATTGAAACTTTTTTCCTTTTCAAAAGAAGTTCAAAATAAAAACGCATTAAATTAAAAATTAAAAAATGCGGAAAATTAAAATAACAAAACAAGCTAGCATTTTAAAAATTCCAGCAAATTGAAATTTAATAACTTTTTGTGCAAAAAATAAATATAAATAAATAAATAAAAATAAAGTAAAACTACACTGGTTATCAAAACTTAAGGAAAAGTCACAAAATGCTAATTTTCAAATACGCGAACACTCAAAAGGAAATAATATAATTCAAGTAATTACTATCTCTACAACACAGCTAGTCCATATAACATCTCATTCATGTCACACATGGTCACAAATGTCACAGTCAAATGTCACGGTGAAGCAAAAAAGTAGGAAATTCCATACATCTCATTATGAGTCTCAAGTGACTCCACTGAGAAGTCAATGTGACTGCTGCTTTGAGACGAGTTACCATGTGACTTTACAATGTAGTTACATTGTGACTCTCATGTGACTGTCATTTGTAGACTCAATTTCAAAGTCATCGTGAACGCTGCATTGTGATAGTTACCATATAATGTCACATTAAAGTCACATGATGACTTTCAGGTGACAGAGAGACTACTGTGAAGTCACCATCGTGCTCTTTTGGGAAAAGTCTCCATGTGACTATAATATGATATTATTTGGTGACTTATCATAATGCAACGTTCATGATGACTATGAAATTGAGTCTCAAAATGACAGTCACATGAGAGTCACAATTTAACTACATTGTAAAGTCACCTGGTGACTCGTCACAAAGCAGCAGTCACATTGACTTCTCAGTGGAGTCACATATAGTGATCATTTGAGACTCATAATGAGATGAATGGAATTTCCTATTTTTTTGCTTCGCCGTAGTGACTGTGACCATCTGTGACATGAATGAGATGTATATGGGCTAGCTGTGTTGTAGAGATAGTAATTACCCGAATTATATTATTTTCCTTTTGAGTGTTCGCTTATTTGAAAATTAGCATTTTGTGACTTTTCCTTAATTTTTGATAACCAGTGTATACAGCGCCGAAACTAGGGGGGTGGCAGAGGGGCATGTGCCCCGGGCGCCGCTTTAACAGGAGGTGAAGGGGGGCTCCAAAATGAAGATTTTGTTTGACGTTTGACACAAGAATGTAATATATATATATATATATATATATATAATGAAATTTGTATAAAAATGTCTCGCAGCTGGAAAATTTAAAAGGAAAACTGAACCAAATGCATTAAACTTTACAAATAGATAAAAAGATTCATTACAATACAAAATTTCAAAGTATCATGCCTATGCGTTTGCTTTCTATCTTTTAAATCACTTCCTGTGAGGAGAATCCGAGGGAGAATCATTACCGTTTTTCAAGGTCAGTCTCTATTGTGGGACATCCTACTGTCCACTACGGATAGCTACCAAAGGAGAAGTGACCCCTCAGTCTGATTTTTCTTGTAGATAAAAAAATTCCATGAAAGCTGTTCGTTTTTTTTCCGCTGAACAGTGTTGAGCTTTCTTTCTTTCTTTTTTTTTTTTTTTTTTTTTTTTTCCGTCTTGCCATGGGCGCTGACTGCCCAGGACAACGGGAAGGGGAATGCACAGAGTAAAATTCTTAGTAAAACCTTTCTTTTTTAGATATCGACCTCATTTAGACTATGCAAAAAAAAAAAAAAAAAAAAAAAAAAAAAAAAAAGTTTAAAAAGATTAAAATGCAATTCTTTTCTATAACTTTTCAAATAACTTTTCAAAGATTTTAATGGATCAATGTTTGACAAAGCTGTTTACGTAGTTCAGTTTTATACAGTGGCGTAGCTAGAGCATTTCGTTTGGGGGGGTGTGAAGATCGAATTTACCGAATGTTCATAGTAATTTTTTTTTTTTTTTTTTTTTTTTTTTTTGTATTTACAGTACAGGACCTATTACCCAGAATCCTCGGAACCGAAGGCTTTCTGGATTTTGGAATTTTCCAGATTTCGGGTCCTCTGAAATTTCACGTTTTTTTCGCGATCCTTTGACGAAATTTGCGTTTTTTTTTTGTTTTTTTTTTCACGATCCTTTGACGAAATTTGTGGGGGTTTTTTCGCGATCATTTGACAAAATTTGAGTTTTTTCGCGATTCTTTGACAACATTTGCGTATTTTTTCTACGATCCTTTGACGAAATTGGCGTTTTTTCGCGATCATTTGACGAAATTAGCGTTTTTTTCCCGCGATTCTTTGACAAACTTTCAGATTTTTTTACGATCATTTGACAAAATTAGCGTTTTTTCGCGATCATGTGACGAAATTAGCGTTTTTTCCGCGATTCTTTGACAAAATTTGCGTTTTTTTCGGGAACCTTTGACAAAATTCGCGTTTTTTCTGCGATTCCTTGACAAAATTTGCATATTTTATATGATCATTTGACGAAATTAGCATTTTTCCGCAATTCTTTGACAAAATTAGCATATTTTTTCTACGATGATTTGACGAATTTACCGTTTTTTCACGATCATTTGACGAAATTAGCGTTTTTTCCGCGATTCTTTGGCAAAATTTGCATACTTTTTCTATGATCATTTGACGAAATTAGCGTTTTTTCGCGATCCTTTGACAAAATTAGAGATTTTTCCGCGATTCTTTGACAAAATTTGCTTTTTATTTCAGGATCCTTTGGCAAAATTCGCGTTCTTTTCGCGATTCTTTGACAAAATTTGCGTATTTTTTCTACGATCATTTGACGAAGTTAGCGTTTTTTCGCGATCATTTGACGAAATTCTTGTTTTTTTCGCGATTCTTTGACAAAGTTTGTGTTTTATCGCGATCCTTTGACGATATTCGCGATTCTTTGAAAGACGTTCGCATTCTTTTACGAAATTCGCGTTTTTTCTGTGATTCTTTGACGAAATTCACGTTTCTTTGCAATTTTTTGACGAAATTAGCATTTTTTAACGATCCTTTGATGAAATTATCGTTTTTTTTTTCGCGATCCTTTGTCAAAATTCGCATTTTTTTCGCGACTCTTTGACGAAATTTGCATTTTTTTCAGAATCCTGTGATGAAATTTGCGGGTTTTTTGCGATTCTTTGACGGAATTTGTGTTTTTTTTCGCGATTCCTTGACAAAATTCGCGTTTTTTCTGCAATTCTTTGGAGAAATTGGCGATTTCTTCTTCGAACGATTGACGTAATTGATTTTTTTTCGGCGCCCATTTGTCGAAAATCGCGATTTTTTTTATGTCCGAATTTTCGGACTGAAGACCAATTTTTTTTAATTTTCGGAAAATTCAGAACAGAATCAATCACCCCCGGTGAAATATCTGATGATTTTCTTTTTTTTAACGAATCTTAATATAAATTAATTTTATACTAAAATTGGAGAGAAAAAAGGATTTTTTCCTAATGTCGGGGGGAGGGGAGGACGGCTTCGTGTTATCTGGCGGCTGAAATAACATATTTTAGTGGTTACACGTCGTAACACAATGGATTGAAAAAAAATTAGGAATCGGTAAAATTTTCAAAAAATTTCAACATTTTAGTACAAATTTACAAATTTAGAAAATTTTCAAATAATTATTTTTTTCGGATTTCGGGTCTTTCCGGATTTTGGAATTCCGGATAATGGGTCCTATACTGTATTTGTATTTATTTGTATTTTGTATTTTTTCACATTGTTTTCTTTTGGACGAGGGGGGGGGGGATTAGACATTTATTTATTATTTCAGTAATATATAAATAAGCAGACCAAAAAATTTTAACAAAAAACTAAATAATTTCAACCATTTAAAATTTTACAAACTGGAGGAGCGAGGGTAGTAGAAATTATGAATGGAGGGAGTGAAATAGATAACTGCTGATTTATTTATCGTATTGCACAATTACAAATAAAGCAGAGGAAAAAAGTAATTTTAAAGACTTTAACCCTTAACTGATCAGGTAAGGTGTTTTCCACCCCAGAGAAATTTCATTTATGAAGAATTTTTTTTTGTGGTATTTAGATACGTGTATTTATATGTATATGTATGTACACTTACAGTACTTTTTCAGTTGTTTTTATTCAAGTAAATAATGCAAAATTCACATGAGATTTTCTTACTTTAATTCGTAAATTTTGTTGAGTGCACAAGACAAGAAATCAAATTTTGGGGTTGTATACACACCACCTCACCACGTTATATATATATATATATAAATCACCTCATCACTTAAAGTTTAAGCTTTTCGTGCTCGATACTTCAGTGAGGGGGGAGGGGGCAAAGGTAAAAGGAGTAATTTGGGGTGAGGTGTAAAAAGACAGATTTATAGATTGATTATTTATTATTACAATAAAAATAAGTTTAACAGAAAATATTTTAAAAATAATTATTTTTTTCTTTTATTTATAACTCAAAAGTTTGAAATTTGCAATACTTTTTAAATTTTAAGTTAGAAGTCTGTACGGGTAGAAATTTTCAGGCCCGGGCCAGGCCGACCCATAGAAAAAAAGTCAACCCGGCCCATTATAAAAGATAGGCCTGAACTCGGCCAGACCTGTCAAAAAAATTATTGGCCTGGCCCGGCGTTATAGCAGCTAAAAGTTCAGCCTGAGACCATTCTGGCCCGAAAAAAAAAATGAAAATCTCGACCCGAGCCTGGCACGGCCCGAGTGAATTTTTACAAAACATTGATTTTTACGTCGATTTGGTTAAAAATTTGTCTGTACGAGGAATCTTGATCAAAAATACTTAATCTCAGCTTTTTTTTTTTTTTTTTTTTTTTTTTTTTTTTTTTTTTTTTTTGTAATCTTTATTTTATAGAAATGCCGTAGGTTGCGATATTTTTTTTTTTTTTTAAATAAATCTCTATTTGTTATATGCAAATGCTTCGACTATCATTATTTTTGTTAATCCATATTGGAGACTTAAAAATCTAGAAAATGCTATACAGTGAAATCTTCTAAGACGGAATCGCACTGTAAAGTAAAAAAATGCATTACAGACAAGTTCCCTTCTTAATAGGTGTAAGTGTATTATATATCCTTTTCTCACATATTATTATATTAATTTTGCATGGATCAACACCCTTTTCAGTTTAAAACAGGATTACGCATAGGCAGGTTCTTTTTCACACGCGTTGCTATATTTTAATTTAGCTTTATTTTGCTACCAGGCCACGCTCAGACAATGATTTTCATACGGGTTGGGTGAAAACCGGAACTGAAAATTTTGGCCCATGAAGACTTGGAAGAATGAAACCAGTCCCGGCTCTGTACAGAAAACATTAATTAGGCCTAGTCAGGCGTTATTTATGTTTTGTCAAAGCTAACGTTTGTAACAGATTTTTTTAAAACGTGGCAAAAGATCATTATGAGGTAGCAATTGATTATAATTTTATATGTGATACAGTTATCAGAAAATTAAAAAAGTCTATTGGATTTCAAAGCACTTCATGCCTTATGCCTGCTGATTTCATGCTTCTGGATTAAAAAAATGTCTACTTAAATGTGTCAGAAAATTTACCATTCGTAAGAGGAGTAAAAATATTTTTTAAGAACAAGTATTTTTTTTTTTTTTTTTCATAAACGTGGCATTTAATTCGAAGTTAGAAAATTATTTAGTTATTTCAAATTTTAATCCGTGTATGGTATATTTGATAATTTTGATGATATGTGACAGAAAAATGCACATAGGAGGATTTTTGGATTTTATTTTTTCTTTTCTTTTTTTTTATTTCTCTTTTTCCATAAATATTTATCCAAGTAAAAACGTAAGATAAAATAAGAAAATTAATAAAAATTAAATAAAAATATATGAGAGAATTGGTTGATTAGTAGTTTTTATTTTCTCTGGTAATTAGAATAAGGATAATTGTTGCAGATTACTTCAATGAGAAAATTTCAACTGTCTGCCCCGCAAGGCAGATCAAAGGACCAAAACAAACTACAGAGAACGACGGAAACATTTAGTAGACAATGTTGCATAAAACCGGACAGAAGAATTTTTTTACTTGGAACTTTTTTACAGAACGTTTTTACTTGGATTTTTAGAAAAAAGAGAAAGAAATAAAAGAAAAAAAATTCAAACCCTCCTATTCTTATATTGTGCATTTTTCTTTCACATATGATCAAAATTATCAAATACACACCATACACGGATTCAGATTTGAAATAACTAAACAGTTTTCTAACTTCGTATTAAAAGCCACGTTTATGAAAAAAAAAAACCACTTGTTCTTAAAAAATAGTTTTACTTCTCTCAAGAATGTTAAATTTTCTGACACATTTAAGTAGATATTTTTTTATCCAGAAGTATGTAATCAGCAGGCATGACCGCATGAGGTATGAAGTGCTTTGAAATCAAATAGCACTTTTAAATTTTCTAATAAATGTATTACATATTAAGTTATAATCAATCGCTATTTCATAATGATCTTTTGCCTATTGTCATGTTTAAAAAAAATCTATTCCAAACGTCAACTTTGGCACCATTTTCTGAAAGACCAGTTACCTTTATAGGAAAAAAGAGAAACGCTATTCGTTTACGAATAAGAAAGAATATCTGCAAATTTCGTGCATTTAAAAATGAAAATTTCTTCACGAAGGTGTAAAAAAAGATACAAGTTACGATTTCAGATCAGCTTTAAATAGTTTTTAAAAACCACAAAATGTGGCTAATCAAACCTGCACTTTATTTGTAGGATATTTTTTCTGTTGAATTTTTAAGCTGGAACTCGTAATATAGAAAGTTATCAGAATTGAAATAGTCAAATATCATGTTGAGCAATTGAGCATAAGTATACAAAAATTAAATATTATTTTAATTTGCAATAATAGAAAAAGAGTCTTGAACACAAAAAGAATTTTTTTAGATGGAGAAGGGGAAAGGGAGAGAGAGTAGACAGTGTGGAAAATTATTTTGTGTTCTGCAAAATTACTTTGCTTGCATTTTTTTGTGAGCTGTAGCGTTGATTCTATTACACGAATTAGCCTGATTGAAGTCAAAGGATTTTTTTAAATCAATTTAAATTAACTTTGAGATCCCTTCATTTCAGAAAACAAAGAAAAAAATGGCTTTCAGTTTTTGCAGCAGAATGTAAATGTATGTCTCAATACGCCAATTAGAAGAAAAATTAATGTTTTATCATCAATGCACTTGCTTTATATATCAATACAACTGATGATTTTAAAACAAGTTCAAAAACATAAATAAAAAATATCTTTTCGAACTGAATGACAAGAACCAGTGTTGCAGTCGTAAAAAAACAAAGGATATACGCTAAAGTCATGAACATTCATGGATACAGTATACGCCAATGCTTTATTTGAGAAGCAGAGGGTATGCGGAGCTTCTTAAAAAAATCCAGAGTGAGGGTATACGGCATATATCTCCGTATACCCTCCACTACTACGTGACAAAAACAGATCCAGATCTTAAAACATATCGTCGGTTTATATTAAGTTACAAAGGAAAAAGTCCAATATTTTATAGTTCTCTGTCTTATATTATTTTTCTTTAAAGCGGTTCTCGAGCTTCCTACTGAACAACGCAAAAAATTTTCTGACACATTTTCTGTCTCATTTTAAGCATATTGGCAGGCTTGACTGTTGAAGCGGAATACAATGGAAACTAGTTTTACATTTTTTTGATAAAATTACTTATCACGTTATAAGCAAATGTTGTCACATGACGACAAGTTTTTTGCCTTTCTCGAGCTGCCGTGTCTGAATTTAGGTTCAAAACGTTAACTTTGAAAATATTTTCTGAAAAATCTTTTGCGTTTACCAAAAAATGGAAAACGTCTTTCGACTACATAGTTTCTGAATAACAACACCTGCCAATTTCCGAACAAAAATAAATTCAGAAATGTCTCAGAAAGTAGCTCTTCTGATTTGAGAATACCCTTAAGGATTTTTTTCCCGCATTTTTTTTAAAATAAGTTTTTCAAGAAACTTTTAGTTTTTCGGAGATACAATATACCATTATATATAGTAGCTAATAGGGATGTAACGAATATTCGGTATCTATTCTGTATTCGGCCTTTTCGGCCATATTACCGAATATTCCGTTAGGCCGAATATCAAGATATTCGGCCAATACGAATACTTAAAAAAAACTTTTAAAACATTTTTAAAAATCTTACACAATTTCTACTTTTAGCTGTCAAATTATAAAGATGTTCATAAAAATTAGAAACAGAATCATATTTAAGTAAAAGAGAATATTTTTACATTATTTGCTTTTTGTAAAGTATTACTTAAGAAAATTAACCATAATGGAGATTTTCATAGGAATTAACAATGTAAAAATGCAACTTCCTGAACCTTTTCTAGTAAATAATCGGTTTCTTGCTTTTTCACACAAAAGTGCTCTTCTAATCGGAACAGAAAAACTTTCAGGGTTGATAATACACATCAAGAAAGACAATTTTTGCTCAGAAAACCACAATCGAAATCCACTTATTCAGTTATAAATAAAGTGTATCTCATCTCATTCGAGGTCAAACTTGGATTTTCATTTGTTAACCCTAACGAAGATATCATAGCTATATTTTTTAACAAACTTGCTTTGATTTCTGTGAAATATAATATCATGATGAGGAGTGCTGGAAATTGCCCTTTTTCATATTTAAACCACTATGAGGTAGACATTCCTTTATTCAGAATGCAATTTATAGTATTTATACTGTGTCACTGGCCAAAATTCAATCATTTTCAATGATATCATCACATTTAATACAAACTAAATTAATATGAAACAAATCTTGCTAAAATATCTTCATTTACTGATAAAGTTGTGAACGAAAATTCAGTTTCGGCTTGTAGTTGCACACCCAGAATTTTTGACTAAATATATTGTAATTTTAATGAAATAAATGGAGTGGGGTGTTGTTTTGTGTTAGAAATTTTTTTGTCTTGACCATATTATCTCTGTTTTTTACAATTTTCTAGGAACAATGTGTATGTTTACAATCTCTGAAAATAATCGCCCATTCGAAACACTGATCTAAGATGCATTAAAAAACTTCCTTGCTAAATCAAAGACAGTAGAAAAGTTATTTTTGCTGAGTTGATTGTTTTAGAATTTAAATATATATATATTCACTTGGTTTAATTCACCAGAAGAAGCAATGAAATATCAAACTTTTTTAATTAATAAAATTTTAAAATTCTCTTCTTAAATAACACAAAGATTTTTTTCATGTATAAAGTTTACTTGTAAAAAGTTTACTTGTAAAAAGTTCTTGTTTATCAATATGTAAATTTCTGCATTAAATATTGTGTAAAATTATTTTAAAATTTAACATTTTAATGCCTTTAATCTTTGAAATATAAAAGTATTCGACAAGCCGAGTACTTGGTATTTGGCCGAATAGTTACTACTCAGCTGGCCGAATATTCGGTACTCGGCCTAACAGTTAATTCGGCTAACCGAATATTCGGTATACGGTTCGCTTGTAGGCCGAATATTCGGTTGAAAAGCTATTTTTGCTGAGTTGTTTGTTTTAGAATTAAAAAATATATATCCCCTTGGTGGTTTAATTCACCATAAGAAGCCATGAAATATGAAACTTTTTTAATTAATAAAATTTTTAAATATTCGACCAGCCGAATATTTGGCATTTGGCCGAATAGTTACTACTCGGCTAGCTGAATATTCGGTATCCGGTTCGCCTGTAGGCCGAATATTCGGTATTCGGTCAAAATCACTATTCGGTACATCCTTAGTAGCTGATGTAATTTTATTACACCGTTTTAATTTTCTTTGATAAGAAAAGATTCCCTGTTCTCTCTTATTTTTTGCTTTGAAAAACAGACAATACAACAGAAAAAAATCTGGCGACATCCTGTCCACCGAAAAAACCGCGAAATATCAACCCCCGATAGCTTTCAGAGTCAAGCAAAACGAATTTTAACGAACAAGAAGTCTGGCCTTCTAATTTCATTTGCATTGGTCAAGGAGTGTACGCATTTACCCTCAAGGCACTCTTCTCCAGATTCCTTTCTTGAATGAAGCGAAGATATTTTCTACCCTTATCTTCTAGCTTACAGGGACACTGCATAGAAATAGGAGGAAGCTATACTTAATCTTCTAAGGGATACTGTTACCTAGACCCCTCTCCCTCCCCTTCTTACACCCATGGAATAGTTAAAAGGTGAAATTGCAATCGACTCCCAGCGAAAAAAAAAAAAAAAAAAAAAAAAAAAAATACATAGTGCAAAGAGGAAGGAAGTTTCTAATTAGAAAATCTATATATTTAAAATATTTAATAATTTCAAATATGGTTTGAAATTGTTTTCTGTTTTGCAATACATTTTGTAATATGTCTTTAAAAATTCTTAAAAAAAAAAAGAAAAAAAATCAGAGCCAAATGATGCAATTTTTGAACGAAAGTGAAATTACCGAATGTATATGAGTTTACCGAAGTGGGGGGGTGTCGCACCCCCCACACCCCCCCTGTAGCTACGTCCCTGGTTTTATATATTTTAAATTTAAAAATAAGTTGTCTGTTAGATATTTAGTAAAATTCTTTTTTGTAAATTTACTTTGTGGTGGAGGGGGGGGGGGGGGGGGGGGACGCCAAAATCCATGTTTGCCCCGGGCGCCAAAAAGGCTAGTTTCGGCCCTGAGTGTATATATAAATTAGTCTATTACTCAGTGGAATTATCTTTACAGGTGCTGCCTTCTATCAGCGACAAATTGAAATATATTTTTCAGTTACAGATACGTAGCTTCCAATAGTATTTTTTTTTCTTTTTTCCAAGTATTTTCAAAGTATAGAACAGTAAATTATGCATTTTAAAAATGACCGATTTTTTTTTTTAATATAGCATTTTAAAATTTATATTAAATTGAAATTTATAATTTTTTTCTACGTATAAATAAATAAAACAAAATAAAAAAACGCATTAAATTATTTTTAAAAAATGTTACAGAAGTTTTAAAGATTAAAGCATGGTGCCAATTTAATTGTTTATCAATTAGGAAATTGTTAATTTTGTTTTCACAAATAAAAATTCAAAATAAAATATAAATGCATTAAATTTTATGTATATATACATTAAAAAAGGAAAATACAGATAAATTAAACCGGATAGCATTTTAAAATTTCTAGCAAATTGTAACTTTTTCTACCACTTCAAAATCAACTCAAAATAAAAAGGCATTACATTATTTAAAAAATATATGCAGAAAATTAAAATAACAAAACAGGCTAGCATTTTAAAAATTCTAGCAAAATGGAATTTCATTATATTTTGTGCAAAAAATAAATATAAATAAATAAATAAAATGAAAGTTAAATTGTATATAGATTATGGTATTATTCTCTTATTAAAAAAATATTATTGAAAATGTAAATTGTATTCCATTGCGTATAAATGAAGTTTTATAAATTGAAAACTTTTAAAATAAAAAAGAAAAGTGCCCAGTTAAACTGATGGTATTGAGCTCACAGGCTATTCACACTAATTGTATATTATACTCTTAGTTCAAAGAATAATGCCCCTCGAAAAATAAATGAAGGGGGTAGCTCCCCTTTCCCCCTTTATATTTAACCAATGGACCTCCAAATGTCATCAGGAAAGCGCCCTATCGAAATAAACCGGTATACCAAATTGAAGCAAATCGCACAGAAAAACCCATTTATCTAAATTAAGGTGTATTAGGCCCCTTCCCCCCCCCCCTTTATATTTAACCAATAAACTTCCAAATCTAATCAGT